>OX940894.1:27096091-27696091 GCA_954871355.1 Cabera pusaria
CGGACAGACAGACAGACAGACAGACATGGCGAATCTATAAGGGTTCCGTTTAGTGCCATTCGGCTACGGAACCCTAAAAATCAATTGCTGTTCGTTACTCTCGCTAAAACTCGAGAACGGCTGGGCCGATTTAGTTTATTTTGGTTTTGAAACGTTTGTCGTAGTTCAGGGAAGGTTTAAACGGGGAGAAAATTTGGAAAAATTGCGAGATAAAGATAAAGATAAAGGATAGTAAAAACAACAATTTCATTTTTCCCATTTAAACTGTTCTACCTACTTTCCTGTCAAACACTTGACTGGTAGACTCTGTTCCACCACATGAGTAAAGAAAAGGTACAGAGACAAACCTTCTAAGGAACGGACAAAACGTTTACCTATTCTTTTAGGGTTGGTACAAAAAAAAACAAGAAAAAAATCGTAATAAAATACTCCTTCAAGTAAAAATGACCTTATTTTTTATTTTTCAAGCTTCATCATTGTCGACAACGATCACTGTAATGAGATGTCATGAAATGTTATTTAATGTAAGAAATGTCATAAAATGTAATAAATGTCATGTCATATGTAATAAATGTCATAAATGTCACGAAATGTCACAAAATATCATGAAATGTCACGAAATGTCATGTAATGTTATGAAATGTCAAGGAATTTCATTGAACCTCCTTAGACAGGTCACTATAAAAGAACAATCATAAGCCAAAAATAAATAATAATATCCCGGAAAATACCTACTTTGTGGGCACTTATCGAGGAACCGACCATCACTTTTAGAATAGATGGGATGAAACATAATATAATATAACGCGACACGTCGCGAGCGACAGCCCTGTGTTAAAGCACCAGCCGAGCCACTATAAACCGGTTTCACTCCGTACGTGACAGGCGGCACACAGGCCGCTGGTGCTCAGGCACACACGCGCGTCTACGTCATCATCACAGCGCAGTTGTATGAAGCTTTGTCTCTGTACCTTTTCTTTACTCATGTGGTTCCACTCTCGAATTGAAATTTGAAGCACGTATTAATTTAAGGGTTTTGAATCGACAACATAATATATCCACATTACTCGGATTATCGCGTAGGTATTTAAATTTAAATATTTTGAATTTTGATGGTTGTCCCAGGTTGTCATTGTTGGTTCGTTCAGGAATTTTTGTCATTGTATTGACATATTTTGATGGTTGTCATTATGGCGCTTCCATATATTCGGTATTTGTGTATAAAAACCGATAAAAACAAAATAAAATTAAATATTAAAGGGGGTCCCCGTACAAGAAACGTGTTTTTGAGGCTTTTTATGCTCGATCTTACAAACCTTAATAGATAAAGACTTAAAATGTACTTACGGTGTGTATTGCAGTGGCAAGATCAAATAACAAAAACAATATTCAGTTAAAAATTAAAGGGGGGTTTCCATACAAGAAACGTATTTTTTCGGCAAATATGTTCAATCGGAACCCTGCGTCTGCAGGTCTGACTCGCACTTGGACAGTTTATTTATATTCGCGAAATTTACGCGTTTTTAAGTTACGAAATTCGCCGGGTCAGCTAGTATATATATAAAGAGTGAATCTTCTTCACTTACTTTCTACACTTACACTTACGTCACTTCCGATCCCTTTGGACCGTCTAATGTTACCCCAGTGCGCCACAATAAGTTTAAATTAAAATATAATGAGAGTCGCGACCGACATTGTTGTTGACCGGGATGTTAGTCCTAAGAACCTATCTTTGGACCGTCTAATGTTACCCCAGTGCGCCTAAATAAGTTTAAATTAAAATATAATGAGAGTCGCGACCGACATTGTTGTTGACCGGGATGTTAGTCCTAAGAACCTATCTTCGGACCGTCTATTGTTACCCCAGTGCGCCTAAATAAGTTTAAATTAAAATATAATGAGAGTCGCGACCGACATTGTTGTTGACCGGGATGTTAGCCCTAAGAACCTATCTTTGGACCGTCTAATGTTACCCCAGTGCGCCTAAATAAGTTTAAATTAAAATATAATGAGAGTCGCGACCGACATTGTTGTTGACCGGGATGTTACCCCTAAGAACCTATCTTTGGACCGTCTAATGTTACCCCAGTGGGCCTAAATAAGTTTCAATTAAAATATAATGAGAGTCGCGACCGACATTGTTGTTGACCGGGATGTTGGCCCTAAGAACCTATCTTTGGACCGTCTAATGTTACCCCAGTGCGCCTAAATAGGTTTCAATTAAAATATAATGAGAGTCGCGACCGACATTGTTGTTGACCGGGATGTTGGCCCTAAGAACCTATCTTTGGACCGTCTAATGTTACCCCAGTGCGCCTAAATAAGTTTCAATTAAAATATAATGAGAGTCGCGACCGACATTGTTGTTGACCGGGATGTTGGCCCTAAGAACCTATCTTTGGACCGTCTAATGTTACCCCAGTGCGCCTAAATAGGTTTCAATTAAAATATAATGAGAGTCGCGACCGACATTATTGTTGACCGGAATGTTAGCCCTAAGAACCTATCTTTGGACCGTCTAATGTTACCCCAGTGCGCCTAAATAAGTTTCAATTAAAATATAATGAGAGTCGCGACCGACATTATTGTTGACCGGGATGTTAGCCCTAAGAACCTATCTTTGGACCGTCTAATGTTACCCCAGTGCGCCTAAATAAGTTTCAATTAAAATATAATGAGAGTCGCGACCGACATTCCCGGGATGTTAGCCCTAAGAACCTATCTTTCATAATGAGTAGCATCGGGCACCATGCCGGAACGTTGCAGTAACATGTGCCAGTGCGGTCTGCTTTTTTTTAAATATATCTTATAGGCTAGCGTTTGACCTCTATCTCACCTGTTGGTAAGTGATGTTGCGGTCGAAGATAGAAGCTTTCGACTTCCGGATAAGGGTTCAGGGTGATTAACTTCCACCCCCTGGCTTCTACTTTGCCCATTACGATGGGCGGGTCTTCGTGGTTTTGATGTGGTCTGCGCTGCGACTGGGGGCGGCCACTATGTGCCGGAGCCACAGGGGCAAGCCAATACCCTTAGTACGAGTTTTTATCGTAAACGATTTTGACAGATCTCACATAGTTTTCGACTTTTTTGGGCTCCCTGATTGGTCAAAATTTAGTGAAGTGTAGTAACCACTAGAGGCGCTGTACTGTTTTTCATACAAAGTTTGTTCGATATACGATGTCGATTTGGTATGAAAATTAATACATACTTGCGTTAGCGTGAATGAAAACAGGAAATTGGATTTTGTCTAGGGGCCTTGGAAATTGGATATTGTCTAGGGGTCCAGGTGACACCTCTTTCGGGGAGGCTCAGCCAACCCATTAGTGCTGTGTGTACTCACCCAGGTGTACCAGTGCGTGTCTGTCCCTAACGGCGGCCTGCGCGAAGGTGCGCGGACACAGGCGGCAGGCGTGCGGGCGCGCGCCGCCGTGCGCCGCCGCGTGCCGCCGCGCCGCCGACGTGGACGAGAACACGCGCCCGCACTGCGCGCACCACGCGCCGCCCGCCCTCGCCCCCGCCCCGCGACCGCTGCGGACGGTTTCATCACTTTATAAACTCATCTCGAAACATACGGTACTAGAACAGGTACCGTGGCATAAAAGTCATCGTCTTGCCCTAATAAAACTCAAATGTTTAGCATTATAACCTAACTAATTTCGACTTAACCGATGTATTAGAGATTTTTCAAATACATAATTATCGACATTGGGCTAGTACTAGTCTACTGTTAGGACCGGAACTGATAGGACATAAGCGTTTGAAATGCCACACGTGAAGCCACTCGGCTACTCACATGCAGGGGGCCTATCACGAAGTTTGATAAGAATTGAAATGAACGAACATGACAGAGATGGAGCTATACAGCCTACATAGCTGCGTCCCCGTCACTTAGTTCTGTAGGGTGTGACTACATGTTTAAGTTATAAACATGTATACAAAAGAATGTGACATTTCGATGTAGCACGTACTATGTGATAATGTTAGTATATAAGATTATCTTTAAGTATTTGGTTCAATATAGATTTGTCATTATGTAAAGACTATACGTTGTTTCTCTTACCCTGGTCCCTCAGTAGTAGACCACACTACAGTTCATTTCATTCATTCAAGTCACCTTGTTCATTCAATCATATTCATACATACATTTATTCATAACTAGTTGAACCGGCGAACTTCGTACCGCGAATATAAATAAGTGTCTAAGTGCGAGTCGGACCCGCACATGCAGGGATACGATTGAACAAAATTTGCCTGAAAAATACCTTTCTTGTATGGGGTTACCTTTAATTTTTAATTTAATTTAGTTTTTATTATTTGATCTTAAAGCAGCTAACCATACCACACCATGAGTAAAGTTGTCTCTTTGAAAAGTCTCTATCTATTAAGGTTTGTAAGATCGAGCATAAAAAGCAATATAGTAATTTTATTTTGCTTTTATCGGTTTTATACACAAATAACGAATAACCATGTATGGAAGCGCCATAATGACAACCATCAAAATATGTCAATACAATTTGACAAAAACGAACTAACAATGACAACCTGGGACAACAATCAAAATTCAATATATTAAAATTTAAATACCTACGCGATAATTCGAGTAATGTGGATATATTATGTTGTCGATTCAAAACCCTTAATTTAATACGTGCTTCAAATTTCAATTCGAGAGTGGAACAGAGTCTACCTACCGTACCGAAGGGACGATCGTCAAATGTTTGACAGGAAAGTAGGTAGAACAGTTTATATGGGAAAATGAAATTGTTGTTTTTACTATCTTCCCCCCAATTTTTCCATATTTTCTCACCGTTTAAACCTTCTCTGAACTACGACAAAGTTATAAGTTATAAGTCAACAATAATACATTCTCGTTTGTATGAAAATACTACACAAATCTATCAAGTTTTTTAACTCCCAGGCCTAGCCTGGACCATTTTCTTGGGCTCAAATAGAGCCATTGCGTAATTTAAGAGGAGTTTTTACTAAATTACAATACAAGTTTTCTGACTGACATTGCCATCTGACTAAGCAACTGGAATTCTTTATGATTTTATTGTTACCGATTTCTAGCATAACTCCATACTAAGATTAAAGATGCGAAAGTTACTAACTCTGGCTGTTACTTTTTGACAGCTTCACCGAGATGGTTAAAATAATGCTCAGGGAGAGCCAATAAGACAAGTAGGACATAGGATACTTTTTAATGCAAGCAAAGCTGCAGGGCCCTACCACACTAGTGGGATATAAATCTAAGAAAACAAAACTCACTGTTTCTCAATCCCCTTGCGAACAGTTTGCTTCTGCTGTGATTCAAGGAACATGATACTCTTCGGTCCTTCAGCAATCTCCATCGGCACAGTGTCTCTTTCTACAGCCACCTGCAAGTGACAAATAAGTGGCTCTTGTCATACCTGCATAGCCCACTTTCAGACAGTAACAAGTAAACTGACCACCTTCCTACTTATATAATACTAGCTGATACCCGCGACTTCGTTCACATACACCAATAATTTAGCAACCTATGTTCATCCTCATGCTATATAGTATCTCCTTGTTAAATTTCAATAAGATCGGATAGTCCGTTTAGGCGTGATTAGGTAACAAACAGAGTTACAAACGTTTTTATAATATTACTGTGGATTATGAAGGCGAAAGTTTGTGAGTCAAATATTATGTTTTTTTGAAGTGTTTCACACTTTATATTTTTGTAAATTGTTAAACACAATCCAAAATTTCATCGTACCGACGGGACTTGAACCCGCAACCTCCGGAATAACATGTTCCGGTGCTTTGCCAATTAAGCCACGGTGCGAAGTATCGTTACGACGAAATTAGTGGATTGCATTTTTTTTTTTTTAACCCAATTTTGCATTGGTGGCGCTAAAAATGCAAAAAATGTAAAAAAAATGCAATCCACTAATTTCGTCGTAACGATACTTCGCACCGTGGCTTAATTGGCAAAGCACCGGAACATGTTATTCCGGAGGTTGCGGGTTCAAGTCCCGTCGGTACGATGAAATTTTGGATTGTGTTTAACAATTTACAAAAATATAAAGTGTGAAACACTTCAAAGAAACATAATATTTGATTTACGCAGTGCAACATCTCTCGTCGGATTTGAAAACTGTAATGATTTCTTCCGAATGATTAACTTACGTAATAAGTAGTCATAGATGGCGCCACCAATGCAAAATTGGGTTAAAAAATGCAATCCACTAATTTCGTCGTAACGATACTTCGCACCGTGGCTTAATTGGCAAAGCACCGGAACATGTTATTCCGGAGGTTGCGGGTTCAAGTCCCGTCGGTACGATGAAATTTTGGATTGTGTTTAACAATTTACAAAAATATAAAGTGTGAAACACTTCAAAGAAACATAATATTTGATTTACGCAGTGCAACATCTCTCGTCGGATTTGAAAACTGTAATGATTTCTTCCGAATGATTAACTTACGTAATAAGTAGTCATAGATGGCGCCACCAATGCAAAATTGGGTTAAAAAATGCAATCCACTAATTTCGTCGTAACGATACTTCGCACCGTGGCTTAATTGGCAAAGCACCGGAACATGTTATTCCGGAGGTTGCGGGTTCAAGTCCCGTCGGTACGATGAAATTTTGGATTGTGTTTAACAATTTACTGGTTTGTGAGTGTGTATTTTTGTTACTTCTTCACGCTAAAACAACTTAACCGATTGAGCTGTTTGGTAAGTGGATAGCCTAGATCCTGGAATAACACATATGGTACTTTTTATCACGATATTCCCACAGGAACGATGTCTACGCGGGTAAAACCGCGGGGCACAGCTAGTGCTAGTCTGGCAGTGAGATGAGATGATATACAACTGTAGATGTGCTAGTCTGGCAGTGAGATGAGATGATATACAACTGTAGATGTGCTAGTCTGGCAGTGAGATGAGATGATATACAACTGTAGATGTGCTAGTCTGGCAGTGAGATGAGATGATATACAACTGTAGATGTGCTAGTCTGGCAGTGAGATGAGATGATATACAACTGTAGATTTGCTAGTCTAGCAGTGAGATGAGATGATATACAACTGTAGATGTGCTTATCTGGCAGTGAGATGAGATGAAGATGATATACAACTGCCACAAATCCATTTTATGAACTACTAGCAGCCCGCCCCGGCTTCGCACGGGTAGAACATATATGCCTACAAAATTTGCATCAGTTTGTTGCATCGAATATAAAATATGAACATATTTAACAACCATCGTCATATTTCATCCAATTTACACAAAACCTTAACGAATTATGCACCTAAACCTTCCTCATAAACAATCTGGCTATTGGTGAAGACCGCAGGATAATCCGTTCAGTAGCTATTGAGATTATTGCGAACAGACAGACAGACGCAGTGATGAACTTTGTTTTATAATACTTACGTATTGATATTGGACGGCCCTTTGGCGTAAAGGATAGTTACCCTGATTCTGACCCGGCGGTCGTTGGTTCTAATCCTAGCTATATACCTACCAATGAAAGTTTTATGTGCATTCATGAATCATGAGTTTTCGTACAGTGGTAGTGGAATCATTAAATCTACCAAAAAGTAGCTTATCACCAAGGAGTACATCGACCGCCGTAACCTTACGGCGTTCCCCGACGCAAAATGTAGGGGTAATATACGTTTAACGTGTGTATCTGTGTTGTCTGTCTGTAGCATCTTAGCACCTAACCGGATGAACCGATTTTGTTTTTATTATTGATAGTTTTTTTTTGTTTGATAAATGTCTTCATCGAGAGTTTTCTTAGCTTTGATTCATGAAAATTCGTTCAAACGTTATAAAATTATGAGCTTTTTTCTAGTTAATTGCGCTATGAAATCAACTTTCATAGGTCTGATCAATTCGAAAATCTTCTTCTTCAACGATATTGTAAGAACATGGAAGCCTCCTGGACTCTACAGAATACTCAAATCCTCACCAACTTACAGCTCAGATTTTAAATGTCGTGTTTAGAGTCATTGGAAAAAGCTATTATACATAGATCAGTCGGGGTGGTTTAAAATATTATATTATATTATTATATATATAGATGAATATTATTTTATACAATAGATCATATTATTATACTATATTGACTTCAAATTGATTGTGATCGGTGGGGATCTACAGCATAGCTAAGCTTATAATAATATTTTCGTAGTAACTATGACCTAATTTGTAGTTTCACTGCAAATATTTTATTAATTTTGCGATGCGTGTTTGTGAAATTCGTGATATCTTCTAGGGTTTTCATTTGAATTATATACTGTAAAGGACAATTTTAATCTATAATATGTGGCCAAGCTAATTAACGTAATTATTTGGATAAGGATTAATACTATATACTTGAAAATAGCCTTGGAAGTTATGTAATATTTTTTAACAAACATTTTAAGATTAAAATGGTTACTGTGAGTCAACCTTAAGAGATAGACATATGCTGTCGCGGACTTTTTTGTAGGTCTTATTAAGTTGTACAACTCTTGCATAGAAAATATTTTTCTATCTATTTTCAATTAAGCAGCGTTCGTAAGAAACGTGTTTTTTCGACAGTTTATTTGCCGACTTAGGTTGCAAATTAGGTCTCCTCGAATGTACCTTTGATTTAAACGGGATAATATATAGCCTATTTTCATTCCGAAAGTCCATTCTATGTATTAGTGAAAGAATTTTTTAAATCGGTTCAGTAGTTTTTGAGCCAAATCATTACAAACATACAAAAATACAAAAATACAAATGTTCTCTCTTTATAATATTAGTATAGATATAACATAGATCACCAATTTACCTTTATTAGCTAAGTTTGTTTAAACAGATATAACAGGTTCAGTAGTTTTTGAGCTTACTCATTACAAACATACAAAAATACAAATGTTCTCTCTTTATAATATTAGTATAGATGAGGTGGATATCCTGGTGTGACCACTTAACATAACCTAAATCTTGATTAAACACAGTGTGAGCATAATTAATTTTTACTGAAGCCCGGTATGACTCATGTAATAAAGTCGTAAGTCGATGGTGACAAGACTGTAGCGTAGCAGTTCGCACTCCTGAACTCATAATGAATGTATGAGTGAGGCACTCGCCACTGATGAAGAAGCGAGGACCGCTCCGAAACTGGTTGCAAGTCAACATGGACTTTCAACCTCATTCCGTGAGTCATAATACCAGTCTTTAGTTAATATCATCTAAATCTTACTATTTCCATCTGACAGCTGTCATCTTCCTCAACTAGCTCCAAGGTATACTGCTCATCATCCCCGGTCTCCAGCTCGAAACTGGAGATACTGTTGTCCTGGACTGCAAGCTGGTCTCCATGTACTGCGAGGATGCCTAGCTCTGTCAGTATGCTCGTCAGGAAAGTACCAATGTTCTGATTTGGTTCAGTTTGAATTGGGATTTGGACCTGAAAGAGATTTTGAAACAATTGAATTGCTTATAGCATTTTCCTATTAAAGATTCCCAGTTTTGGCTTTCTACAAAAAAAAATCTATCTATCTTACGTTTACTTTTGCCCACTATCTTGACTTGTGGCGAGAAATGTGATATGACTTCCGTTTTTAAATTTTCTCATGCAATCTTAAATCAGACAATTTGTCTCTTGTTATAGAATAAAGATATGAAAAACAGATAATTGAGAACCATTGCAGTAATTACTATCAGTCAATCGTTTTCTGTGTGAATCTCAGATTTAAGACTATTTGTTTACTTAATAATAATAAATAGTTACCTCTTCCATCTCAACAATTTTCTCTTCAGCGGTCTCATCATTAGCGTTAACTTCTGTTACTTCAACTAGTTGCATAGTCGGTTGGTCCAATTGCAAAGATGGCTGACCCAGTTGGAGCGATGCATGGTCGATTTCCATAGTTGGCAGTTCTAATTGCATTGATAGCTGGTTAAATTGGTTACATGGCTGACCTGATTGCATAGATTTCTGGTTCAGTTGCATAGATGGTTGTTCTAATAGCATAGACCGTTGCTCCATTTGTGTAGATGGCTGGTCTATTTGTAGAGAAGGCTGGCCCATTTGTATAGATGGCTGGTCCATTTGTAAAGGTGGCTGGTCTATTTGTATAGATGGTTGTTCTAATTTCATAGATGGCTGTTCTAATTGAATACATGGCTGTTCCAAATTCTTAGACATTTGTTCCATTTGCATAGATGTCTGGTGAAATTGTATCAATTGATGTTTACCATGTATTGACTGCTGTATTTGTACCTCTTCCTGTTCAAGTTGTAAAGTTGGTTGTCTCATTTTTATTACATCTTCTTGAAATACTTCATCTTTTACAAAACATTTAATTTTATCTATATTTCTATTTTCTTTATCTCTAAGAGCTAATAGATGTGATTTTAGCTTTTGATAAGACATCTCACATTTTTTCCTAAATTTATAGTATCTCTCTAGTTCTTTGTAACAATTTGTGCATATCATGTTGGGTAAGCAGTCTTCATATGTTATCTGTAAATATTTTACAAAGAAATGTGCAATAAAATAATCTTTAATCTTTATAAATAAGCAACCACTTACATAAAATAATTCAATAATTATTATGATATAAAAAAACAAAAAAGCTACAGATGAAATAAGGGGTTATAATAATGTTCAATATGTATATAGAGGACTGATTTATGTATACTTTACAAATTGGTAAAAGTAGAGTAGGACAGCACCCTGCAACCAGGCGGAGTAATGAGATATGCTATGAGAACAGTAGCTGGAAATGCTGGAGCTGTAGTTCAGGCTTAGTGGTGTATCTTGGGAGATAATATCATTCAAAATTCGAACCTCTAGTCCGACACAGATCCCCACTCTCATTGCTACGGCAGCACAAACATCCTGAGCATCCTTGAAGATCTGGACACCTCCTTCTGTCTTCTCAAGACACAATCTGCACGTCTCCAGGACGCCTTCTATTTCTAGGTGCTCCTTAGGCTTTCGCTTGTAAGTCTTCATTTTATCGCTGGACTATTCAAAGCCTCTCTTAAAGTTCAACAAAGCTCAATAAATGTATAACAAGTAATTAGTAAATACATTTTTATTATCCACTTCGAAACACGGAAGATTGGAAATATTTGTTTTGACTTTTTTTTTTAGTTTTATTATGGCTTCACACGATTAGTGTATTTAGCCAGTGTCAAGTATTGAAATTCTTCATGTTTTTATTAATTTTAGTCATAGAGATGGGTCAAAGTCACATTTCAGGTCAGTTTTCAAGTAAAAGTCTAGTCTAAGTCATACCTTCAGTAAAGATGTGGCGTTTACTGAAGATTTTCAGTGGAATTTTGGTGAGAACGCAAATAGCATGTTTTACAACATTGTGAAGTTTCCCTACACTCGCACACAATCACCGGCACTTATGGTTAATAATCCACATTTATTACACATTAACACGCGGAAGAACACAAGTTTTAGGAAAAAATACAATGTTATCACACACACTTTTCTACGTTTCCGCCAAAACTCTTGACTTTTTTTATTGAAGCAAATTGTTATTGACGTTGACGTTTGATTTGAACTAATTTGAAGTAAAATTGTTTGACTGACACATTACTTCATTTTGACGTTGACAAAGCTATTATAAAATTGTACATTATCCGGTTCCGGTACCTAGGCGCGAAACAAAAAATATCAAAATATATGACTTTTCTTTTTGTAGCTATTTTTAACCGACTTCAAAAAAAGGAGGAGGTTTCTCAATTCGACCGTATTTTTTTTTTTTTTTTATGTTTGTTCGCGTATAACTTCGTCGTTTATAAACCGATTTAGATTATTCTTTTTTTGTTCGAAAGGAGATATCCCAAGTGTGGTACCATGGTAATTTTATCGAGGTATGATAAGTATCTCCAGAGATATTGAGATAAACATCTCAAAATTGGTACTGAAAATGAATAGCGCGGCATTGAAGTCGGTTGTTTTTTAGTTTTTAAACGATATTATACGAAGATGTAGATGATTGCAATAAGACGAGGTGCTTAGACAACCAACTTTTACACAAAACGCGCGCATCTAACTCACTTTACTCTACGATACGATAAGCTGGCACGGAACCTTGAGAGGCACAAGTTTTATCAGTGGGTGTTTCAAGCTGTAGCCAAACCCTATTTATTTTATTTTATTCGGAAAACTAAGTGTAATTAATTAACTAAGTTATAACTTAAAGTATATCTATACACTATTTATTAGTTTTCGCATATTGCATCTAATATTCTTGTTTGCTTCTAGTCATACAAGGTGAATAAAAAAATTTAGGAAAGTACCTATAATTTATGTAACTCGATAGTAATTTATGTAACTCGACAGTTAGGAATTTCCTTGAAACCAATTTTTGGACCTTACAATTTTGGCATTTATTTGGAGATATGATATGTTGAACACACAGAACATAGTGAGGTTGAACAGGTCAAATTCACGCAAGTCTAGGTTATTCATGGTTTTTTGATAAAAAAATTAGAAACCTAATAAAAACAATATTTTGTTTGTAATCGATTGTAGGTACACACAGGAATATTTAGACACTTCGCATTTCTAAAAGATCTCGTAAACCTATTTTCGAAAGGAGATCTGGAGAACCTATCTTAGATATATAGGAATTTTGCGTCTTTCGTGAAGAGGTAGCATATGTTGCTTTCTACATCTCGATTCATAGTTATCATCATATTTATTGCGTTTGTCCTGTAAATACCTATGATTCTAGCCTATTGATATAAATCCCGTATTGAGGATTCCAAATTTGTGAACAATACTCGTCCAGCAGTGGACTGACACAGGCTGATGATGATGATGATGACTCGAGTATACTACGCACAAATGAACAATAGATCATCTTAATTACTTTAATGCTACTGAACTGACTGTTTGACCTAATAATAAATCCCATGGCTTTGTTGGCTTGGCGCTGTTGGCTATGCTATCTATATGTTTCTCGTGTATATTCATCTTAATGGTTTTGTTTTACTAGTGAACGTTATTACATTACATTGATCAAGATTATTGTGTTTGCAATAGGTCTCAAATCTGATCAAATCTTGTTGTAACAGATAACAGTCCCTAATATTTTTAATATCTTTAATCATTTTCATATCATCTGCGTATAGAACAAATTTTGATTTTTCGAAACAACATGTAATATAATTTACAAAAAAGTTAAATAAAAGCGGGCCCAATAGGGAACCCTGAGGTACGCCTGAAGGTATTAAGTTTCATGTTGATGATGAATAGCCATGAACCGCAACAGCTTGTGATCTATTTTCGACGTAAACCACCTGTACAAGTTTCCATTGATGCCGGCATTGCACATAGGGATTGCAATCCCGCAATCCCGCGGGATACCTCAGCTTTTATTACCCTGCTGGATCCCGCACCTTCAAAGCGCAGATCCGCGGATCCCGCAAATTAATTCAATATAATGTCATAATGTTGTGTAAGGGTGGAGAAATAAAGAGGCTGGTTCCCAGTGCAGACAACCGGTATCGATACGTACTGGTAAAATATTCAATTGTTTTATAATTTTCTGCAACTTGTTTCTTTAAATGCGAGCGCATAATGATACGATAACATTGGAATATTTTACCTATACGGATCGGTACTGTTTGTCAGCGCTCTACCTGGCTATTTATGTCCTCACTCTGAAACATTATGACTTAAAGTGCTTTACGTTCATATAATGATTATGGACATGATTATCGATGATAGTAATCAATTTTAATGGTGTAAAAATGCAATAAATGAATTTAAATCTAAAGCAATATAATGTCATAATGTTGCGTGAAACATTAAGTATGACTTAAAGTGTTATTTGTTAATAATGTTTTTTATAACATAATTTCAAAGATGCGGGATCCCGCGGGATCCACGCGGGATTAGAGTAATCCCGCATATCAATCCCGCGGGATTGAATGAGCTGCGGGATCACAATCAATAATTGCACAGTTTCTGCAAAAGTCACTATCACGAGTGGTCGTCCATTTAGCAGCTAACGGATGCATAAAAATACCGCGGGAAAATATATAATAAATATAAATGCAGGTACCGCGGAAGTCGGAACCAAATGCCCCCCCTAAAATCAAACGGGGAGTTTTTTTTATATTTGTTGTCATACGACTTTTTTATATATATAGATAAGTAGATATTATGAAACAAACTAACCACAAAGTTTTAGTATGAAGCTTAACACCAAGCTAAAATCGCAATTCAATCTCCCTTTCCAAGACCGATAGGTCCGAATTCTTCTCAAAAACCTTTTCGAGTTCAATGAAGTAGCAGCACAGGTTTCTGTACTGGAAACTGAGGAGAATGAACATGGACAGGATCAGGATGTAGGAAGCTGATACTCTAATGAAGTAGATCCACCATATGATGTAGGATCGGGATACGTGGGCTAGTGGCGACGTGTCGCTGACGTCTGGCCATGCGGTGATTACTATCGTGAATGGAGATCCTGAAAAATAAAACAATATTGATATTATTAAACAGTTAACTAAACATGGCTACCAAAATTTCTGATATAGTTAACATTTTCATACTATTATTGTGTCGTGTAAGTGAGCACTGTAGGGCAAAGGCTACTTACGCTTTCTTCCTTTTACGTCACGGTCTATTGCTTTCTGTGTCCAGTGGCCAATTGGAACAAAAATTGTCTATAGTCCGGCAATCTCGTGCGCGACCGTCCCGCGGGGTGTCAGACGGTGGCTGGGACGTGGTACCCAAGATGTCAGCGGGTAGCGGGTGGTGTAGCGGGGAAGGGAAGCGTGTGTAGCCGTGTCACAGATTATATAATAGTTACTACCGCTACCTCGTCCCCGCCACCGTCTGTCACTCCGCAGGAAGGTCGCGCACGAGATTGCCGGACTATAGTATTTAGATATCTTGCCAGTTAATCAATAATTGTATTCTGTAGAGGGTTTTACCACAGTTCGTCTGATCATCCTCATGCACGGCAATGTCAGTGATTTGTTTTGAAACTCCATATACTATTTCTGATTCAGTCCGATAGTTAGACTCACAATAAAGTTACTGGCAGTCAGTCTTCAACATTTTTTTTATAGATGATTTCATAGATGTTTTACCTACCTATTCTGATATATTGAATGAGAGCACTAGCCCCATAGAACACCATACACAGCCCGTAGCTGGAAACGTAAGCCATCAAGTAGAACTTGAGTTTGCTTGACATGTTCTTCTCCACCTCTTCATCGTTGTAAACCATTTTAAGCTTCGCTGCCAACTGGTACAGGATTTCTCTGACATCGTTCTTGTAATAGATTAAGTTAACGCAGTAAATGTAGAGGATAGGATGTGATATTCCGAAAACTAGTCTATCCGCTGCCTGCTTGTTAGATAGATTGTTCTGAGTGATAAATGCTCCCACTTCTAGTATCATGAAAGAGAACATGAGAAACTCAATTAAATAAGATATGAAGTCGTAAAACTTTATGAACGTTGCGGCTAGTTTCACATCTTCTATCCAGAAATCGGTGAAGCCGCAAAGATAGAGAACGGTGTTCAGTTTTCCGAGCAACTTGGTAGTGTCGTTTGACGTGTGCTGATACTTTCTAACCGATTCCATAGTTGCGTCCTATTTCCTTTATTAGAATAACGTCACTGAAAGACTATGGGAATTTCGGCGTTGGCTATTTGATCAAGGCTGCGCAATTCACCACATTCGCCTTCTATAATTACCATTACCTGGTATTTGGCGTCGTCCGTAGGCAGTAATTAATATCTTGTCTCGGCCCGAACACGCTCCAAGGTGTTTCTTCACGCTTAGAGATAACATCACTTTAAAAATCTACTTAATTGTACGGAATTATTTTAGAGAGATAACTAACTTAGATGATATATAACAAAACGGAAAACCTGCAAATACATGTAGGTTCGTTAACGTCATCGGTTACCACCAGCCGTGATAGTGGACAAACACTAGCCTATTTACGATATTTGAAATACGGACAGACAGACAGACGGACAAGAAAGTGATCTTATAAGGGTTCCTTTTTTTTACCTTTTGGTTCTGTACCTACAGCACCCTAAAAATACAATACATTTCAAAATGTTGTTACGCAGGCAACTACCTACTCTAGCTAGGTCGGCTACGTCGAGGAGTACGCTAGGCCTAGAATGGGAACTGGCTCTCAAGGACAGCTGCCGGAACGCATTTAGATGTTTGGCGTCAGAGTTTCCATCTTCAGCTGGCCAGGCGGACTCTCGATAGTGTCCTACCAGTATTTACTTTTCAAATTATGAATATTATACTACACATCGTATTTTAAATGGGTATGGTATGGTTAGTTTGAAATCTATATTTATGGCTAACTACTATCTACGTATCTACTTCAGTAACCATATAATTTAATGCAGTTGATTATACATTTGTTGGTAGGTAGGTATGTAATTATAGCTTGTTCAGTAATGCTTATTAACTTGCTCATATCAT
Source organism: Cabera pusaria (assembly GCA_954871355.1). NCBI lineage: Eukaryota > Metazoa > Arthropoda > Insecta > Lepidoptera > Geometridae > Cabera > Cabera pusaria. Next base: position 27,112,546 of record OX940894.1, read on the forward strand.
CTACTTACATATCGATCTTAGATTCTAGCAAAGTTAATGTTCAAATTTAATATATATTTATAGGCTTGGGATTCAGAGTATTCTAAACCTAGCGTGTTCACCATCTTCGACCACATCATCGCTTACCAGTACCACCAGGTGAGATAGTGGTCAAACGCTAGCCAATAAGATAAGATATATAAAAAAGCTGAGCTGACTGGAGTGCCCACCGAGGCTTTCGTACCAACTTCTCAAATAAAACTGGCCAGTCAGACTTGCGAGTCAGACTTTTGTCCCGCACACGGAAGGTTCCGAATGCCATCTAATCAATATATAACGAACTTCTAACACCAACTAAGTAAACGTTAACACAAAGGTGTTAGTAATTAATATTATTAAATATCTGGTTGACCGAGGTTTGCTCGGTACTTTTTTGCCACTTAAACAGAAATATATGACTCTTCCCGACATCTATTTGCGAATAATAATACTTTTTTTTTAATTGAGAGCAACTTACTGTTTTAACTACACAATAACACTAAAGCTACTTCTACTCGCCAATAGATGTCGGGAAGAGTCATATTTTAAGTTGATTATCGATAAAGTTGATTATTGAAAACACGAATAAAACAAAATTTTCAGAAAATGAATCCTAGCTAGATCGATTTATTGCCCCCGAAATCCCCTGTATACTAAATTTTATTTAATCGTTGTAGCCGTTTCCGAGATTCAGATTCAGATTCCGAAATTAAGTTAAACACGATAGCGCCATCTATGAATCGTTCATAGATGGCGCTATCGTAAAAAACACGTTTTTTTGTTTTAAATCCTTTAATTTTAAACTTTTTTCCGTTACAGACAGAAATACATTGTCAGTGAAAATTTCAACCGTCTAACTATCACGGTTCATGAGATACAGCCTGGTGACAGACGGACAGACAGACAGACAGACAGTCGGACAGCGGAGTCTCAGTAATAGGGTTCCGTTGGTACCCTTTGGGTTTGGAACCCTAACTAGGTTAAAGGACAAACTTAACTTTGCAGTTCGAGCACTAGACCGATGCCAAGACAGTGTTCATGCACCAACCGCAAATATTAAGTTTGTAATCGTAAATTAGTTTTTTTTTCTTTAAACTAAATATTAACGGTTTTCAGAGTTTTCCTATTTAAGTGCTTCAATAACTTGCTTCTTGCCAAATTTTATGATTCTAGGGCAACGGGAAGTGCCATATAATAGGTTTTGATTCCCTTCTGAAATCGCAAAATATGCGAAGATATGGGACACATAATTTTTTTTCACAGCTGAAAGATATTATAGACCCGAGTAATTGATAAAAGTTTCAACTTGATATCTCTACGCGTTTCTGAGAAAAAGGCCTTAACAGACACAGAAAGACAGACATACGGACAAAAAAGTGATCCTATAACAGGCGGACCGCGGTTCGGATAAGGAAGGTAGATCCTCGGACCGCCAAATATTATAAAATATATCTACATAGTAATAATTAGTAGTTACTTAATCATAATAAGTTGGACCTCGATATATTTTTTTTCAAAAGTATTCGGACCCCGCTTAAAACTACTTGCCGACCCCTGCTGTAAGGGTTCCTTTTTTTCTAATATTTTTTTTTTAATATTCTGACGTAAACGATTGGATGACAGCTGAATGGTTAATTACTTTTTTTTTCTAATTCAAAGCGTTAAATTCTGCTTTTGCTATGTTTACTTGATTATTGGTTATGATTTATTTTATGATTTATGATTTTTATTACGATTTTATTTATATTATATTTTATTTATTATGATTTTGACGTGTATATGTGTGTATATTTATACTGCCTACATACTGAATAAATGCTTTGATTCTTGATTCTTGATTCTGGTACGGAACCCTAAAAACTCTTTAAGCACAAGCCAAGCAGGTAGACTTTATCATGTGTTGTGAAAAGTAATGATGATTACACCTAGCATTTGCTGGGACTGCGGAAGTACTCCATGACTTGCAACTCAAAGAAACCTTCTGTACCAGGCAGTGAAATGAAATTGGAGGGGACGCGGCCCTCCCCGTTTGATTTTAGGGGGGGGCATTTGGCACCCTTGTCCTTCACTTCCGCGGTCCCTGCATTTATATTTATTATATTTTTTCCCGCGGTATTTTTATGCATCCATTAGCTGCCAAATGGACGACCACTCGTGAAAGTGACTTTTGCAGAAACTGTGCAATTAGTGATTGCAATCCCGCAGCTCATTCAATCCCGCGGGATTGATACATCGTGTGGGGTATCGTTGAATAGGTCTTGTAAAATGACTTAAGGGTTGCTAATATCATTTTTCGATTGAATGCACCATTTACGAAATAATGAACTTTACAATGCAAATTTTTGTTCCAGCCCTCCACCTCCCTCTAAAAGCTAAACTGCTAGCTTGAAAAATCTGGAAAAATTCGTGATAAAAGCGCTTTTCATGAACTTTAAAGGAAAACTATAGCGGTCAAGATAACTTTATTATTTTAGCAGTAATAGTCGTTAACTTGGATGTTGGATAATTTTGTACCAAATACAAAATCCTTAGAATAAATTATTTAAAGTGACAAAGACGAAGTATCTAGTTGCTTGTTTATAACGGGTAAAGACTTGCATTGAATAACAGGCTACTACGGAACCCTACACTGCGCGTGGCCCGACACGCACTTGGCCTGTTATTTATATATCTTATCTTATTAGCTAGCGTTTGACCACTATCTCACCTGGTGGTACTGGTAAGCGATGATGTGGTCGAAGATGGTGAACACGCTAGGTTTAGAATACTCTGAATCCCAAGCCTATAAATATATATTAAATTTGAACATTAACTTTGCTAGAATCTAAGATCGATATGTAAGTAGATGATATGAGCAAGTTAATAAGCATTACTGAACAAGCTATAATTACATACCTACCTACCAACAAATGTATAATCAACTGCATTAAATTATATGGTTACTGAAGTAGATACGTAGATAGTAGTTAGCCATAAATATAGATTTCAAACTAACCATACCATACCCATGTAACATACGGTGTGTAGTTTATTATTCGTAATTTGAAAAGTAAATACTGGTAGGACACTATCGAGAGTCCGCCTGGCCAGCTACCACCCTGAAGATGGAAACTCTGACGCCCAACATCTAAATGCGTTCCGGCAGCTGTCCTTGAGAGCCAGTTCCCATTCTAGGCCTAGCGTACTCATCGACCTAGCTGACCATAGCTAGAGTAGGTAGCTGCCTGCGTGGGGTGCGGGTCGGAACACCTCCTCGTGGTGTACCCTGGGTATCGGCCGACAACTTTTCCCAGTTAACTGGGTTAAGTTGTCGACCGATAGCGAAGTTCCGACGTGAGGGGCTCCTCCTCGTGTCCCTCTGATATTTAGCAAAGGGCACAGCGTGACGGGGCAGGGCTGGCTCGGTAGTGGGAGCCGCCTGGTGGTGGGTCTGAGCATAATGCTCGGACTTAGTGGCGGGGCCGGTAAAGGCCGCATGAGGGCTGCTCGCATGATTTTGTCATGTGAGCCAGACGGTGGACGGTGTGCGAGTAGGAGTAGTTGCCCTTCGCACACCTGTCATTTGAGGGACAGAGGGTGTGGTGAGTTTGAGGAGAAGACGAGCCACACTCCTCTTAGGCTGTGGGTCCGACATGCTCGGGCCAAGTGGTGGGGCCGGCGACGGTCGAAGAGTGGGGTCTCGCATGCCACTGGCATGCGAGTCGAACAGCGGACGGTGTGCGAGTAGGAGTATTTGCTTTTCGCACACCAGTCATCAGAGGGACAGAGGGTGTGGTAAGTTTGACGAGAAGACGAGCCACACTCCTCTGTCATTGTGGGGTAACTGTTGGAGAGTCTTCAACGGCTTGCACTACCCCACGTAACGGTTGAGGGGTGACCTTGGTGAGCAAGGTTATCCCTCCACAGCGGCAGAGGCCCATTTGGGTCTGCCACTGGGGCAAGGTGGTGAAGGCCAGCGCGATCCTATCTTGCCCCACTACGGTGGATGACGGCTCACCCCAGGTTTTTAGTGCGGTATCCTGCCTTTTAGGCAGCGAGTCCCACATAATCATCTCGCTCCCCCGGGCGAGTTGGTATCCATAAAGGATTTTCCTGGGTCAAAAAAAAAAAAAAAAAAAGGTAGCTGCCTGCGTAAAAACATTTTGAAAAGTATTGTATTTTTAGGGTGCTGTAGGTACAGAACCAAAAGGTAAAAAAAGGAACCCTTATAAGATCACTGTCTTGTCTGTCTGTCCGTCTGTCTGTCTGTCCGTATTTCAAATATCGTAAATAGGCTAGTGTTTGTCCACTATCACGGCTGGTGGTAACCGATGACGTTAACGAACCTACATGTATTTGCAGGTTTTCCGTTTTGTTATATATCATCCAAGTTAGTTATCTCTCTAAAATAATTCCGTACAATTAAGTAGATTTTTAAAGTGATGTTATCTCTAAACGTGAAGAAACACCTTGGAGCGTGTTCGGGCCGAGACAAGATATTAATTACTGCCTACGGACGACGCCAAATACCAGGTAATGGTAATTATAGAAGGCGAATGTGGTGAATTGCGCAGCCTTGATCAAATAGCCAACGCCGAAATTCCCATAGTCTTTCAGTGACGTTATTCTAATAAAGGAAATAGGACGCAACTATGGAATCGGTTAGAAAGTATCAGCACACGTCAAACGACACCACCAAGTTGCTCGGAAAACTAAACACCGTTCTCTATCTTTGCGGCTTCACCGATTTCTGGATAGAAGATGTGAAACTAGCCGCAACGTTCATAAAGTTTTACGACTTCATATCTTATTTAATTGAGTTTCTCATGTTCTCTTTCATGATACTAGAAGTGGGAGCATTTATCACTCAGAACAATCTATCTAACAAGCAGGCAGCGGATAGACTAGTTTTCGGAATATCACATCCTATCCTCTACATTTACTGCGTTAACTTAATCTATTACAAGAACGATGTCAGAGAAATCCTGTACCAGTTGGCAGCGAAGCTTAAAATGGTTTACAACGATGAAGAGGTGGAGAAGAACATGTCAAGCAAACTCAAGTTCTACTTGATGGCTTACGTTTCCAGCTACGGGCTGTGTATGGTGTTCTATGGGGCTAGTGCTCTCATTCAATATATCAGAATAGGTAGGTAAAAAATCTATGAAATCATCTATAAAAAAATGTTGAAGACTGACTGCCAGTAACCTCATTGTGAGTCCAACTATCGGACTGAATCAGAAATAGTATATTGAGTTTCAAAATAAATCGCTGACGTTTCCGTGCATGAGGATGATCAGACGATCTGTGGTAAAACCCTGTACAGAATACAATTATTGATTAACTGGCAAGATATCTAAATACTAGATAATTTTTGTTCCAATTGGCCACTGGACACAGAAAGCAATAGACCGTGACGTAAAAGGAAGAAAGCGTAAGTAGCCTTTGCCCTACAGTGCTCACTTACACGACACAATAATAGTATGAAAATGTTAACTATATCAGAAATTTTGGTAGCCATGTTTAGTAAACTGTTTAATATCAATATTGTTTTGTTTTTCAGGATCTCCATTCACGACAGTAATCACCGCATGGCCAGACGTCAGCGACACGTCGCCACTAGCCCACGTATCCCGAGTGGTATTCTACATCATATGGTGGATCTACTCCACCAGAGTATCAGCTTCCTACATCCTGATCCTGTCCATGTTCATTCTCCTCAGTTTCCAGTACAGAAACCTGTGCTGCTACTTCATTGAACTCGAAAAGGTTTTTGAGAAGAAATCGGACCTATCGGTCTTGGAAAGGGAGTTTAAATTGCGATTTAAGCTTGGTGTTAAGCTTCATACTAAAACTTTGTGGTAAGTTTTTTTTCGTAATATCTACTTATATATAAAAAAAGTCGTGTTAGTTACTACACTTATAATTCAAGAACGGCTGGACCAATTTTTATAACTTTTGTATTTTTGGAATTGTGTTTGTCAGGAATAGGATAATAAGTATTAAAAACAATGAATAATTGACCTAAAAAAATATATAAAAAAAAATATTTTGCCAATATCCTCCTGGGATTCAAAACTGCCAATCATTTGATATTCAATTGTTTATCCCGCCGATACGGTAAACCGCAAATTAATAAGGGTCATCGCCCCTCCATACATTTCGATTTGCTATTCGTGACTGCTTATTGACAATATTTCTAAATATTGTTTGTCTTCTTTTATGTGCCTTACCTTTTAACCTTTAATTCAATCGAACTAATGTCATGTTAATAACTTAATTATCCATAACAAAAATTACATATACAATCGTCTTGACATGGGTTGAGGTAGTTGATTATAGTATTTTTATTGAATTTCTATTCTATATATGTATTATGCCATTAAACATTAACTAGAAGTGTCCCACGGCTTCGCCCGCTTCGTTAAAGACTTCTTTTATTTACTTAAAACTTTTATTTTGTAAAAACAGTTCTATCATAAAAGACATCAAAGAAGTAAAAGCCAAACCGGTTCACCCGTTTTCAAGTTATTGCGTGACTAAGGGAAATAGGGATACATATTTATAAAACCCGAAAACCACATTGATTTTCAGACTTTTTTACCAACCCCTTGCAAAAATCCTGCAACACGTATTTACTTATTTATTTACGGAAGTACTAATCTATAAGTTTATATAGGTATATATAATTGAAAATAATTACTAATATCCGGGTAGAATTTTTAGAAAATCCTTTCTAAGCTGATATCTACGTCATAACAACTATCTGCATTCTAAATTTCAGCGCAATCCGAAACAATATTGATTTCAGACTTTGTTAACCCACTTCACCCTTTTAGGGGTGGGATTTCGAAAAAGCCTGAAACACGTATTTATATTTTCTTATTTATTTACTGAAGTACTTGTGCGAAGTTTCGAATAGAAAATATATCTTTTATCTTGTTTCTCCATACAAACTTCGAACCCCCGTTTTATCCCCATCGGGGATGAATTTTGGAAAATCCTTTCTTAACAGATACTAACATCAGAATAACAATCTGCATGCCAAATGTCAGCGTAATCCGAAACAATATTGATTTTCACACTTTGCTACCCCATTTTACCCCTCCAGGGGTAGAATTTCGAAAAAGTCTAAAACACGTTATTACTTATTTATTTACTGAAGCACTTGTGTGAAGTTTCTAATAGAAAAAAACTATCTAATCTTGTTTCTCCATACAAACTTTGAACCCCCGTTTCATCCCCTTAAGGGGTGAATTTGAAAAAGTCATTTCTCAAAGGGAACAAACGTCGTAATAACTATCTGCATGCCAAATTTCAGCGCAATCCGAAACAATGTTGATATTCAGACTTTAGTTCCCAATTTCTCACCCTCTTAGGGGTGGAATTTCAAAAAAGCCTGAAACACGTATTTCCTTTTTGTACTGAAGCACTTCTGTGAAGTTTCGAATAGAAAATACTATCTAATCTTGTTCCCTCCCCTAAACAGGTGAAATTCCTTTCTTAGTACAGCTTTTGAAAAATCCTTTCTTAGTACACCCTTACGTACCTACTAAGACAAATATACCTTCCAAATTTCAAGTCTCTACGACCAGCGGTTAAGGCTGTGCGTTGTCTGTCAGTCAGTATGTCAGGACAAAGATTCTTATAGTATTAGATAGTATTCTTATAGTATTAAAATAATATAATATCAATCTAATATCTCTTTTGTATTCATTTCATTTATTACGTTCATCAAAGCCTCAATTAAGTTCATCTAAAAGGTAACACGACATTCATTGTCTGTTAGGTGACACGAAGTTCGCCGGGCCAGCTAGTTATTAAATATTTGAATCTGCACTTCTGTCTACAGTTTGACTGCCATCTAAGGCATAGATACCCACTGAATAATATTATAATTGGTAGAACTCTAAACCGTGTTGTAATTTCTTGTGAAGAAAGAATTAATTATGCATACTTACGACACATGAGTAAAATAAAGGTATTCTTTACTCATGTGCTTATGAGGCCCTAATCTAGGTAGGTACTATAGTTTATATTGACAAGGAGGATACAACAAGAAAGGAGTAAAGCGCTTTTCGTTTCAGGTGTCAAAGTGAATGCCAAAAGATATACAGCATCATATTCAGTACACAGCTGCTGCAGACTGTTGCAGAGCTCGTGTCCGTCATGTCGCGGTTGATGGCAAGTCAATCATTCATCATCATCATTCGTCCACTGCTGGACATACAACCCTGGACAGCCTGTTTGCGTATATCATGGCTCCGCTGGCATGGCTAGCTGGAGCGCGTCCTACGCTTTGTTTACCGAGCGGTGGTCTCCTCTTTAGAACACGTCTACCCCAACGATCATTGGTTCTACGACAGAGTAACCAGCCTACTGCCACTTCAGTTTGCTAATGCCTTTGAGCTATGTCGATAACTTTGGATGATGATAAATAGAGCAACAATTTCTGATTAGGTAAAGAACAGACATTTTCACAACCCTCATACAGTTCACTCCTACGTATACTGTAAAGGTTTATTTGTTAAGTAGTAAGTAAGTTTTTTTTTATTAACAACAACAGGGTAGCTGCAGTACCTGCATCTTCATAAAAAACCTCTTTTGTACTGTGACTTTTGAAGCTGTTCCATAGAAATAGTCAATGGACCTAGTTACAGGTTATGTATGGAACAGCTAATTTATCATAAAATAACAAACAATTTTGTGAAAGATGCATAAAAAAGAAAGAACTGCGCGCTATTTGTTTTTAGATGCCTGACGAATATAACTACAATGCTATATTGATGAAAAGCAACATTATTTCATAGAAATCCTACAACGATGCAACCATTCATAATTTCAGAGTTCTGAGCGCACGGTGGTGGACTTAGCGGCTGTGGTATCCACCACGTTTGGCTGATTGATCAGCACCGGCATGTGGACCGCTGGAGACGTCACCGTCAAGGTCTGAGAACTGCTCGATGTATACTTTAAATGTTTTTTTACATTGCTAACAGAGCACATAGTTAAGTTACCTTGATGTGTATCGTATTGCAGGAATTGGAAGATTGTCTAAGACGAGAGAGTGGACTATCATCAGCTATACAGCGTGCCACATCTTGGACCACATCGTCACTTAACATCAGGTGAGGTAGTGGTCAATCGATTATCATTGAGCATAAAATCATTATAAATATTTCTAACATCGCAAGTGTCCTTACTTCTAAACTAGTTGGCAGACACGGACAGAGGTTCGCAAAAAAGTAAAAAATAAAAGCAACGAATACAATGTCAAATGAATGATTCAATAGTCAAGCGATACCGCCCCGTCCACATCTTTGTTTGTCATCATTACACAAAGATGTGGAGGGGCCGGTACCGCTTCTTATTAAAAAGGCCATTCTGCTTGCCACTTATTTATTTACTTTAGTTAGAATCCATAGACTTTTAAGCAAGTTAATCCAATAATATTGAAGGGGTTTCCTAGAACATCTGTAGTTACTTTTAATGATTTATATGACTCAGGCGTCTTGCCTCCCAAGCGCAATGTACGCAAGTGGCTAGCAACATTGCACGCATCCCACCTCGGCCCGAGTGAGGAAACTGACGGTTTCCGCCATGGTACAAGCTCAGGTATAAGCCACACTTTTAACACATTATTAATAATAAAAAGATCTATGGGTAAAAGTTGAAATCGTGATCGCAAATCGGCAAGCAGAGCTGAAGAACTTACTGCTTAAAACATTATGTTTGAACTTGGCGACATCAAACATTTTATATCTTTGTGTATGCCAGCTATCTTAACTGAAGTAGACCTCATTTTAGGGTGCCGTAGCCGAATGGCAAAACGGAACCCTTATAGATTCGTCATGTCTGTCAGTCTGTCTGTCCGTCTGTCCGTCCGTATGTCACAGCCATTTTATTCTGAAATTATTAAGACTACACAGTTGAAACTTGGTAGGTGTATTATGTGCACAGCTTTGTGATTTTTTGAAATTATGTCAATAAAGATATTTGTATTTGTATATGTATTTTTATACAAAAATAAAAAAATATAAAATAAGGGGGAGGGGGGAGGGGGTGTTCCAATACATGGAAATAAAACTTTAAATTTTTTTTCTATAAAACATAATAAAACATACGTAGATAGGTCTAAAAATGACATTGAGGTTCCTAAAATATTATTTTCTCAAAGTCAATCATTTGAATGATATACATTTCTAAAGTAGTAAAATGTGTGTCTATCCTGCCCCCCCCCCCCCCCCAACTTTTAAAGTAAGGTAGTGAAAAAAAATCTAACAAAAATATGTGCTGTAGATCTCATTAAAAACTTTCAACGAAAATTGGTTTGAACGAGATATCAGCACTTTTTGAGATATAGCAACCGCAAATATAACTTTGTTTTTCATACAAACACTATGAAAAACAAAGTTAATATTTTGCTGCCGACAAATTACAGTTATAAAATACTCTACTGTGTTTCGGAACCCTACGAGTGCGAATTCGATTTGCACTTGGCCAGTTTATTTATTGAGAAAAGTCAGTAGTAGGTACCATCAAAGTAGCCAACTACCTATTAATATTCTAGAAAACCTAGGTTATATTTTCTGATATAATTAGTTAACTTAGCACCTAGTTATTTAAATATAAATTATAAATAAAAAAACATTTTAAAAACAAGCTTTTATCTGGGACAATGAACTAAAATGTTAAAAATAAATTCTAGTAAGTATTTATATAGTCTAGTAAGTTATACTAGAATTTATTTTTAACATTTAGTTTTTAAAAAGTAAAAATATTTTTTTATAAAAAAATATTTTTACTTTTTAATAGGTAGGTATAGATACCGACTACCTACCTACTACCTAAGTATTTAAGAGAAGGCATGATGTTTTAAAATATTCAACGGATATTTGATGTGATTATGGGTATTGTGCTCTTCAAGGAAAATCAATCGACTCGGTGGGGCTATGTTGCTTTATAACAGAAATGCCATGGCCCCCTTACAGATTCATCATCAGATCCTGGCTATCATTTAAGTGTAAAGTGCTCCTCAAGACGAATCATTTGAACCCAAATTCACTGGGGTTACGTTATTTTATCACAGAGATGCCGTGGCCACCTTCCGGCTCCATCATCAGACCAGCTCCATGGTACCATATCATTGTATTGTCACCGAAGATACATAAGTACACCAAATTTGAGTCCAATCGGACATCGGGAAGTGGGTCTTATTTAGCTTCTAAGATTCCACCCAAACATACATAGTTACATACATACATACATACATACATTGCAAGTTAAATAAAAGCTTGTAAAAATGTGTAGTTGGCATGTTTTAGACACCGGCGGTGTTCCTGGCGCTAGTCTTCGTCGAGATCTCATACGAAACTTATTTATGAGTAAGGGTCTTTACTATGAATAACAAGATCGTTTAAAAAACTAAAGAACCGACTTCAAATGCCGCGCTATTAATTTTCAGTACCAAGTGTGAGGTGTTTATCTCCATATCTCTGGAGATACTTATCAGGCCTCGATGAAATTACCACACTTGGGATATCTCCTTCCCAATATTTTTTTTAAATTTAAAATCCGTTCATAAACGACGAAGTTCCGAATCCGGATGAGGCCGAAACATATGTCAATCGCTATATCGACATCGCGTAAGTCACGTTAAATTCCCGTTTTTAAATCTATAAACGACGAAGTTATTTGCGAACAAACATAAAAAATATTGCTACTGTCGAATTGAGAAACCTCCTCCTTTTTTTGAAGTCAGTTAAAAATATCGTTCTTTATGCTAACTTTACTCATAAGTATTTTCAGACGACTTTAAAATAGGTGGAGAATAATAAGTAGCAAGCTTCCGTCATACGGCCTTTTCACTGGTTTTTAGGGTTCCGTACCCAAAGGGTAAAACGGGACCCTATTACTAAGACTCCGCTGTCCGTCTGTCTGTCTCTCTGTCTGTCTGTCTGTCTATCTGTCTGTCCGTCTGTCACCAGGCTGTATCTCATGAACCGTGATAGTTAGACAGTTGAAATTTTCACAGATGATGTATTTCTGTTGCCGCTATAACAACAAATACTAAAAACAGAATAAAGTTAAAAATTATAGAGGGTCCCCATACAAGAAACGTGTATTTTCCGGCATTTTGCGCCATCTATGAACGCTTAGTTAGGTAAACGTCCCATAGATGGTGTTATATTGAAATGTCGATCCCTAACACCTTTAGACGTTAGACGGCGTTATAAGAAATAAAATGTTTATTAATTATTATTTTTTGCTGGCGAAAAATAATACTGGTATTTTTTGCTCGATCTTATAAAATACTGTAGTGTGGTACGGAACCCTACTAGTGCGAGTCCGACTTGCACTTGGCCAGTTTATTATGTCTGCAGGGCGAGCATGGCCTTATACCCGGGGCACAGATCATATAATAGCGGGCTATATAATAGCGGGATATTATAATAATCAGCGGGCGTTTATAATTTTCGAAAAACTTTACTTATAATTTGCCTTCTCCACCAAACAAAACACGGATAGTTGGAAAGACAAAATAGTCCCCTTGCCATGCTGGATATAAGATTTCTTAAGGGTCGGCTCACACCGCGAAACTGCGAATTTCGTACTACGAAATTCAAATCGTAAAACGATCGTAATACGGTTGAATTCCGTATTACGAAATTCAAATCTCACCGCGTATTCCGCTTTCGATGCTTACAGAATAGCCCTACAGAAAACGATTGAAAATCGCGCTCGCGCACGCGGACGCATAACGCCGCGGTGTGGTCGTACCTTTAGTTAGATGTGTTTATTTTACATACGTCAAATTTCATTAAATTTTAAAGTATGTATTCATCGTTTCAATTAGTTAAATCCTGGTTTCATCTAGTTATATAGGTAGGTAGGTACCTACCCAAATATTATGTTTCTTTGAAGTGTTTCACACTTTATATTTTTGTAAATTGTTAAACACAATCCAAAATTTCATCGTACCGACGGGACTTGAACCCGCAACCTCCGGAATAACATGTTCCGGTGCTTTGCCAATTAAGCCACGGTGCGAAGTATCGTTACGACGAAATTAGTGGATTGCATTTTGTTAACCCAATTATGCATTGGTGGCGCCATCTATGACTACTTATTACGTAAGTTAATCATTCGGAAGAATACATTACAGTTTTCAAATCCGACGAGAGATGTTGCACTGCGTAAATCAAATATTATGTTTCTTTGAAGTGTTTCACACTTTATATTTTTGTAAATTGTTAAACACAATCCAAAATTTCATCGTACCGACGAGACTTGAACCCGCAACCTCCGGAATAACATGTTCCGGAGCTTTGCCAATTAAGCCACGGTGCGAAGTATCGTTACGACGAAATTAGTGGATTGCATTTTGTTAACCTAATTATGCATTGGTGGCGCCATCTATGACTACTTATTACGTAAGTTAATCATTCGGAAGAATACATTACAGTTTTCAAATCCGACGAGAGATGTTGCACTGCGTAAATCAAATATTATGTTTCTTTGAAGTGTTTACGTAATAAGTAGTCATAGATGGCGCCACCAATGCATAATTGGGTTAACAAAATGCAATCCACTAATTTCGTCGTAACGATACTTCGCACCGTGGCTTAATTGGCAAAGCACCGGAACATGTTATTCCGGAGGTTGCGGGTTCAAGTCCCGTCGGTACGATGAAATTTTGGATTGTGTTTAACAATTTACAAAAATATAAAGTGTGAAACACTTCAAAGAAACATAATATTTGATTTACGCAGTGCAACATCTCTCGTCGGATTTGAAAACTGTAATGTATTCTTCCGAATGATTAACTTACGTAATAAGTAGTCATAGATGGCGCCACCAATGCATAATTGGGTTAACAAAATGCAATCCACTAATTTCGTCGTAACGATACTTCGCACCGTGGCTTAATTGGCAAAGCACCGGAACATGTTATTCCGGAGGTTGCGGGTTCAAGTCCCGTCGGTACGATGAAATTTTGGATTGTGTTTAACAATTTACAAAAATATAAAGTGTGAAACACTTCAAAGAAACATAATATTTGATTTACGCAGTGCAACATCTCTCGTCGGATTTGAAAACTGTAATGTATTCTTCCGAATGATTAACTTACGTAATAAGTAGTCATAGATGGCGCCACCAATGCATAATTGGGTTAACAAAATGCAATCCACTAATTTCGTCGTAACGATACTTCGCACCGTGGCTTAATTGGCAAAGCACCGGAACATGTTATTCCGGAGGTTGCGGGTTCAAGTCCCGTCGGTACGATGAAATTTTGGATTGTGTTTAACAATTTACAGGTACCTACCCGTTAGCGAATCTAATTTTAACGTGAAAACTACAGCAGCTGCTAAATAGAAGAATTCTTCGCCAGCAAAAAATTACATGTTTATAAAGCTTACCACATTATTACCTACCTGGTACTTGGTAAGGAAAGCACAGATGTTCATACACAGACTAAATGCCTTTTAATAACTGATAAGTATAGGGCTGATCTATTGTGAAACTTTGTAGGTAACTTACTAAACACGCGACTTTGAACGGCTTTAGAAAATGAACACCACCAAGTACTTGACCACTATCCTATTTAAAAGTGAGGGAACCAGTCTAGCATAGAACATCCTTATTAACCGAAATGTGTGTAAGACAAAAATTATTGATGAAATTATAAGGCGTATTTACTTTATCTGTTTTGTGGGCGTATGAAACAGAGTTATGAGACGAGTGTGAGTTTAATTTAATGCATTTTATGACCAAGGTAACCGGCTCGATGCAAAGACGCGCAAAGTTGGCAATTACTACAACTTTCTCAACAATTTCCTCAAAGTAAACTTCGTACTTAGTGAGCTTCACAGAATAACAGACATTGTAAAGAATAGTTATATTTTGCTATTAGATAGCTAGAAAGCGGTTCGAATGTTTTCTTTGGGCCCCTAAGCCTTTAATTACGTTAAGTAGGTAAAATTGGCATCATCAACAAAGAAAAAATTAATATTGTCAACAAAGAAACACAAAAGCATTCTATCATTAGGAGTTTATCGGTAGATATCATCAACTCACTACACTAGCGAATATAAATAATGCAAGACACTTCGAGCAGAAAGTACCAACCAACGAAAACATCAGAAACGATGACATTACTAAATGATATCATCTACCTATGCGGTTTGCGGCACTTTTGGATAATTCCAGAGAGGTTCTCCCAGAAATTCGTGAAGATATACAATGTCATATCTAACGCTTTACACATCGTCTCTTGTGGCTACACAATGCTGTTACTAGCGTCCTTCATAACGCAGACAAAGCTAACAACAAAGCAAAGAGCAGACATGTACGTCGTGAACTTAGCAAATCCAATCACCCATCTCTACTGTGGAGTGTTTATATACCACAGGAAAATGGTTAAACAAATCCTGTACACACTGATGGTAGAGTTGAAAAGTGAACAAAATGAAGAACTGGTGGAAATGCAGATGCTGAGGAAGCTGATTCTCTATTTGGTGGCTTACTTCGGTAGTGGGTATAGCACGATACTTTTCTATGGATCTTTTGGGATTTATCAGAAGATACAACAAGGTATGCAAGCTGTTCTACTATTTTATTAATTAAATAATTTGGTAATTTTCATAAGTAGGTATATGTTATTTCATTATGAAAAGAAAGAAATATCATTTACAAATTGATCGATTGACCAAAATGTAGGGTCGCAGTCAGTACTTCCGGCGCCTGATTCTGCTGAGAGACCATGTTCTACGAAGGCTCAGTCACTCTTACACATGGATTTACCACAATAATGATCGTGCACAGCAGATTTTTTGCCAAATTCTATCTCTTCTATCCGTATGCTCTGACCATAAGGTTGTAATTGCCTTGTAATATGCATCAAAACGGCCCAAATGAAAGGAACCTACACGGGAGTGTGTCCTTGTCTAACAACCTGCCAGTTCTTTATATGTATATTATATATGTATATGGTCCCTACAAAAGAAAGGGACAGCCTCCGTTCAAGTGTCTGTTCTGTATGGGGCCACTCGCCTAATACATTTTGATAAAATTTCGTATTACTTCCTCAGGGACACCATTCATCACGATCATCACAGCCTGGCCAGATTTAGAAGATGTATCAGTAAATGCAGAACTCGCTCGATTAATATTCTACTTGTTCTGGTGGATATCATTTCCACGAGTGTCTTCCTGCTACGTCATCCTCTTGTCTATGCTAATAGGTCTCAGTAAGCAGTATGCAAACTTGCAGTGCTACTTTATCAACCTTAACAAGATTTTCACGACGAGTCTGAGTCAAAGGAAGAAGGAAGAAAAGTATGAATTGGGTTTTGTCAAAGGTGTTCAAATGTATTCTAAAACCATTTGGTACGTTAACTTAATATTAAAATACTCACTTATTTACAATTTGGGTAAATTTAAAGACGAAGGCAAATCTATTCTCTCACGAATGACACAATCTTAAGGCTAATATTATCAACTCAATGATTTACTTGTAAATACATTTATTTACTCACTCAGTACTTTGTAAGATCAGGCTGAGACAAGTGATATTATCTGTCTTTCAGTTTTTGTAAACTATCATTAGATAACGATTCAAATATGATGAAACTAAATGACAAAACATCTTTTCCAGGTGTGTGAATGAAATGCAACACGTCTGCCGGATAATATTCAATATCCAGATGCTTCTAGCTCTCATCATCTTTATATCATTACTGCCTGTGTTGCTGGTAGGCTTACTTTGTACAGACATTACTACTACCTACTATCCTATCTTCTTTCATCATTAGCAGCCAGTATTCGTCCCATGCTGGACACAAGGGCGGATCCAGCTTTGGCGCCAGAAGGGGGTCACATAGGCGGGGGGAGGAGGAGGGGGGGGGGGGGGGATTGCAGCGATGCGTTCGTTCTCAAACGTTTGCCATCATACAAAGTTATTATATTAAATTAATTAAATATTGAAGGTATGTGATTACATAAAATCTGTATGATGACAAAATATATAAATAAAATCATTATGTTCGTGGTTTATGTTCAGTTATTGCCCTGGATCCGCCGTTGGGCCTGGACATAGGCCTCTCCTATGGCAGCTTGAACTTCAGCTCCTTGTTTACAGCCGCTGCCAGAACCAGCCATTACCTCAGAACTCCGTCAAATCTTAACCGATTTAAAAAAATCTTTTCTGTTTGAGACATTATGCCTCCCGTTGTTTTTTATCGAGATATGACAATTATCTCCGGAGATATGGAGATAAACAATATAAACAAATTGTATACCTTGACGACTTGATTATGACTAGTGGATATTTTCACTATCGCGGCATGTGAATTAGGTTTTCAGGGTTCCGTAGCCGAAAAAGACGTAACCCTTATAGATTCGTCATGTCTGTCTGTCTGTCCGTGTTTTATTCCGAAACGGTTAGGACTACAGAATTGAAACTTGGTAGATAGATAGTAGGTGGTTATTGGGTGTTCTACTCCACCCACAGGGTGGTGGGTGGAGTAGAACACCCAATAACCACAAATTGATTATCTCTCGCCATTTGTGTTTTAGAACTCTCAACGACCCTGGTAAGAACAGGCAAAAAACAGATACAGAAATAGAAATAAAATAACAGAAACGAGCAAACGCAGTTGAGTATATAATTTTGATCAACATGTTTTAGAACTCTCGAAGCCTCCGGTGTAATAATTTTAATAAACATGTTTTAGAATTCTCAAAGCCTCCGGTAAGATCAGGCAAAAAACAGAAACAGATACAGAAATAAAAACAGAAACAGAAACGAGCGAACGCAATTACTAGTTTGCTTATTTGGTAACCAAAAAAAACTCAACCGTTCCGCTCATAAGGTATATCGTTCGATCAACTGATGTGTTGTGGAACCCTCAATATATTTAAATTGGTCTGTTATAGATAGAAAAGAACGGAGAAAAAACTGAATTGGTGTTAAAATAACAGAAACGAGCGAACGCAGTTGGGTATATAATTTGATCAACATGTTTTAGAACTCTCAAAGCCTCCGGTGTAATAATTTTGATCAACGTGTTTTAGAACTCTCAATGACCCTGGAGTAATAATTTTGATCAACGTGTTTTAGAACTTTCAAAGCCTCCGGTGAGAACAAGCAAAAAACAGAAACAGATACAGAAATAGAAACAGAAACAGAAACGAGCGAACGCAATTACTAATTTGCTTTTTTGGTAACCAAAATCCCAACTGTTCCGCTCATCAGGTATATCGTTTGATCAATTGGTGTGTTGTGCACCCTCAATATATTTAAATTGGTCTGTTATACATAGGAAAGAACGGAGAAAAAACTGAGTCAGTGTTAAAATAACAAAAAACGAGCGAACGCAGTTGGGTATATCGTTTTTAATACACTTGCTCATGAAGTGGCTTTTATTTCACTGCAATCAGGCACACAATGACGCCTGTTATCAAACTGTGACTTTTTAATTACTATTATTCGCAAGTGAGTTATAGATATTTTTTTTTAATTTTATTGGTTGTGTTGCTTTGTTCTTAAAAAAGTTTCGATACAAAAAAGATCGTGTGCAATAGCACAAATAAATTAATATACCTATTGCTTGCTCATTTTAAACAACTTCGTGTTTAAATAGATAATTTTAACTTGTACGTGTTTAATAAACAAAACTTTTATTTAATTATAACTTTTGTTTTGTCTGTAAAAACTATAATTCCCCATTCTGTACGTGGCCAAAACGCTAACCGCGTCAAACAAAAAAATAAATAAATAAATAAACCTCATTCTTTTAGTCTATGGCCGATCGCCATTGTTAGATGCGCGCGCATTGGAAAACTAATGAATTTTTTCCCACCATTGCGAAACATTTTTCACAACTCGTTTTCGCTGATGAAATTATAGTTATTTATTAATTGAAATGTCTAAAAGTACTAGTTATAAAGAAAATGATTTATGTTGTACAACGCCCAATATAAGATGTGAAGCCCTTTGAACGTTATGGAAAGTTTACTACCTGAAAACTCCAAGGTAAAATATCTATAATTGTCTACTATATAACATGATTTTTTTGTATTATTTTCTTCACAAGTGTGTTAAAAAACGTCGTATGATACACGTGTGTATTGATGAATACCGTCCTCGGCTCTCTTAAGACCTTCACCTAACGGCTCGGATCTCAATGGCGCCTCAGCGGTAATCACCAACATTACACACTTGTACCGTAATGTACTATTAATCAACTCGTTTGTTATATCATTTTATCTTAAAATTGATTATATCTCATGTGGTGCCTAAACACAATCGGCTGAGTGGTCCATGGTAAGTCTCACTCTGGAAGTCTGAGGTTAGATTATCTTCCACCAACTATGTTTCTAACACAAATGTATTTTTTTTTTTTTTTTTTTTTTTCGTCGGAGGGGGAAATCCTCATTGGATGCCGTTGAGCACAGACTCTTCGGTTATGTCAGACTCCTACTGACTAAAACCCCCTCCCTTATGTCATCCTGAGAGTCCAAGGCAGGATTATCTCTCGCCGCATGCGATGTATAAACACAATCGGCTGAGTGAGCAATATAAGTATAAACTGAGAGTCCAAGGCGGGATTATCTCTCGCTGTATATGATTAACTCACTCTGGAAGCCTGAGGTAAGATTATCTCCCACCAACTGTGTTCATAAAACATACGGTTGGATGAATTGTGTAAGTGTCATTCTGAGAGCCCATGGTAAGATTATCTCTCGATGCTCAAACACATACGGTTGGATGAACCATGGTAAGTATCATCCTGAGAGTCCGAGGTAGGATTATCTCTCGTCGTATGTGATGAACTCACTCTAGGAGCCTGAGGTAAGATTATCTCCCACCAACTGTGTTCATAACACACAGGGTTTGATGAATTGTGGCAAGTGTGATTCTGAGAGTCCAAGGTAGGATTATCTCTCATTGCCTAAACACATACGGTTGGATGAACCATGGTAAGTTCATTCTGAGAGTCCAAGGTAGGATTACCTCTCGCCGAATGTGACGGTTTACCAATTGTTCCACGGTTTTATAGCACATATTTTTATGTGTCAGCAAATAATATTCCAATCTAAAAGGTATTAAGTACTGATATTTTAACAAAACAAACGAAGTCTCGAGTTACGGCTTCATCGACATTAAAAGCTAAGGGTTTGTACATACGTTTTAACTCTACGATTAAAGTTTTCAATATATACATGAACTATCCAATGCTATTTTAATTTAAAACATTTAGTTAAAACGCGCAGCTAAAACTCTAGGTGAATATATAGATAGTTGAAAATGAATAGGCTGTAACGACATCATTTATGGGTACAGGAACGTTAAATCTTTGATCTAGCTACTCCCAGAAGATGGTCTACTCATTAGTAAAATAAGTACTTACAAATCCAAAAAATACAACGTGAAAAAAAGCCTATACATTCACATTCAATATGAATAAACGAAAACTTTCAAACTAAAATTAAATCGTAGAGTTAAAACGTATGTACAACACCCTTAGCCTTCAATGTTGTCGAAGCTGTAACTCAAAACCTTTTATCAACCGTGTGAAGAAATAAACTGGCCAAGTGCAAGTTGGACTAACACTTTACCATGGTTCCGTACCATCGAGCAAAAATACTGAATGAAAAATCGAGTTTTTT
The DNA here is from genome assembly GCA_954871355.1 of Cabera pusaria. Lineage (NCBI taxonomy): Eukaryota > Metazoa > Arthropoda > Insecta > Lepidoptera > Geometridae > Cabera > Cabera pusaria. Next base: position 27,133,219 of record OX940894.1, read on the forward strand.
GTATACGCTCCCTAACTTAAACTTACTAGTTACTTAACTGAAAATATGATCAGTGATTCTGAATTAGTGATCAGCATTTTTAATTAAACAAGTAAGTAGTAACACACTTAATTTGTTTATATTGTTTATGTGAAATAAGTCTAAATTATAGTAAGTAATTTGTATTAAACATGAAAATATAGTACAGACCTATTGTTTTATTTATTATAGTTACATAAGCAAATAAACACTTTTTTCCTACAAAACATTCTATAACTTTTAATGTTTTAAAAATTTGGCAGACCTACATTTTAACACTTGAGCTATTAAATCTTTACCATAGACTAGATATATACTTCAAGTACTGGACAATCAAAGGTATTTTTGTACCAAAACCACAGAATAAGTAAAAAAGGTGATTTTTGTCTGTGTCGCGGACTGGTTGTATTCGACAGTGGTGCTTCAAGACGTTTTTTCCTACAAACCATTGTATATTATAATAACTAAAACAAAATCACAATAAAATATATAATACTAAAAATATATTATTATAACTTTTAATGTTTAAAAAATGTAAAAGTATGTTTATATGTTATTTATCCTTTCACGTCAAAACAGCTCAACAGATTTATGTGAATTTTGTATAAAGTTGGTCAGAGGACTTCGAGAGTGACATAGGCTGCAGTTTATCCCAATAGCATGTTACAATAATATTTTCTTAAAATGTTATTTGTACTTTAATTTTTATTTATCGATATTTTATTGATAAATGTCATGGAACGCACAAGGTAACCGAACTATAAACCGGTTACATGAAGATTTGTACGCCAAGTCGATTGCAGTGTCTTGTCTTTTTCTATTGAACTAATAAGTAATATTTGATGAAAGAGTGCGTACTACATACAAAACGATCAATGTAATGGTCGTCCCCCAGGCTTGCTACTAGCTCCGAAGATTGCGTTGACTCAAATGACATGAGAGAACCCTATTATTTTATCCGTCTCAGTAGAATACCTATTTGTCAGCAAATAATATTCCAATCTAATAGGTATTAAGTACTGATATTTTAACAAAACAAACGAAGTCTCGAGTTACGGCTTCATCGACATTAAAAGCTAAGGGTTTGTACATACGTTTTAAATCTAAGATTAAACTGTCATGTAGAGATAAATCATGTTCTTATAGTTTATTCATTTTCAAATATCTATAAACTCAAGTTTTCAATATATACATGAACTATCGAATGCTATTTTAATTAAAAACATTTAGTTAAAACGCGCAGCTAAAACTCTAGGTGAATATATAGATAGTTGAAAATGAATAGGCTGTAAGGACATGATTTATGGGTACAGGAACGTTAAATCTTTGATCTAGCTACTCCCAGAAGATGGTCTACTCATTCGTAAAATAAGTACTTACAAATCCAAAAAATACAACGCAAAAAAAGCCTACATGTTCACATTCAATATGAATATACGAAAACTTTCAAACTAAAATTAAATCGTAGAGTTAAAACGTATGTACAACACCCTTAGCCTTTAATGTTGTCGAAGCTGTAACTCAAAACCTTTTATCAACCGTGTGAAGAAATAAACTGGCCAAATGCAAGTTGGACTAACACTTTACCATGGTTCCGTACCATCGAGCAAAAAAATACTGAAAAATCGAGTTTTTGTATACGCTTCCTAACTTAAACTTACTAGTTACTTAACTGAAAATATGATCAGTGATTCTGAATTAGTGATTAGCATTTTTAATTAATCAAGTAAGTAGTAGCACACTTAATTTGTTTACATTGTTTATGTGAAATACGTCTAAATTATAGTAAGTAATTTGTTTTAAACATGAAAATGTAGTACCTACTGTTTTATTTATTAAAGTTACATAAGCAAATAAACACTTTTTTCCTACAAAACGTTGTATAACTTTTAAACATTTACCAGACCTAAATTTTAACACTTGAGCTATTGAATCTTAACCATGGAGATAGTACACTTCAACTTCAATTCAATTTTTATATATCGGTATTTTATTGATAAATGAGATGGAACGCACAAGGTACCGAACTATAAACCGGTTATATGAAGATTTGTACGCCAAGTCGATCGCAGTGTAATCGCCTTTTTCTATTGAACTAATAAGTAATATTTGATGAAAGAGTGCGTACTACATAAAAACGATCAATTTAATGCTCGTCCCCCTGGCTTGCTACTAGCTCCGAGGATTGCGTTGATTCAAATGACATGAGAGAACCCTATTTTTATCAGTCTCAGTAGAATACCTATTTGTCAGCAAATAATATTCCAATCTAAAAAGTAGTAAGTACTCGTATTTTAACAGAATATTTCACCTTTGCAATAGGCTTGGGTATCTGACAGAGGAGTGGAACTATCGTATATCCTTCCATATAATAATAAATTTTGATCATAAAAGGATATTGATCCGCTTGGTATAACTGCTTCTGATATATCTGAAACTCACTCAAAAAGACACATTATATCCGTTAGTATATTCCATATCCAAAATTAAGCATAGTCGAGATTTAAAACCTATATTATTTAACATTATTAGGTCGTAACTTGCATTTTTTTTAATTTTTTTTTCTTACCTGTTGTTATTGATGATGTGATCCAAATAATTATATATCACGGTTGAAATTGAATAATAAAAAAATCTTCATTAAGATATACCGGATATATAAAGGTTTTGGTAAGAGGAAGGAACGATCTAAATCTATATATCCGCTTAGAGATACATAATTGAAGATATAGGTCAGTTTATTTCCCTACACTGTTGATAAAAGGTGACTGGGTATCGACTTACGGCTACGTCGACATTCTATAATTAAGGCTTGATTTATGCTGTAGAGACAAATATTACATTTTAACCGACTTCAATATATGGAGATACGTTCTCGATTTGATTTTATGATTTTTTGTTTGTTGCCTCATAACTCCAGGTATGTTTCCAGATATGTTCCAGAGACAAAGATTACTTTTTTAACCAACTTCAATAAACAGAGATACGTACTCCATATGTATGTACGATTAACTCATACCTAACTGTTGTTTATGAACCAAATACTTCCTGTGTGCATTATTAGGCCTGCTTACATCATTACCTAACCACATATAAGTGTTTGCAATTAACAAACGCTGTTTCATAAAATCTTCGACCACGAAACGAAACATCAGGTGAGATAGTGAATAATGAAGACTGTTTTCAAATGTTAGATTTGATGATTAATTGACTTTTTTACTTGTTGTATATTTGTATATTTTTTTTATTATTAGTGTGTGTAATATTTTATACATTCACTTTTAATTCTATCGTAGTCGGGTAACAGAAAAGGTTTTTCTCATGTTATTTGAGTGCGACCAGTAGGTAGCTTTATGCTATAGATTAAGTTCAAATTTGTTTATTTTAATAAAATACGAATACTTATTGCAATTAAAACTCCATGTGTGTAGAGGCCTTCGGCAAAGATTACTATTTAACCGACTTCAATAAACAAGATACGTCGTACTCGATTTGTATGTATGATGTTTTTGATTGTAAACTCATATTTAACTGCTGTTTATGAACCGATTAGGTTTTTTTTTTGGTAAATTTATTTTTTATTACTCCCTAAAATCCACTACAAATAAATAAATTTGAAAGCGCATAATAATAATACAATAATTTTAATCTGTCGGCACTATTACAAGTTAGGGTCTTATAAATTTATAAGACTGAACTGACTGAAGAAGAATTAAAAAAATATTCAATGATAACATACTTATTGTAATAGTTACGTCGTTTCTCAAAGAGGGCACAAATCTTTAGCTAATTAATTAATAATATAATTATAAATTAATAATAGCTAATTTTTCATGTAACTGGGATTTGCAATGGTTTAAAATCTGCTCACAGACAGTTAATCATGAATATATTTAAGAAATTTATTATATAATCGTATACATTAACATCGTTGTTTTGAATTATTTCATTTATTAACACTTCCTAAAATCTTACCAACAAATCTAGCATAAAACTAATAAAAGTACCATAATTTAAATAATCCAATACATCCTTTTATACTAGTCCCACCATCTAACGGGAACACTAATAAACTCACCAATAACTAAATACTATAAATATATCTAAATAATTGCTCTCCAATAGGTAACTCAATAAATAAATTCAATCTAAATAACTCGATCAATGGATCCAATAAACTCCTCGTATATAATAATCAATATCGAACGGCTTCCTTATTTAAATTTCACGCTATCTGTCGAAATCATTACAAAGTTTTGGTCTAATCAAAAATTGATAAAATCTTACGGTAAATACTCAATGATAACCTACTTATCGTAGTAGTTACGTAGTTTCTCCATAGAGGACGCTAATGAATTAAAAATATACAGTGGTCGTCTCGCGACATTGCATACATTATTAAATAACCCATAATTATGAACGTACTTTGTACCAACTAACCCTGCAAAAAAAGTTTCTATGAAATGTATAAGCAATACTTTCCGTTAAGTTAGGTTGGCTATAAAGTACGTTCATAAATCGGGTATCAACAATGTAGAGAAGTGCCTACTCTTATAACGTAGTAGGGCTATTCAGTATCAGATCAGTACTCTGTGCACTGTGCAGTGGTCAATGGCACGCCTTGACATCCATTTTGTTTTTTTGTTCAAAGTTTTGAGGGACACTGAAACTGTGAGTTATCATATTTAACTTGTTATGCACGAAGTGTCCAAATTATATCGATGTTATATTCTAGCTTAAGCTTAAAGCTAGATCTCTGTCTAACGCCGAGATACAGGTATAATTTCATTGAAATCAATCCACCTTTCCATGCGAATCCGTCTAACAAGATGGGCGCATAAATTGTACATTTCATCCAAAATCTTGTTGTGTAGTGTTATATTTCTTACCTAAAAACCTTCCTTTAGACCTAACGGTCATGTACGTGGCATATTTATTAACATATAATAATACCATATATATTATAAACTTAAAAGCAGTGAGATAGCGACTATAACTTCCACTTTTCTACTCTCAAATCTTTCCCTAATATTATTAGTAAGGGTCAGGAAAGGCTTCTCTTAAAATGCTCAAACTTGTCCCCCGCGAACATACCCTTTAAATAATCTAATGATTACCATACATTGTAACATGTTGTGGTGTTTACCAGGTGGAATGAGGGGGCAGAGTAGCCCTAAGGCTGCACCAGGCCGGGTGTAAGACCCAGGCATCTAAGGTCTTAAGAACATGCATGCTGCAAACTCCGCCTAAAACGCCTCACTCACAGGCTTTCTTCCCCTATTTATTCTCCTAAGTATTCTAGTATCAGGTAATACTTCTATCTCATATAATAAACCTTGCCCCATAAACGGCAACGGTGTGCTTCTTTCTACCATATCATCGTGAACAGCGAAGAAGATGTTCCTCGCTTACTACAATTTAAATTTCAATTCTACATCCTTGCTTAAATATGCTAAACTGAAACATCTCTAATTACTAATATTACCTAGATACATAATCATGTAATGTAGAAGAATGGTACGGTAGTCATTTTTTTATCATATGGTTCTGCGTTCGTTACCCCACTAGAATTCCATTAGAATAAAACATTAAGCAGCTTTACATGCAAACGCAAACCTATTCTAGACGTCAAATAAAGTAATTTATCATGGCTGAAGTAAGCCTACTATAGTGTGCAAGAATATTAATTGACAAATTTAAAATTTTAACTATTATAACTAATATAAATTATAACATTAACTATTACCTTTCAAATAATTTAATTTTAAAATTAATGTCAAGTTGTATATGGCTGAGTACAGAGGGCTTTGTTAATCATTATAAAACGAACATTTTTTATTGGTATATTCTTAATAAATAAATTAATTGATTGATTGTTTTTCATTATAAAACCCCACAACAGGCACTCACATTATTAAAGTTTATTTTGATATACTCTTTGGTTGATCAACATTAATAATCTAATTAGGTAGGGTAAACCTACATTTACGGAATATTAAACTAAATCAAAGTCCGAGACGCCTTAGAAATAAAATATAAACGTTAGATTGAAACCTATAGTTTGGTTCGTTAACTTCATAGCAGCGAAGTATCATATCCTTAAGTGTATGTTTGTATACTGGAAAAGACCATTCAATTAATTCGAAAGTAATACTGAACTTTGGTGCAGTTTATTAGTTCGTGAGTGTATATTCTGTCAGATGATATTAAAGGGCAACATGCATTTACCAAAAATACTACGCCGCCACGACTTGGTAGTGAGCGACGCGCCTTATATTTTCTCTATTTTAACTCTATTTTAGCTCAATTTAAACGAACATTCTGATCAGCTACATTTCATTATTTAGCATTACAATACATCCTGTATACTACTATTAAAGCACCTAATCATGCAACAGCATGATTATTTTGAAAAAAATTAACATCATCGGTTCTGGCAACGGATTTGGTAAATAGGTAGGGGGCCCGGTTGTCCGGATTGCCTTTAATGTTTTACGTAAAATTAAAAGTCAGTGCATAAAATATTGCAATCATATTTTATGTGTTTAGATAATAAGACGGTATCTAATTATTTGAACTGTACAATACACCACACGGAAAGTATTACTATTTACATTTTTACATAATTTAAGATCGTTCACAAAACAAAAAGCCGACTTCACATGCTGCGCAAGTCATTTTCAGTACTAAATTTGAGGTCTTTATCTCCATATCTCTGGAGATACTTATCAGATCTTGATAAAATTAAAATGGAACTACACTGTAAACATATTCTATTTATAAAAAATAAAAACATTCTCCAAATCCACACACAGTTAATTAGTGATGAAGTTCTGAGGTAACAAAAAAATACAATTATACAGACGAATTGAGTACATCCTCCTTTATGTGAAGTCGGTAAAAAGAAAAAAACAAATCAGTTCATAAATGATTGATATAACAAACAAAAAAGTAATTCGTACAAACGCTATCTGTTAAGTCTGTTTAAAAATAATTTGTCGTAAGGCCGCTACACACCTTGAGTTTTAACTGCTCGTTTTCACTAAATAGTTTTGACTATACATATGAATGATAGTTTAACTGAATGGTTATAATTATAATTTAAAATCGTTAATAAACTAAAAGAACTAACTTCAAATGTCACGCTAGTCATGTGCCAAGTTTGATGTGTTTGTCTCCCGATATCTCTTGAGATAGTCATCAGATCTCGATGAAATTTAAATGAAATTACTTGGAAAGTGTGTCCTTTCAAACAATATAAAAAATATTCTAAATCGGTACGGCCATCTTTGAGTAATCGAGAAGCATACATAAAAAAAGATTCCGACGAATTCAGAACCTACTCCTTGGTTAGGTGTCGGTTAAAATAGCATTCAATTAACTGTACAGTGCAAACTTAATGGTATCTGTACCTACAGAACAATTCAATCGCAGAGTTAAAAACGAACGTGTATGCGAACCCTTAAAAGAAATGCTTACGATGTACATGTAACTCAATCCATCCTTCGTACGTTTGTACCTACTATCGAGCGTGTGAACAAGACCATTCATTCTATACTAATTAACTATTTGGAATTAACAAGTAAGTACCTAGCTTTTATTGTATAATACTTTGCAACGTAAACTTTTTTGATTGATTCGAAAATAAAATTACAAACAAAGTTTCTGTCGTATTATATAATAAAGATTTTCTCAATAACTAGAAATCGAAAAAATAAAATAGGTCTTCATACGACAAAAAGCCCTACTAACCGACTTAAAAAAAGGAGGATGTTCTATGTTTCACTGTGAAATATTTATTATTTTTGTTCTCTGTCAATTGTGGTCCGATTTTTTAAATTATATATTTATGTCAAAGATTATACTTTTGTAGTGGTTCCCATTGTAAATTTATCAAGATCTAATGAGTATCTCCAGAGATATGGAGATAATAACTGCAAACTTGCTACTCAAATTAATTACAGTGGCATTTGAAGTCGGTTTTTTAAACGATCCTAATTATTTTGAACATGTTATGTAAATGTTAGGTAAAGAAAATAATAGTAAAAAATTACATAAAAATGATTATTTTTCGATTGCTATTTATATTAACTACACACTGATTTAATGTTTAGTTATTTCCAAGTTTAATTTGATTTATTCTGAGTAATATGGAGATAATAACCGCAAACTTGCTACTCAAATTTATTATAGTGACAGTTGAAGTCGGTTTTTTAAACGATCCTAATTATTTTGAACATGTTATGTAAATGTTAGGTAAAGAAAATAATATTAAAAAATTACATAAAAATGATTATTTTTCGATTGCTATTTATATTAACTACACACTGATTTAATGTTTAGTTATTTCCAAGTTTAATTTGATTTATTCTGAGTAAAGATTTTTAAAAATAAAATTGTGTATTCTTAGTTTTAAACTAATGTGTACCAATTTCTATTTTACAGGAGCGACAAGCAGCAGGAACAATGAGATCTTCATGAATTTAATAAATTAAAATCCTTTAGATGAAAATGGTGAGTGACTACGCTTGAATTTTAATTTACGTATATACACACATTTCTTTAAAGCACAGAAAATATAAAAGTTGGTGCTTTAGGGGTAGCAGATTTTAATTTTGTAATATTTTTTATATTGTTTCAGATTTCCAGTATGAACACCTACGCTCTGGAATTATACAAATGTATCTTGTTTGATCTAATAAATATTTCGTCATACAAAATTAGTTTGTAAGATTTAAGTAAGTAAATTGTCAGTTACTACTAGTGAAAAACACCAGACGATATACCTGATGAGCGGAACAGTTGGGTTTTTTGGTTACCAAAAAAGCAAATTAGTAATTGCGTTCGCTCGTTTCTGTTTCTGTTTCTATTTCTGTATCTGTTTCTGTTTTTTGCTTGTTCTTACCGGAGGCTTTGAGAGTTCTAAAACACGTTGATCAAAATTATTACACCGGAGGCTTTGAGAGTTCTAAAACATGTTGATCAAATTATATACCCAACTGCGTTCGCTCGTTTCTGTTATTTTAACACCAATTCAGTTTTTTCTCCGTTCTTTTCTATCTATAACAGACCAATTTAAATATATTGAGGGTTCCACAACACATCAGTTGATCAAACGATATACCTTATGAGCGGAACGGTTGAGTTTTTTTGGTTACCAAATAAGCAAACTAGTAATTGCGTTCGCTCGTTTCTGTTTCTGTTTTTATTTCTGTATCTGTTTCTGTTTTTTGCCTGATCTTACCGGAGGCTTTGAGAATTCTAAAACATGTTTATTAAAATTATTACACCGGAGGCTTCGAGAGTTCTAAAACATGTTGATCAAAATTATATACTCAACTGCGTTTGCTCGTTTCTGTTATTTTATTTCTATTTCTGTATCTGTTTTTTGCCTGTTCTTACCAGGGTCGTTGAGAGTTCTAAAACACAAATGGCGAGAGATAATCAATTTGTGGTTATTGGGTGTTCTACTCCACCCACCACCCTGTGGGTGGAGTAGAACACCCAATAACCACCTACTATAGATGTATTCTATAAACCGCTTTCCGATTTTTATACATATACATTTTTTTCTTTTAACCTATACATGTATGGATAGGTCTTTAAAAATGACATTGAGGTTCCTAAAATGTTTTTTTTTCAAAGTCAATCATTTGAAACATATGCGCGTCTAAAGTGCTAAAATGTGTGTGTCCCCCCTCTAACTTAAATTATGGTAGTCAAAATTCTAAAAAAAACATATGCTGTAGATCTTAATAAAAACTAACAACTAAAATTGGTTTGGACGAGATACAGTCAGCAGTTTTTGAGATATGGCGACCGCAAAGATAACTTTGTTTTTCATACAAAAACTATGAAAAAACAAAGTTAATTTTTTAGTTGCGAAAAATCATAGTTATAGAATACTTTACTGTGTTACGGAACCCTACGAGTGCAAGTCTGACTTGCACTTGCTCTTTTGTAAACGATCTTAAATTATTATAATTAATACTTAGTAAGCTTTGTTCAGAGTCCTGGTCGTGACGTCAGCAGTGCAGTGGCTACCATTCCTACAGCGATGACCTGCTTGGTGTCATTGGGATTCTTCATGTGGAACGCTGGCGACATCTCTGTCGAAGTTTGTATGAGTATATCAGTACCTATTACCTACCTAGTACCTACATACTACCTACCTATCTACTGTATGTAATTCTGATTTCTGAAGTATCCCGTAATTGTTGGTATTTTTAAACGGAATATGCGATGTCGAAAATTATGCCGTTGAAATTTTATTACGATCTTATTCATTAATGATTTCAGATGATTATTTTGAAAAAAAGTATGTTTGCTAAATTTTAATATTTTGAATATTATATGTATTCTTATTTTTGAAATGATAACGTGTTATAAATCGATGAACGCCGGCTGCACGCATTAAAAAGTGTCACGTTCTACTGTCACGTATAAATTTGCTTAAATTGTTTATCTCATTAAACCTATCTCTAAAACATGAAAATTATCTCTTATACCTACCTATACTTGAAAATGTAAAAGCTTTGTCTATGTTCCTACTACCTACATGAAATGTTTTATAAAGCTGGTATGGTATCTTCGAATGTTATATACTATATAGTTATTGTTAGCTGCGCCCCACGGCTTTGCCTGCGTTGATTCCTCGTGAAATGTGATATATGAAGAACCGCTCGACCGATTTTGTGCAAACTTCACATAAACCATCAACTAAATAGTCCGAACAAAGCCTAAACGTTTGGTTTGGATAGGTGAGCCTGTTCTTGAGTTATAAAATTACAACGAAAAGTGGCATTGATTTTTATATATATTGATGATGTGCGTGTAAAGATAGTAGGTAAGTACGATCTTTCCCAGCCTCTATCACAGCAATGAGCAAAGACATGGTCCATACGTCAACATTTATCAGGCAATGAGTAATTCCATGTAATTTATTGTATAATCTGTACATTGTTGTTGACAGGCCTCTATTCTACCAGATGCGATGTATTGCTCGGGCTGGCATAACTGCTGCTACAGATCGAAGAACATCCGCAAGCTGGTGTTTATTGCAATGGCTCAAGCGCAAGTAAGTGTTTACTTCAGGTACATTGTCTACCTTACCGTTAGCGCATGGCTATGTTATCCATCATTACCGTGGTTGGCATATAGCATAGATACCTTTTGACTACTAGCCCAGAGGTCACCGGTTTATTTCGCAACCGTTCACCAATTTATTTTGATATGTGCATTCATGGATGTTCGTCCACGGGTGGTAAGTAGGAGTGAAATATCGACGCTTTACTTGCTACCAAAAAGTAGCTTTAACTTCCCCCCACAAAGGAGTAAATCTGCCGCCAGAACCTTATAGTGTTTTGACAGAACATACAAGGGCGTCGCCAGCTTATGACTAAGGGGGGGGGGGGGGGCAATGGGGCAATATTATAGAGGACAATAAATATGAACGCCGAGAGCATGAAGCGTTACACTTTGGAAGTCTTTGCCTTCTGAATTTATTTACGTTTTGTCATGCGATGCGGAATTTATTAATAGGTAAGGAAGTCTTTGGTCGCTTTTTTTTGAGGCAACTGCCTCCCCCCCCTGCCCTCCCTTGGCGATGCCCTTCCCTTCAAATCCCCCCAAATCCCGCACATCCCTTCAAAGTCATGAGATCTTTCTAGGCCTAGCGTGTTCACCATCCTGGAGCACATCTATTAATTATTCTATGCCACATGGTCGCTTACAGACTTTCTATTTCACGATGAAGGTTTGGCCATGGTTGTAGTAGTGACATGTACAGACAGGCGCGTTTGTGTGTGTAAACTGAAGGAGCGTTAGCAAAGAAAAGTTAAACACATTTTTAAATTAAGCCTTATTTTTAGGGTTCCGTAGCCGAATGGCAAAAAACGGAACCCTTATAGATTCGTCATATCTGTCTGTCTGTCTGTCTGTCCCTCCGTATGTCACAGCCATTTTATTCCGAAACTGTTAGGACTACAGAATTGAAACTTGGTAGGTAGATGTATTCTGTAAACCGCTTTCCGATTTTTATACAAAAATAAAAAATATAAAAGTTTAAGGGGGGGCATACCATACATAGAACTGAAACAAAAAACAAATTTTCTTCAAACCTAAGCGTGTGGGGATAGGTCTTCAAAAATGACATTGAGGTTCCTAAAATCATTTTTTCTCAAAGTCAATCATTTGAAAGATAGGCGCGTCTAAAGTGGTAAAATGTCCCCCCCCCTCTAACTTTTAAAGTATGGGAGTGAAAAATCTAAAAAAAATATATGCTGTAGATCCCAATAAAAATTAACAACGAAAATTGTTTTGAACGAGATACAGTCAGCAGTTTTAGAGATATGGCGACCGCAAAGATAACTTTGTTTTTCATACAAACACTATGAAAAACAAAGTTAATTTTGTAGTTGCGAAAAATCATAGTTATGGAATACTTAACTGTGTTACGGAACCCTACGAGTGCGAGTCCGACTTGCACTTGGCCATTTTATTTTTTACTGCGATTTAATAAATAATTAAAGGAAATAAAATATGATAAGTTACCAGAAATACTCAGGTTGTCATGTCATACATTTTTATTTAGCAAAAAGAATAAAGAATAGATCAAAAAAACAAAGTTGAAATAATTAACTATTTTAATCACTGCCAGATTCGTCTTCGGATTCTGATTCGCTGTCATCGGAATCATTTTGCCACCAAGCGAGATAGTGGTCAAATAGCCTATGTAGGTGGTCCGTTTAATTTGGTTGAAAGGTTTAAGGTTTAATAACATAAATAAGTTATCTTATAATTTTACACTTACAGTCGCATCGTCACGACAAAGTTTTCACCATAACGTACTATGGCCTACTGTTTTTAAAGATATCGCTTCTTGTTTTAGAAACCTGTAATTCTCAAAGGTCTTGGAGTGATTGAGTTATCATACAACAGTTATTTAAATGTAAGTCCCATCCAACTTGGTTCAAAAAGCTACATTTACATACAGTTTACATTTATTTACTTCGTTAACCTACCCATTATACTAACCTATATTTACCTTTGCTTTTCAGGTCATCAAGACAGCCCATTCGGTAGTTTCAGTGATTCTGTAAAACACTTCTATCCAGTTTTTTTTTTTCTTTGCTTGCACATTGATGTCACATTTTTTATATTATAGTTAGTTACTTGTGTTAAAATACGTGCGTTTAATTAACCGTCATCACAAAAAAAGGAGGAGGTTCTCAATTCGAATGTATTTTTTTGTAGTTATACCACATGTTATACTTCTTTTGGCGCGATAGAGAAAAATGATGAGAGTGAATTTTTACGATGCGCGCGCACACCGACATCTAAATTCTACACCGTGAAGTTAGTTCTAGGTGGAATGACTATGTTCAAGTTGTATATGTCATATTTAACGTCATATTTTTACGTTAATAAAACCTTTTTTATTTAAATAAAATCTTTTTGATTAATTTTAATATTTATCGTTAATCACTACTGCATTTTAGTTATTTTTTTCCATACGCCATAGAAGTATAACTTCTAACGCGTGTACATAAGTACACACACTCTTTTTTCTTTTCTTTTTATGTTTGTTACCTACCTCAAAACTCCGTCAAATCTTGACCGATTTCAAAAATTCTTTTTTTGTTTGAGAGATTATGCCTCCCGATTGGTCGCATTCAAATTTCATCGAGCTAAGACAATTATCTCCGGAGATATAGGGATAAACATCTCAAACACATAACATACCTTGACGACATATTATGCATTTGTATACCTTGACGACATGATACTAATGGCTATTTTGACTATCGCGGCATTTGAAGTTGTTTTTTTTTGTTTTGTAAACGATTTTAAATTATAATAATATGTAAAGGATCTAGTGCCTAAACAAACTTGTAGGTACATCTTGCTGTGAATAAACACATTAATTACCATACACTATTATAATACTTTTCCTGGTGATTAACTGCCTACGCCACTGCAATCATAATAATTTTGTAATTGATACAATTCGGAGCACTAACTAGATAGTTTCAATTAATACAACTACAATAATAATCCATTGGAGTAAATTATGAATAAAACCTTCTATTCTGTACAATCGACAACACATGAAAAATATTTAAAATTAATGAAACAAAATGCTGGAAACAAATAAAACCGGCTAAGTTGAATTGGACTCGCCCACCGAGGCTTCCGTTCCAACGTTGGTAAGTACCAATTAAGCTAGACCTCTAAATTGTATGAGCGCTCATATAACTCCGAGGCCTATCTTAATTGGCGTACTATGTATATGTATGGGGACACCCATTAATTTTCAACTTTTTTTATTTTTGGAATTTTTCCAAATCTTTTATTTATGCTTTAAGTCCTTGCTTCTTGCCAAATTTCATGATTCTAGATCAACGGGAAGTACCCTATAGGTTTCGACCCAAAACCGATAGGATACTTCCGCTTGACCTAGAATTGTCAATTTTGGCCAAAAGCAAGGTCTTACAGCAAAAGTAAATGATAAATTACGAAAAATATAAAAAGTTGAAAATTAAGGTAAATTTTGGTACTTACAAATTCACCCATATCTTTTTACCGTGTTGACTCAAGACCTTGATTTTTATACACCTAATAGGGACTATAGACCTCAGCATTTGGTATAAATTTCAACTTACTAGATTCACCCGTTCCTAAGAAAATCGGTGGTGTCACACGGACCGACAGACAGACAGGCGGACAGACAGACAGACGGACAGACGGACAAAAAAGTGATCTTATAAGGGTTCCTTTTTTTATCTTTTGAGGTACGGAACCCTAAAAATAAAACTGTTTTAAAAGGGGAATTTTTTCAGGCTCCACATTTTTTAGATGGAGAAAATCTGAACCCTTCAGTGTCGCAATTTAGATTTAAGTTAGTACATACTTACCAACGGCTATCAGATAAAATTCGCTTCTTACAAAAAACTTCTTTAAACCACTGTCACCATGCATAGGCATGATTTAACATTACAAATAGACAATGGACGATAAAATTGCACCTCAATTGAAATAATTGCGACGTTCTTATATAATACTAATGTTCAGGGTGTTAAGGTGTACATTTGGGATATTCAAACACTATCTGTCCACCAATTCTGACATGGAGGACCAGAAAACCAAGTTGCTGAATAAAACGGTCAGATTCTTTTACAAACTCAGCATGCTATCATTTTGGATCGGCTTACCGAATTTCTGGGTACAAGATCTAACAGTTTCCAAAAAAATTACTGGTCCTTTTCGTTTATTCTATCACGCACTTACTTTTCTTATTTACGGACTGATTGTGTCCGAATGGCTAGCATTATTAACGCAGGATAACTTGTCTCTGGATCAGAAGGGAAATTTCATGGTGTTTCTTATGGCTCATCCGATGCTATGGAGTTACTGCATACATTTCAGCAGAAAAAGGGATAAGGTCAGGAAATTACTCAGCGATATATTGAAACTAAACCAGCTTTACAACGATGCGCCTGTTGAGAGACAAATGATAAAGAACACTGCGTTCTATGCCTTGTCATTTCTTCTGATATGTTTATTCTCCATGGTAATGTTCACAGTGGATGCAGTCTCACTTGTTGTAAAGAAAGGTTTGTGAGAAACTTAAAATATTAATTATATGAAGACTTTCAATTGAATTCGTCTTATTATTATTCTGGTAGATATATGACCCTAACATATGTTTCCAGAGGGTACTTTTACGACCATAATCACAGTGTGGCCGATGGTTGACGACAATTCTGTACCCGCTAACCTGTGCCGAGTGTTGACCAACTGTCTGTGGTGGATGATGATGTTACGCGTGCTGACTGTCTACGTTTTCGTGTTCAGCCTGACCGGCTTCATGAGCCACCAGTTCAAACAGCTCCAGACCTACTTCCAGTCACTTAATAGCATCTTTGAAAACCCTCGTTTGAGTCAATGCCGTAGAGAGATCGAGTATGAAGCAGCGTATAAAATTGGCATCAAACTTCACACGGATTCCTTGAAGTAAACATCTGTATCTGATTTATTTTGCTGGGAAGACAAGCATTTGACCATTATCTCACCCGTAGGACCTGGGCTATTCTGTAAGCTAGTTAACGCATCTCGCAAGCGGTGAGATTTGAATTTTGTATTATTCGTATTACGATTTGAATTTCGTAGTAATTTCGTAGTACGAAATTCCAATCTCACCGCGGATTCTGCTTGCGAGATGCGTAAACTAGCTTACAGAATAGCTCTACAGATGTTAAACATTGATGTCTAAAATGGAATTGAGCTTGTCTGAAGGTGGAAGAAGGCAGTGGGACGAGGCGCTGGACAACTGACTATAGTCCAATAAATAGAGCTATGGTAGTTAGGGTCCTTCTAGTCTCACAAGCATGCGTGAATGTTGGAGGAATGAAAGTCTTATCTGTACCACACACAGAGTTTATTAATAAAGTTCGGTTGAGAGTAAGAGAAGTGAAAAAACACAATTCGCGGAGGTGTGGTCGCGGAGCAGCGCACGAGTATCGACGTTAAGCTAATTCGCTGTCGGGGCCATAGAATAATATACTCTTACCGGAGGTCGGGGCGCGGACTGACGAGGTGACGAGCGAGCTCGAGCGAATGCTCCGAGTAGAGAGAGAGAGATAGAGAGACGCACCACGCGGCGTTGTGACACGAGGTGGCAACGTCGCACGGTTTGCATGGTAACCGACTAGAGCGAGTAGAAACTACTGTATGGCGCGAAAGCGAGATACAAGTGCGCTACTCCACATACCGTCTTGGAAGACGACCGCAGGACGCTCTAAGCGGTCGTGCGCTGTTGCCAGCTATTGCACTACGGTTTGCTATAGAGCGTAATTACCGTACCCTGTTACAATTATTTCAGGTGCGTGAATTTGAGCAAAGACGTTTGCGGGTGGATATTCAGCGGTCAAATAATAGTCAACCTTATTTTACTTGTCATTTTAATGTCAGAGTTGGTGGTAAGTTTTTTTTAATATATATCTTATAGGCTAGCGTTTGACCACTATATCACCTGTTGGTAAGTGATGATGCGGTCGAAGATGGTAAGCACGCTAGGGAACTGGAATCTATCTACTAGGTACTTAGTACATTGTAGCTAAGTACACATATGTCGTACACAAATAAGCATGTAATAAGGAATTTTGAAGAAAAGTGGAATTCTGTGCATCCCAGAATACCAAATTTCTGGTTCCAAAGAAATGTTCTCTATTTTTGTGTTTCTAGATAGATAAGTAGATAGATACTCAACCTAGCAACCTTAACTTACCTTCTTCGTATCCCTACTCGGACATTTGTTCCACAACTTTGTATAGCTATTTATAACTTTGCATTTACCAAGCAATCACTCAAGTACAGATATTAGACAAATAATGATATTGTTGGTAGAATGCAGATGCAATGCACGCGGTCGCCATAGGACTATCAGCATGTGGTATCCTCACTGGCACTGGCCTGTTCATGTGTAATGCAGGAGACGTCACCGTCGAGGTAACCGTTTGTAATTTTTTTAATCCCCGACGCAAAAAGAATAGTTGTTGTAAATGTTATAAGTTTTTTCCCTGTGTGTCTGTGTGTCTGTTTGTCTGTGTGTCTGTGTGTATATACGGATGAACTGATTTTGAATTTTTATTTTTTGTTTGAGGTGTCTTCATCGAGATTGTTCTTAGCTGTGTTTCATGAAAATCCGTTGAGCCGTTTATCAGCTCTTTCTGGTTCATGAGACTACGATGGCAACTTTCGAAGTCCTTTGACCACAGGTGTAAAAAAAAAACAAAATGGCGCTGCTGCGCACTACTTACCCGTCACTCTGCTGCCGTCTGTTTAGCGTAGTTTACATAAGTCAAATGTATTAATTTTAAATTCAGTATCCTGTCTTCAATGATATTGCAAGAATATGGTAAACTTGACCTAATGCTGAGACATCTCCTTGAATCTGCAGAATACTCTCAATATATACAGCAGAGTCATTGAAAATTGGACCTCTCGGATCCGTGCCACCGCTTGAAGCCGCGGCGAACATTTGAACGATGTCTTATATATATATATATATATAGCCGGTATATAACAATAATAATGTTACAAATACACGATAATTTTAAAATCAAAATATATATATATATATTCCATAAATAATGGCATAAATGGGCCTTTAAAATAAAAAAAATATTTAGTTAATATCTGACGCAGAGCTTGTTTTATTCAATTTCAACATCGACCCTTCATTGTTGAAAGACCCTTTATATACTTAAGTGATTCAAGTCCTTGCTTCTTGCCAAATTTCATGATTCTAGGTCAACGGGAAGTAACCCTATAGGTTTTGATTCCCTTGTGAGATCGCAAAATATGCGAAAGTAATACATAAACGGTCATATCTTTTGTTCGCGTTGACTTACAGGTTCGATTTTTTCACAGCCATAAGATACACCAGAGTTCACCAGACACAAGTTATAAGTATAAGTTTCAACTTGATACCTTTACGAATTCCAGAGGTGACAAACGGACAGTCAGACGGACAACAAAGTGATCCTATAAGGGTTCCTTTTTTCCTTTTAGGGTACGGAACCCCAAAATGGAGATTTTCAATTCGACTGCATCTTTTTAGGGTTCCGTACCCAAAGGGTAAAACAGGACCCTATTACTAAGGCTCCGCTGTCCGTTTGTCTCTCTGTCTGTCTGTCTGTCTGTCCGTCTGTCACCAGGCTGTATCTCATGAACCGTGATAGTTAGACAGTTGAAATTTTCGCAGATGATGTAGTTCTGTTGCCACTATAACAACAAATACTAAAAACAGAATAAAGTTAAAAATAATAGAGAGTCCCCATTCGAGTAACGTGTTTTTTTCGGCATTTCACGCCATCTATGAACGCTTAGTTAGGTAAACGTCCCATGGATGGAGTTATATTGAAATGTCGATCCCTAACACCTTTTTTAGACGTTAGATGGCGTTATAAGAAGTAAAATGTTTATTAATTATTATTTTTTGCTGGCGAAAAATGATGGCATTTTTTGCTCGATCTTATAAAATACTGTAGTGTGGTACGGAACCCTACGAGTGCGAGTCCGACTTGCAATTGGCCAGTTTATTTCTTTTCATTTTGTCTGTTATTTTAGAACTCCGTTTTGTTTGAGAGAGTAACTTTCCGTTTACCGTTGTCCTATTTCATAGAGATCAGATGATTATTATTAGGTAAGACCACACCGCATCGTCCTGTGTGCGCAATTTAGGCGGCGATCAGATACCGCACTAGTATTTGTACCGACTGGTTCACACCAAACAAGATCTACAGCGATCAGAAAACGATTGAAATCAGTACGGTAGGGCTATTCTGTAAGCTAGTTTACGCATCTCGCAAGCGGTGACAAGCGCGCAGGACGCCGCGGTGTGGTCGTACCTTTAGAGTATATGGATATAAAAACTTAAAATTTGGTACTAAAGTTGACTAATGCGGCATTCGCAATCGGGTTTTTTCGTTTTGTGAACGACCGTACAGACAGACAGACAAACGGTCAATAAACTGATTCTATAAGGGGTCCTTTTTTCCTTCTGAGGTACGGAACTCTGAAAAGGAAGATCACTTTGTTGTCCGTCTGTCTGTCTGTCTGTCCTTCTGTCAAGACAAAACCCTTTGTCTCAGGAACGCGTGGAGGTATCAAGTTGAACCTTAATCAAATGCTCGGGTCCACGGTATCTTTTGGTTGTGAAAAAATCATGAAGTCAACGCAATCAAAAGGTATGACCGATTATGTCACATATTTTCGCTTATTTTGCGATTTCACAGAAGAATCAAAACCTTGTATTATACTTCCCGTGGACCTAGAATTATGAAATTTAGCTAAAAGAAATTTCTTAAAGCATTTTTAAGGGAAAACATCTGAAAACCGTAAATATTTATAGTTATTATTTGCGGTTGCTTCATAACAGTGTCTAGGCATCGTTCGATCGTCGAACTGCACAGATAAGTTTGTTTTGACAAGTTTGTACGGAAGCCTCGGTGCGACACTCAATTCGCACTTGATCGGTTTTTTGTTTTTTATTGTTACATTGTTAGTGCTATATTTGCAGGCGTCTCACTTGTGCACAGCGATGTACTCATCAGGTTGGCACAACTGCCAGGGACACTCCTCTCTCAGGATCAGGAAGCTCGTCATGACTTCTATGATATTTGCACAGGTAGCTCTACATTTTTACACCGACTTCACAAAAACGATAATTTTCTCAATTCGCCTGTATTTTTTTATGTTTGTTTAGTTACCCTGAGGTAAAAAAAACATCCAAATCGGTTAGGAAATTACGAGTTTCAGAACTCGTGAGATTTTTTTTTTGTTTGAGAGTATGCTTTCCAACTGGTCAAATTCTATTTTTATCGAGATTTGATCCTCCTGGCTAGAGCCTCCTCCTGCTGCTTTTTTTGTGTGAGCTATCAAGAATATTACTAGCTGACCGTTTATGTAGAAAACCATGTAGGCGATCGTTGATAAGCTGATGATCTTCAAGGTCTCCAAGAAATTGGGAATGAATGACTCGTTCCATGACTTATAGCAATAGGCCAGTAATTCGACGGAAAGTTCGACCGAAAGTTAAATGAACGAATGAAGCTTTATTTTTTTTTGCAAAGACCTCTCACACTTGAGATTTGCGAACGATATTGTCATCATGGCTGAAACCGTGCCAGACTTGCAATACATGCTGACTATCCTTGCTGATTCTTCTGCACGCATCGGTTTTCGGATGAACTTGGATAAGACCAAGATCATGTTCAACGAACATGTAATTACGGAACCGATTGCCTTAAACGGAGTAGCATCACTCAAAACTGTTCAAGAATATATCTACCTTGGACAAACCTTGCCATTGGGTAGAAACAAACGAAGGAATTTACGTCCACAGAGGAATAGGTACAGCTGGGATGGGCAGCATTATAATACTACGTCGAGTCTTTTCATTGCCGATACCACAAAGCCTAAAGACGAAAGTATTTAATTAGTGCATCCTACCTGTAATGACATACGGAGACGAGACGTGGACACTGACAGTGCGACTGATCCAACAATTCAAAGTCGCTCAGCGAGCTATGTTAAGGTCTATGGTCGGTATAAGTATCTCTGAAAGATCAGAGATGAAGATGAAGTCATCCGACAGAGAACCAAAGTTATCGACATAGCTCAAAGGATTAGCAAACTGAAGTGGCAGTGGGCTGGTCACATCTATCGTAAAACCGATAACCGTTGGGGTAGACGTGTTCTAGAGTGGACACCACGGCTCGGTAAACAAAGCGTAGTACGCCCTCCAGCTAGGTGGAGCGATATATGCAAACTGGCTGGCAGCGGTTGGAAACAAGGAGCTGAAGCTGAGATGAGCTCAGTGGCGTGCCATAGGAGAGGCCTATATCTAGAAGTGGATGAATACCTACTGGGTGTTAAAATGATGATGGTGATGATGATTTTTTTAAATATCATATACGCTAGCGTTTGAGCACTATCTTACCTGTTGTTTAGTGATGATGCGGTCGAGGATGGTAGCACGTAGGCCTAGAATGGGAACTGGCTCTCAAGGATGCTGCCGGAACACGATAGATCTTTGGCGACAGATTGTCTAACTTGAGAGAGGTAACTGGCCAGGCGGACACTAAATAGTTTCCTACTACCATGCGTGGTTTTGGCGTTTATTATCGATGTTTTCTTATGCCGGAAGGCCACTGTGAAAAGCGCGCATACATTTCTTTATAGAAAAATCCATTAGTGCACGGCGGGAATTGAACACTGTATCTACTTCTGGTGTGAAAGCCGACCATTACACCACTACGACCCTGGGCTCTCAAATGGAATCATCGAATGGAATGGCTAGGATATCAGAATAGAGTATCTTCTAAACTAGTTGTCTACGTGTGTTCTTATACAACTGTGTTGCATATATATATGAAAATCTTTTTCAGCGTCCGGTGCTGATAAAAGGATTTGGTATTATACATTTGTCATATCAATCTTTTGTCTCGGTGAGTAGATTTATTTTATTTATCAAGTAGGGGGTAGAGAGGGTTGTCCGCCTGATGACAAGCGATAACGTCTGCCCTTAGTAATTACAATACCTAAGTACGAACATATCTACCTAGCGTAAGAATGTACGGCCTGGCCTAGCCAGCCCCAATGTACTACAAGGCTGACTCGGTAGAATTAGCATAGATGCTGGGATTACTACCCACAGATCCTATAAAAAAGCATTATTATTATTATTCAGATATTTATTTATTTTCTCAGCATTAGGCTTCTCACAATGAGATATATCAAAATAATAAACGAAATTACTATAAAACATTATCATTATGGCAGAGACGCTGCAGCCTGCAAGACCAACAAAAAATGTTGAATGCATATATAATAAAAGATTATAAAAAACCTAATCCTAGATAGCCGCAGGCAGCGGGGCAGGGCCCAAGATACCGGTGGTTAGGGCTGCTGAGAGAGGAACCTCTTGACGATGCGTGCCGTGTCAAGAAGTACCGCCTTCTATATCTGGCCCTTAATCCAGCCACCTATTATTATTATTTATTTATTTATTTATTGGATCTGTGACTAGGCCTTTATCTGATGATGCCCACAGATGATGCTACACAGTATCCGATTTGACTTTATTGAACCAGCCGTTTCATGCTGTCTGACTATAAAATTCATGCCATCTAATATAATGTAAAAACAATCCAGTGAACATTGTCAAACCTATGACAAAAGCAGCTCTAAGTATATTTTATCATAATATTTATATTACAACATACCAAGTAACATTCTAGACCTACCGTGTTTACCATCGTCGACCGCATCATCACTTACCAACAGGTGAGATAGTGGTCAAACGCTTCTTCTTCTTGAGGTGCCATCTCCTACCGGAGGTCGGCTATCATTAGAGCTATTTTAACTTTAGATGCAGCAGCTCGAAACAGGGATCTGGTGCTCTGCTTGAACCAGGTTCTTAAGTTTTTGAGCCATGATGTGCGCCTTCTTCCAGGTTTCCTGCTACCTGGTCAAACGCTAGCCTATAAGATATAAAAACCGGCCTAGTGAGTGTCGGAGCACGCGCTGTGTAGGGTTCCGTAGTAGCTTGTTATTCAATGTCTTTTTTCTTTCAAGTCTTTACCCGTTATAAACAAGCAACTAGGTACTCCGTCTTTGTCACTTTAAAAGATTTATCCTAAGGATTTTGTATTTGATACAAAATTATTCAACACCCAAGTTCAACGACTATTACTGCTAAACTAATAAAGTTACCTTAAACGCTATAGTTTTTCTTTAAAGTTCATAAAATGCGCTATTATCACGAATTTTTCCTCATTTCACTTTAAAGTTTAATATTTCGTAAATGGAGCATTCAATCAAAAAATAGTATTTGCAACCCTTAAGTCATTTTAAAAGACCTATTCAACGATACCCCACACGATGGGGTAGACGATGAAAAAAAATTCATCTCCACTTCTCATATAGGGGAGCTAGCCTAAAAAAAAAAAATTCACAATTTTATTTCAGCATTTTGTCGGCGTAATATATATACATACTCCCACAAAATTACAGATGTCTAGTATTAACGGTCTCTTAGCAAAACCTCGGACAGACAGACAGACGGACATGACGAAACTATAAGGGTTCCTTGTCAGGACTACGGAACCCTAAAAAAGACTTACATAATATTATCACAGTTTTACAATCATACAGTTGAGAATCGCCTTTGATGTTGGACGACACCGCCGCGCGAGTGGGTATAACTTACGCTATATGCCGCAAATGTGCAAGGGTTGTCAAAAAAATCTACGAGCTGATAATATTAAGCGACAAAAATTGTTATATGATTGTAAACCTATGAATCTGGTTCACACAAGATCATAGCGACGTGATGCTTATGTACTTACATACAAACCTTAGTTTATATAGAAGATACCTTCATACCAAATATAAATGAAGCCGATAGTAATGTTTTTCAAAAAGCTTCTTGATTTCATTCTTTAACCTCAACTCATTTATACTAAATACCTAGGTAATTATTCATTTATAATTAATAAATATTATATATTACATCGTATTCTTGTATATTTTTTTAATATCTTATAGATTAGCGTTTGACCACTATCTCACCTGTTGTTAAGTGATGATGCGATCGAAGATCGTAAGCACGCTAGGCCTAGAATGGGAACTGGCTCTCAAGGATAGCTGCCGGATCACATTAGATGTTTGGTGACATTAATTTAAGAAATGAAATCGTAAGTCCTTGTTGTATTTTGCCGTCGTAATATACATACACAGAACTAATATCCACCTATAAAACTCGTAACTAAAACTCGCTCGTGCATTAACACGTTCACGGCGTCCCTCGTGTGATCCCACAAACTAAGCGAGATTGTGGGACACGGTCCGCGCCGCCCGCCTCTCCGCGAGTACCCCGCCGTTGCTCTGCGCAAGTACATTCGATTCCAAACTGTATGATTGTAAAACTGTGATATTATTATTTGTTTTTCAGCTCGTGAAGTCTACCTACTCCGTGTTCTCGCTCATTTTAAATGAATCTAATAAGAACGCTGCGTAGCTGATCGTTTATTTTTTAATTAAAAAGGGTTCATCAAATTTCGTGTGACAACTTTATTGTAAAAACATTATTTATTGTATTTTATATTTTACTAGCTATTGCTCGCAGCTTCGCTTACGTGGACTGCAGGAAACAAAATACATATTTGTTCTTCAGGAACAAACATACAAACTGACAAAAACCCAAAGAAAAGTTATAAGTTTACCCTGTTAAATTAAAAGCAGACTTTGAAGAAAATCTGCAATCTTTTGAACTCGCAGGGGTAGTTTGATAAGGGTAAAATATTCTTTGAACAGTTGGTTAAATTGTTTTTTAATTTATTTCAAACAGAAAAAAAAGTGTCAGGAGTGATTTTGGAAAAACTATGATACACGTGTCTGATAATTTTAATTGAAGAGTTTGTCTATCAATGTTCAAGTCAATCGACCCAGAGAAAAAAAGTTTGCAAGAAAATTCAACCTCACATTTCACCCTCTTAATGGGTAAAATTTCAAAAAATCTTCTTTATATAGAAACCTACACTTCACAAAGTACACATCCTCCAAAATGTATGTCTCTAGAACCAGCGTCTTTCTGTACGTTGATATTCAGTCAATCTTTCAAACATACAAAGGCGTGGGTTATGATTTTGGAAAAATTGTGATGTCTCATAATCTTCATTGAAAAGTATGTGTACCAATTTTCAAGTCGATCAAGCGACCCAGAGAATAAAACGTTTCACAGAAAAAGTAACCTTTCATTACACCCCTCTTAATTGAATCTCTTGAATTTCGAAAAACCCTTTCTTAGTGGATAGCTTCACAAAGAACACACCATCTTAATGTTACGTATCTAACACCAGCGGATTAGGCAGTGTGTTGATATATATTCCTTCCTTAGTGGATGCCTACGCTTCACAAAGAACACACCTTCAAAATGTCGTGTGTCTAGGACAAGCGGTATGGGCTGTGCGTTGATATCTGTCAGTCAGGCAGTCAGTCAGGACTTTGGATTTTATATATATAGATGTTCCATGAGTAATGAGCTACTTGGTCGTATCGCATGACACGGAACTTTGGATTTGATAACGTACTTATTATGTTTAAAACTGGCCAAGTGCAAGTCGGATACGTATGGTTCTGTACCACAGAATATCTATATCTATACTAATATTATAAAGAGAGAACATTTGTATTTTTGTATGTTTGTAATGTTTTGGCTCAAAAGCTACTGAACCGATTTAAAAAATTATTTCATTAATACATAGAATGGAGTTTCCGCAAACAATAGGATATGTTTGTGTATGTACGACAAACAATAGGTTCATTACGTGTATTTGTACACCGTTACACTTGTAACCGAAACACGGACAGATAACATTACCATGACAGAAGTGAGTAAACATGCCTACCTACTGTTAGAGAGTCCAGAAATGAGACTCCTTTCTTGTGGTTTCAAATCACGTACAATAGCAATTATTTATATCTTAGGCGACACACGTCTACTCTTAATCGGTGTATAATTAGATACCTCTCTTCCCCGCATCTTCACGTCGTTTAGCGCTGGGATGACTACGGCGTAGCACTGGTGTCATGGCGTAGCTGATGACATCATATTGTAGCACCATAAGGTTCTACATGTATGTAGTACTATTAAGTATTCTGTGCCTGTATCTCCAGTATTTCTCATACTACTACCACATTACCGTGCTACTACCACGGTAATATTATAATACAGTATTGTGACGCGGCGTGTCCTTGAGATCAAAAGCTAAAGCCGCGCGGCAGCCGGCGGCACCGCGCGGTACGTACACGCGCGATAGGGCTGCCCGCCTACAGTATTTTAATTGCATCTACCTACTTGACGATCTTTCTAGTTTTTTGTGATTGTAATATTATATATTTTATTTTATAAAATGAAATTCGTTGTGAAAATATGACAGTACATACTTTATATACTTCCATATCTTACTCGAAAAGTAAATTACAATGTAAATCTAATTACGTATAACCTGCTGTTTATTACTCTCTTAAAAACTTCATAATTATATTTCGTCGAATTCAATAATATAATACACAAGTAAATAGATAGTCTAGCCTAGGAAAATACCTAAATATAACACGAGCGTAGACTATAGGTCACTCGTGTATCACTTTTTTCAAACTATTCATTTATTTATTTATTAATCTAGGTATTTTATCCTGTAGAGGAAAAAGCGAAATATACACCTTAAAAAAATACGTACTAGTAGGTATATAAACACTATTTTATACTCTTACCGTTCGGAGCTTTCAAGTAATTTAAAAAATTTTATCTCTGGGTGTGTTATTGAATAATTCAAGCACACATAAACAGCAAAATCCTAATATTATAAATGCGAAAGTAACTGTGTCTGTCTGTCTCACTATCACGCCAAAACCACTGAACCGATTTAAATGAAATTTGGTACACAGATAGTCTAGAGGCTGAGAAAGGACATAGGCTACTTTTTAATGCGAAAAGAGGGTTGTAAGGGGTTGAAAGGGGGGGTAAAAAGTTGTATGGAAGCATCGCCATTTTTAAAGCTAGAAGCTTGAAACTTATTGTTTAGGCTGTTGATTCGATATAAATAAATATGACATTAAAAGTTTGTGAGGGGGAAGGGGAGGGAGGGGAGAGGAGGTGGAAGTGAGGGGATGGGTAAAGGAGGCGAGGGGAGGGGGAAGGGGAGGGGAGGGGGAAGGGGAGGGAAAGGGGAGGGGAGTGCAGAGGGAAGTGAGGGGATGGGTAGGGGAGGGGAGTGGTGGGAAGAGAGAGGGGGAGGGGAGGGAAGGTGGACGCAGGGGGAAAGGGGGAGAGGGAAAGTGAGGGGACGGGGAGGGGGAGAGGAGTGGGGGAAGAAAGAGGGGGAGGAGAGAGGAGGGGTGAGGGGGGATTAACACGGCGTGGTACGGTGCGGTGTAGGTGGGGTACGCATGTGTCTTATTTGTAAAATAATTAGCCTAAATAATTTATTAAAATTAATAATGCTACCCAAAGACACTCATTCCACGCGGACAAAGTCGCGGGCACAGCTAGTATAGTCTATAATTCCCTTGTGCCATATTAAGTTTAATATTTATTTATATTCTCAATCAATCAAATATTCACAATTCGCATGCTTACTGTTTAAACCGTAATTACACGACTGTACCTTCTCACGGTTCGTTCGTCACTGCGGCGCAAGCAACCACATTTATCGTGAGCTGTGTACCGAGTGTGTACCGAACTAGAGGCGCGTAGGCATGACGTGCGTGCCGACCGTTAGTATGGAGTCAGAATACTGTTTATTATAATTACCGTGCTACTACGTAGTATTATTATCTGTTCTGTGATACTACGTAAAGGTGGGTACTACACCTAAGTACTATCTGTGGTACTAGTTTTAAGAGGGAACGCGGGGTGCACATTTTCCTGGAAAATGCTTCTAGAAAAAAAAAATTTTTAATTTCTAAAAATAAAAAGTTTCTACAAAAAATCAAGGTCTGCTGTAGCTACGCCACTATCATTATCTTTTTTTGGCCAACCAATTGCAAATAGAAATGTGACCCTTCAAAAATCTTAAAGAGGAGATTATAAGGCTTTTATTTATATTTGCAATTGGTTGATCAAAAAAAGCAAATGATAGGGGGTACAGTAGATTTTTTGTAGATACAATTGCTCTAGAAGCATTTTCCAGGGAGGAAACGGGGGAATACATTTGTGTGGAAAAGTGCACCCTGCGTTCCCTCTTAACGGCACTAGAATTACTCTGTAACTCACATGGGTGGGTGATACACCAATGGACAGGACAGGACCACAGGATGGTCATAGTTACCGACGGCGTTCATTGGTTATACCGCATACGAAATCTGTGGGTCGTGCTCGGGACAACCTACTAATATCGTATAAGAGGAGATAGATAGAGTCAGGCTAACAAAAGCAGAGACTGAAAAAGCGCGGCAAATTAAAAAAAAACAGTATGGCAGCCTCTATCGACAAGCCAACTATCGAGTATTTACCCTTCTAAGTCGAAGTTTCCTTCGCAGTTGGAGCTGCCATACTGATTTTTAGGGCTCCGTACCCACAGGGTAAAACGGGACCCTATTACTAAGACTCCGCTGTCCGTCTATCTGTCTGTCTGTCTGTCTGTCTGTCCGTCTGTCACCAGGCTATAGCTCATTAACCGTGATAGTTAGACAGTTGAAATTTTCACAGATAGTGTATTTCTAAAAATAAAATAAAGTCAAAAATTAAAGGGGGTATACGTACAAAAAATGTGTTTGTAAACGCCATCTATATAATGAGTTTCGGCAAAATGACATAGATGGCGCTAGTAAACGAGCCCCGTCTTTCTAGGTCGCGACCAAACCAAATATTCTTGGTAATATCAATTAATCAAATAAGGTTGAAACTCTGTTATGATTCGTATTGTACAGAACCCTCCCTAAGTGTGCGATAAGAGACGGGATGCTGACTCGCACTTGGCCAGTTTTATTTTCGGCATTTCACGCCATCTATATACGCTTAGTTAGGTAAGCGTCCCATAGATGGCGTTAAATTTAATTATTATTATAATGTCGATCCCTAACACCTTTGTTAGACGTTAGATGGCGTTATAGGAAATAATATGTTTATTAATTATTATTTTTGCTGGCGAAAAAGGATAGTGGTATTTTTTGCTCGATCTTATAAAATACTGTAGTGTGGTACGGAACCCTACGAGTGCGAGTCCGACTTTTACTTGGCCAGTTTGTTTTTTTTTTAATTTGCCGGCGCTTTTCAATCTCCTTCCACCTTCGTTATCCAGACTACTGGCCATTCGATTATTGTCTAGGTATTTGCAAAAAAATATTGGCCACAGCGCAAATGAACCGAATATAGTACCTAAGTATCTACCAATTTAGGAACATGCACTTAGGTATCTACCTACTTGATTTACATATTTTCGGTGTGTTAACATAATAATCTCTTCTTAGAGGCCAGAAGTGAAAAAGGCTAAAAAAATAAACACTATCACAATACCCACAGCTATATAATGCCACAGAACCTCAACATAATAACAATTACATAATTTGTCTAAGCTAATAACATAACCACGACGTCCGAACCGTACGACGGCCACACGAAGACTGAAGACTGATACCCGCTTGCTGTCCGCTTTTATACTATCGAGCCCAGTCGCAGCGTGAGGGTAGTTGGAAATATTCTAACACTATACTAATATTACAAAGAGAGAACATTTGTATTTTTGTATTTTTGTATTTTTGTATTTTTGTATTTTTGTATTTTTGTATTTTTGTATTTTTGTATTTTTGTATTTCTGTGTTTTTGTATTTTTGTATTTTTGTATGTTTGTAATGATTTGGCTCAAAAACTCCTGAACCGATTTAAAAAATTCTTTCACTAATACATAGAATGGACTTTCGGAATTAAAATAGGCTATATATTAACCCGTTTAAATCAAAGGTACATTCGTGGAGACCTAATTTGCAACCTAAGTCGGCAAAAAAACGGTCGAAAAAACACGTTTCTTACGAACGCTGCTTAATTGAAAATAGATAGAAGAATATTTTCTATGCAAGAGTTGTACAACATAATAAGACCTACAAAAAAGTCCGCGACAGCATATGTCTATCTCTTAAAGTTGACTCACAGTAACCATTTTAATATTAAAATTTTTGTTATAAAATATTACATAACTTCCAAGGCTATTTTCAAGTATATAGGTATTAATCCTTATCCAAATAATTACGTTAATTAGCTTGGCCACATATTATAGATTAAAATTGTCCTTTACAGTATATAATTCAAATGAAAACTCTAGAAGATATCGCAAATTTCACATACACGCATCGCAAAATTAATAAAATATTTGCAGTGAAACCACAGATTAGGTCATAGTTACTATGAAAATATTATTATAAGCTTAGCTATGCTGTAGATCCCCACCGATCACAATCAATTTGAAGTCAATATAGTATAATAATATGATCTATTGTATAAAATAATATTCATCTATATATATAACTAGAAGTGTCCCGCGGCTTCGCCCGCGTTAAAACCTTTTTTTATATACTTAACACTTTTCTTTTGTAAAAACGATTCTATCATTAAACACATCAAATAAGAATTAGCCAAATCGGTTCACCCGTTTTCATGTTATCGCGTGACTAAGGTAATTCAGGATTCATATTTATAAAACCCTAAAAACCTAAATTTACAGACTTTGTTACCTACCCCATTTCGAAAAATCCTACAGCACGTACTTTATCCCATCTTGTTTCGCCATACAAACTTTGAATCCCCGTTCCGTATCCGGGAGGAATTTTCAGAAAATCATTTCTGAGCGGATACCTACGTCATAATAACTATCTGCATTCTGAATTTCAGCGCAATCAGAAACAATAGTGATTTTTAGACTTTGTTACCACAGTTTATCCTCTCAGGGTGGCATTTTGAAAAAGTCTGAAACTCGTATTTATTTAATTTATTTATTTAATTACAGAAGTACTTGTGTGAAATGTCGAATAAAACGACTATCCAAACTTTGAACCCCGCTTCATCCCCTTAAAGAGTGTAATATAAAAAAATCTTTCTTAGCAGATACCTAAGTCAAAATAACTATCTGCATGCCAAATTTCAGCGCAATCCGAAACAATATTGATTTCAGACTTTGTAACCCCACTTCACCCTTTTAGGGGTGGAATTTCGAAAGAGCCTGAAACACGTATTTACTAACTTAAGTACTTGTGTTAAATTTCGAATATAAAAGACTATCTAATATTGTTTTTCCATACAAACTTTGAACCGCCGTTTCATCCCCTTCAGGGGTGAATTTTGGAAAATCGTTTCTCAGAGGGAACCAACGTCGTAATATCTATCTGGATGCCAAATTTCAGCGTAATCCGAAACAATATTGATTTTCACACTTTGTTACCCCATTTTACCCTCTTAGGGGTGGAATTTCAAAAAAATATGAAACAGGTATTTACTTATTTTTTACTGGAGCACTTGTTTGAAGTTTCCAATAGAGAATACTATCTAATCTTGTTTTTCCATACAAACTTTGAACCCCCGTTTCATCCCCATCAGGGGTGAATTTCTGAAAATCCTTTCTCAGAGGGAACTAACGTCGTAATAACTATCTGCATATTTGGTATGCAGATAGTTAAAAATTCTTTTTTAGCGGATACCTAAGTCAAAATAACTATCTGCATGCCAAATTTCAGCGCAATCCGAAACAATGTTGATTTTCACACTTTGTTACCCCATTGCACCCTCCTAGGGCGGGGATTTCAAAAAAAACTGAAACACGTATTTACTTATTTTTTTACTGAAGCTGCTTATGTGAAGTTTCGCATAGAAAAGACTATCTAATCTTGTTTTTCCATACAAACTTTGAACCCCCGTTTCATCCCCTTCAGGGGTGAATTTTGGAAAATCCTTTCTCAGAGGGAACTAACGTCTTTATAACTGTCTGCATGCCAAATTTCAGCGCAATCCGAAACAATATTAATTTTCACACTTTGTTACCCCATTGCACCCTCTTAGGACGGGAATTTCAAAAAAACCTGAAACACGAATTTACTTATTTTTTTACTGAAGCACTTATGTGAAGTTTCAGATAGAAAAGACTATCTAATCTTGTTTTTCCATACAAACTTTGAACCCCCGTTTCATCCCCTTCAGGGATGAATTTTGGAAAATCCTTTCTCAGAGGTAACTAACGTCGTGATAACTATCTGCTTGCCATATTTCAGCGCAATCATAAACAATATTGATTTTCACACTTTGTTACCCCATTGCACCCACTTAGGGGGGGAATTTCAAAAAAATATGAAACACATATTTACTTATTTTTTACTGAAGCACTTATGTGAAGTTTCGGATAGAAAAGACTATCTAATCTTGTTTTTCCATACAAAATTTGAACCCTCGTTTCAACCCCTTCAGGGATGAATTTTGGAAAATCCTTTTTCAGAGGTAACTAACGTCGTATAACTATCTGCATGCCAAATTTCAGCACAATCCGAAACAATATTGATTTTCACACTTTGTTACCCCATTTCACCCTCTTAGGGGAGGAATTTCGAAAAAACCTAAAACACGTGTTTACTTATTTATGTCCTGAAGCATTTGTGTGAAGTTTCTAATAGAAAAGACTATCTAATAATGTTTCTCCATAGAAACTTTGAACCCCCGTTTCATCCCCTTCAGGGGTGAAATTTGAAATATTCTATTTCAAAGGTAACTAACGTTGTAATAATTATCTGCATGCCAAGTTTTAGCGCAATCCGTAAAAATATTGATTTTCACACTTTGTTACACCATTTCACCCTCTTAGGGGTGGAATTTCAAAAAACCCTGAAACACTTATTTACTTATTTTTGTACTGAAGTACTTGTGTGAAGTATCGGATAGAAAAGACTATCTAATCTTGTTTCTCCATACAAACTTTGAACCCCCATTTCATCCCCTTAAGGGGTGAATTTTGAAAAATCCTTTCTTGGTACACCCCTACGTACTAAGATAAATATACCCTCCAAATATCAAGTCTCTACGACCAGCGGTTTAGGCTGTGCGTTGTCTGTCAGTGAGTCAGTCAGTCAGTCAGTCAGTCAGTATGTCAGGACAAAGATTCTTATAGTATTAGATAATATAATATTTTAAACCACACCGACTGATGTATAATCTTTTCATTAAAAGCATTCCAATGACTCTAAACACGACATTTAAAATCTGAGCGTAGAGATCAGATCAGAGTGTAGAGTACAGGAGATGTCCCAGCATCAGGTCAATGCTTCCATGTTGTTACAATATCGTTGAAGAAGAAGATTTTCGAATTGATCAGACCTATGAAAGTTGATTTCATAGCGCAATTAACTAGAAAAAAGCTCATAATTTTATAACGATTGAACGAATTTTCATGAATTAAAGCTAAGAAAACTCTCGATGAAGACATCTATCAAACAAAAAAAACTATCAATAATAAAAACAAAATCGGTTCATCCGGTTAGGTGCTAAGAAGCTACAGACAGACACACTGATACACACGTTAAACGTATATTACCCCTACATTTTGCGTCGGGGAACGCCGTAAGGTTACGGCGGCAGATGTTCTTCTTGGTGGTAAGCTACTTTTTGGTAGATTTAATGATCCCACTACCACTGTACGAAAACTCATGATTCATGAATGCACATAAAACTTTCATTGGTAGGTATATAGCTAGGATTAGAACCAACGACCGTAGGGTCAGAATCAGGGTAACTATCCTTTACGTCAAAGGGCCGTCCAATATCACTACGTAAGTATTATAAAACAAATTCCATCACTGCGTCTGTCTGTCTGTTCGCAATAATCTCAATAGCTACTGAACGGATTATCATGCGGTTTTCACCAATAGCCAGAGTGTTTATGAGGAAGGTTTAGGTGCATTATTTGTTAAGGTTTTGTGGAAATTGGATGAGATATGACGATTATTGTTAAATATGTTCATATTTAATTTTCGATGAAACAAGCTGATGCAAATTTTGTAGGCATATATGTTCTACCCGTGCGAAGCCGGGGCGGGCTTCAGTATTATATAATTTGACAAAAAGATCAGCCTCGATTAATAGAGCTAATTAAATAGTACTTCATAAACAATACGATTTAATTACGAATCCAGTAGGTAGGAACAAATAATATAATAGCTTGGTATTCGTAATAACTTAACAAGTGTAGCCTCACTATAATTTGTGATAAGTTAACTGGTACGTTCCAACCAGTCCTTTCTCGAATTCCTGGAAGCACTCTGATAGCAGAAGGAAATATATAAGAACCTATGATCACAGCTATGAATTTTCGAAATAAAACAGCAACTTATTACTACAAAATAAGCTTCATAGTATTTTTTCTGGGTTCTCCAAATTTTTGTAGCGAGGATCTGAAAGTGTCCACGTTATTCTACAAAATTTACAGAGTCGTATCGATATGTTTGAATATCGCAGTTCCTTTATTTATAGTCACGGAATTGGGTGCTTTCGTGACGCAGACAAACCTGACGAAGAAGCAAGAATTCGACTTGCTAATTTATGGTATATCTCATCCGATTTTGTGGAGCTACAGTGTGATTTTGTGGAACAATGTGGAAAACATCAAGAAGTTGTTTTCGCATATACTTAATCTGAAAAATGTATACAATGATGAGCGTGTCGAGAGGCTGATGTTGAAGAAGTCGACATTCAACAGTTCTGCTCTAGCACTGAGTTGTATTATGTCAATGGCTCTACACACAGCCAGTGCATTGGTCCAATTTATTAAGTCAGGTAAGTAAGGCATCATGCAGAAACTTTAGTTCTTGGACTTTTTTATTCTGTTTGTTCCTTTTGTGTGTTGTCTGTTTGATAACCTTGATTGGACGAAGCACGGTTAGAAGTTTAAAATTATTAGAAACTGAAAAGAAGCAAGTTCATCTATTCTTCTCAGTCACCATTTATAGAATTCGTTATCAATTTAAAAGTTACTATAGATATTTTATTAATAATCCACTATAAATAAAAGGAATCACGGTTTTCAGAGGGGACATTCACGACAGTGGTCACAGCTTGGCCGCTAGTAGACGATCTCTCGCGTGGCGCTAATATAGCGAGACTTCTCGACTACGCGATCTGGTGGGTGTTCGTGAGCCGAGTCATCGCTTCCTACACCATCATCATCACCTTGACGACCAGCATGAGCTTTCAATATATGAACCTGTATAGCTACTTCAGCAGCATCAGCGATATTTTTGAGGAAAACACCTTGACGCAGTCGGAGAAAGAATCCAAATACGAGGAGTCGTTTAAACTTGGAGTGAGGTTACATTCTGATACTATCAGGTACATATATGTATCCAAGTAAATGATTAACCTATCATTTGCTGGAACTCGAAGGGCATGAGACTATGACTTTTATTACGCCTGGAATCGGGGTTCCTCTTGGAGGGCGGGTTGAGTTTTTTTATACTAGCAATACTTACTAGCAATGTGGCTTGCACGTCTAGTTTTCTAGTTAACCCCTCCAACTAAGCTAAATATGCTTATGTCTGGAGTGGATTCACGTCAATAATGCAATGGGTGGGGATCGATCTCACGACCTCTCGATCGCCAGTCCGACACCTTATCCATTGGGCTATTGCCACTTTTAAACGTTGAAATAGATGCGCTGTCAATTATAATAAAGTCAGCTCTGAAGCGTCTCGTCTCATTGCCATCTTCCAGTTCCAAACGAGCAAGATTCCATCATTAGACCGCATCGTAACATGAAGTAATAGTGGTCAGGAGAGTTTAGAATTTTGAAATACTTTAGATAGGGATTTTTTTGTTAAGGTAAGGTCAAGTTGTTAAATGTGTTGTTCTTTACCAGATGCGTAGACCAATTCCGCAATATCGTCAGAGGAATCTTCAGCGCCCAGCTCGTGTTCATAGTTCTGATGCTTGTGTGTATGATGACGCAAATGTTGGTTCGTATTTTTTAAAACGTTTTTTTATTCGAGGTCCAATTTTGCTTCATGGTTGGCTTCATCGTTTCTTTTCAACCAACTTCCATAAAGGAGGAGTTTCTCAATTCGTCTAAATGTTTTTTATTTATTTTTCGTATGTAACTATGTTACGCAATTTAATCCGTTCAATCCGTCCAATTGTGAACGGATTTGAATGAATCTTTTTAGGGTTCCGTAGCCGAATGGCAAAAACGGCAACGGTATGTTTTGCTCGATCTTATAAAATATTGTAGTGTGGTACGGAACCCTACGAGTGCGAGTCCGAATTGCACTCGACCAGTTTATTTCAATTGGTCGGGTAGATTTCCGAGGTGGTCACATTGTGATTTCATCGAGATCTGATAAGT
Organism: Cabera pusaria; assembly: GCA_954871355.1. NCBI lineage: Eukaryota > Metazoa > Arthropoda > Insecta > Lepidoptera > Geometridae > Cabera > Cabera pusaria. The sequence continues at coordinate 27,169,671 of OX940894.1, forward strand.
ATCTCCAGAGACATGACGATAAACGTCTCAAACTTGCTATTGTTTTCGTTTTTAAACAATCTTTAACATTATTAATCATTATATGCCTATGTACCTCTACAATTATAGAGGTACATAGGTATACCTAAACTGTCAAATATTGTAGAAAACTGCCCGATCTCGTAGCAGGTACTCATTCGTAGGTATTGAGGTATAGGTAAGTTTAACAAAGGCACAAAAGCTAAACTTTATAATAAGTACCTAATACTAAATTGATCATAACATTAATATTGCCTATAAGAAATCCGAGAGAACATTGGTGAACGCGGCCGCTACAGCGATCACCATGATAGCTTGTCTGATCAGCACCGGGTTCATGGTGTGGAGCGCGGGAGACATCACCGTCGAGGCAGCTAAGCTCTCCACTGCCATGTACCTGTCTGGGTGGCACAACTGTTACGGGAAGAGCTCGTTTGCTGTCAGGAAGCTTGTCGTCATTGCTATGACTCATGCACAGGTATGACTATAGTACTAATGACTGTAGTAATTATTGATACTACAGTCATTAGAAGCATGGACATAGGTGTCTCCTTAGGCAAGCTACTGAGCTCAATCTTCAGTTCTATTTTTCCAACTGCTGCCAGGTAGCTTGCAGGTTATATCATCGCTATTCGCTCCACCTTACTGGAATGCGTCCTACAAACGTTAACCGAGCCGTGCTCTCCACTCTAGAACTCGTCTACCCCAACGGTTATCGGTTCTACAGATGTATGTGTTATTAGTATACAGACAGCACACTGCCACTTTAGCGAGATAATCCTTTGATGCTTTAAGCTATGTCGATAACTTTGGTTCTCTGTCCGATGACTTCATTTCGATTTCGATCGTTCAGAGATACTCCGACCATAGTAGCCCTTTCCATACCTCGCTGAACGAACTTGCGAGCACCGTCATCATCTACGTCTTGGCTCCTTATGTCATTACATGTAGGACGCATTCAATGATTACTTTTGTCTTTAGGCTTTCTGGTATTGGTGATGAATGAAAAGGCTCGACAAAATTTTCTAAATGCTGCTAATCCCAGATATATCCTTCTGTGGGCCTACTTCTCGAAATTGTTTCTTATACCTAGTTGATTAAATTAGATAGAATATAAATCGTGCTTTCGTGTGGACCTCCTACCGATTCGCTTGACGTTGAGAACCCCGTGACAAAGTTGAAGTAACTACAGTTACTTGGCAGTAAATTGATCCTAACTTTTGACCTCGAGGTCTATGTTTCGAATGCCTGCCGACGCAAACGTCTGACAATAAATTGTTTAAAATGAAATCATTTATAATAGTTAATGCTCTAGATGCTCTATCTAGTCTAGAGTCTAGGGTCCTTTCCTTCTGGGTCTTGTTTTCAATGTCATTCTGTTTCAACTTATCCCGTACGACTGACGAGACAACTGGCTATTATGTTACGTTTGTCTTGCGAATCTCCTGCTGCTATACCTGATCTATATTATAGAAGAATGCAGGTGAAGTAGTTATAGACCTATGTATAAGATAAACTTTTTTAAAATTTTCAGAAACCGGTTGTGATCAAGGGACTTGGTATAATTAATTTGTCCTACCGCTCTTATCTATCAGTAAGTACATACTTAACCGTAATAATGTTAAGATCTTTATTACTTAATCAATATTTGTGTACATTAATATTTTTTCTTTTCAGTTGGTGAAGTCTTCATACTCGGTGTTTTCTGTCTTGTATTAATATTACTAAACAGAAGCCGTATATATTTTATTGGTAGATCTCTAGACTAATAAATATCATGCAAATCAAATTATTTATTTTGTGCACTGACAATAACATCGGACCAAATACAGAACCTTGAGGAACCTCTTCATGCATTTCAGTGAATTCTACAACATAATCATTGATGTGTCGATCAGAATGCTAATTTCTAGGATATTATATATAAATTACCGTAAATTATAGGCAATTATAAATACAACGGACAAATAGTGTATTCAAGTAATAGGGTGAAATTATCGGAAGCTTCAGGTAGATACTTTATTCTATGTAACGAGGACTGAGTACTATTATTTATAATTATTACCTACTGATAAAATTAGACCGATCACGACAAATTAATTAAATAGTTTGAGGTGGTTAGGGAAATTGCTAGGATTAAGATTTGTAATAATAACCCTATAATGAGGTTCCTAGGTTTTTTTTTTCATGGAAATAGCACAGAATACTTAATAGTATCTCTCCGTAGAAATTTCGAAATGCATTTGACTGAAAACGATCTCTCAGGGTGCTAATAATCAACAAAAATAGGGCAATGATACACAGTACATACATGTCGTCAGTAGAATATATTAATTATGTCGTTTTAAAATAATAATTTAATATCGTTTACAAAACAAAAAACCAAATGCCGCGCTAGTCATCTTCAGTACATTTTTTTTTGGGTTTCATATTGCTAGTAGTTTTGTTCACCCCTTCATCTCTAAGCTAAGCTAAATATCGTCTAATGTCTGGAGTTAGTGCAATGGATGGGAATAAAACTCACGACCTCTCGAAAGCCTGGCCGACGACTTAGCCATTGAACTGTTACCTCTGGAGATACTCATCAGTCATTTTTCAAGGAGACCAACTCTCCTAAACCACTCTCTTAAACAAAAAAAAATCCAAATCAAAGTTAATATATGATGGAGTTCTGAGGTAACAAACAACAAATAAGACAGGCGAATTGAGAACTTCCTGCTTTTTTATGAAGTCGGTTAGCCGTCCGCACTGTGGCGCCAATACTCCATGATTTAAAGTGAGTCAAGTCGTGAGTAGCGTAGCGTAGGGTATTCCGAGATAGATAGATTGAATACGCTTTATTTCACTTAAATAACTTAGAATTACGTACAATAATGATTACATTTAGGTACAGTCCAATGGGCGGCCTTATCGCTAATTAGCGATCTCTGCCAGGCAACCGTGGGCTGATTAGAGACACATTTATATAATACCTACAGATGGTAGGTGTGCATGAGAATCAGCAATATATTATTATTTTAAAATGAAATGAATGATTAACTACAAATAAAATAGTATACGTAAAATTATTTAATACATAGTTATCATATACATTATAATATTCTAATTTCTACATACTATAAAAAAATAGATAGGCATATATTATAGGATAAATAAGTACATACAAATACACAATACATACAAATACATAATACATACAAATACATACCTAAATAAACATACAATACATACAAATGAATTAAATAGAAATAAATATATGTAAATAAACAATTTATTAGCATAGCCATGTACCACTCGGGACCCCAACCGCTGTGCTGACTATTGCTGTGCGGGGGATGAACCAATACTTCATTTTTCTGCCAAGCTAATCAAATGAGCAGAGGTAAATCCCCCGGACACGATGGGCTCAGTATAGAGCACTACAGACACGCAGGGCCTCACCATCCTCGTGTACTGTCCATGTTGTATACTCTTTGCCTGAGTCATGCATATCTTCCTGCCGACTTAATGAAAACCATCGTAGTTCCAACAGTCAAGAACAAAACAGGAGATATTTCTGACAAGGGTAACTATCGGCCAATCTCCCTTGCAACGACTGCAGCAAAAATATTGAACGGTGCGCTTGATACACACCTCGATAAATATATGACCTACATGACGCACAGTTCGGGTTCCGACCCGGACTATCCACTGAAAGCGCAATGGTAAATCTCAAGCACACTGTTCAATATTACACCGATCGCAGAACTCCGGTGTACGCCTGTTTCCTGGACCTGGATCTCGTCTTGTATGATGTACTCTGGGGAAAGTTGAGGAGCAGGGGTTTACCGGAAGAGCTGCTCAGGTTACTCCAGTTCTGGTACGGAAACCAGACCAATATGGTGAGGTGGTCCAAAGTTATCTCGGATCCGTATAGGTTGGAGTGCGGGGTGAGACAGGGAGGGTTAACGTCTCCGAAGCTTTTTAACCTATACATAAACGACCTCATAGTTGAGCTCAGCAGTATGCGTGTTGGCTGTCGAGTTGGTGGAGTTACCATCAACAATATCAGCTACGCGGACGATATGGTGCTGCTGGGCCCAACTGCGGGGGCAATAGGACAGATGCTGAGGGTCTGTGAAAAGTACGCTGCGTCTCATGGGTTGATGTACAATGTCAAAAAATGTGAGTATTTGATCTTTAAGGCCGCCGGTAAATGTCCCGATATATACCCAAAAATTTCTTTAAATGGAACTGAAATCAAGCGGACAAAACATTTTAAATACCTTGGGCACATTCTTACCGACGACCTTAAAGATAATACGGATATCGAACGGGAACGTAGAGCGCTGGCGGTCAGAAGTAACATGATGGCTCGTAGATTTGCTCGGTGCAGTAAAGAGGTCAAAATCACCCTTTTTAATGCGTACTGTCAGAGTTTCTACACCGGAAATCTATGGGTCAACTTTTCTCAAAGATCGCTTAGTGTTCTACGCGTCCAATATAATAATGCTTTTAGAATGTTGTTGGGTCTGCCTCGATTTTGCAGCGCGTCCGAAATGTTTGCGCAGGCTCGGACAGATGACTTTCAAGCCGTTATTAGAAAAAAGACGGCCTCGCTGCTAAGTAGGCTTCGAGACAGTCCTAACAGCATTCTAAAAACAGTAGCGGAGACATACAATTCGCCTGTCATGGTGCGCTTTGTGCATGTACTGGTTGACAGAAAGCGATCAGTGTATGTGTAGAGTGCGCTGTGGCGAGTGGTTTGTTTTCCTCTTTCTACATTTTTAATTTTTGATCGTATAAATTTGTACTAACCTATTCCTAAGTTAATTAATTACTAACAAATGGATGTGTCATCGAAGTATAACTTAATATTTCGATGGGATCTGTCTTATCTGAAAATAAATAATATCGAATTGAATTGAATAGCAACATCGAAAAAAAAAACTTTTTATTTGTTAATTTTACCTCTCTCAGTGTTCTGAGACAGGTAAAATAATTTAACACGATTTTTGAACACATTCAAGGAAGTAGACAACCGAATATCAACTGGTAGCTGGTTCCAGAGACGAGCTGCTACAACTGTAAAAGATTTGTCGTAAAAGGAACTCACGTGTGGTGGATGCTTAAAGTCAGGTTCGAGATCTAAGGTTGACTTACGAGCACTGCAACTGGTTCGATCAGTCTTCTGAACAGAATAGACTAGACTTCATAGTGAATTTAGGGAAACCTATTTGGATTCAAAGCATTCTTAGTAACCATCAATCAAATTTGAACCTACTTTTTTATGATATAGGCAGCAAACAAGCAAACGGCGTGGTGACCGTCGCCTATAAACATACGTTATACAATCTACGGTTATACGGTCATACGTTGCCTGTCAAAATTCTTTTAACGCCCCTTTTGAAGGATTTACCTTGTATTACGCTACCAATTAGTGGGTAATAGTGTTAACATAATAATTCTCGACCGCATCATCACTTACCAACAGGTGAAATAGTGATCAAACGCTAGACTATAAGATATAATAATTGAGATAGTTTAAAAACTAAAACAACCGACTTCCATGCCCCGCGAGTCAGTTTCAGTAGCAAGTTTGAGACGTTTATCGGCATATCTCTGGAGATACTTATCATATTTCGAGGAAATTGCAATGGGACCACCTCGGAAACGTACCCTACCGATTACAAAAATAATCATTCGAATCTGTTCACAATTGACGGAGTAATCACGTAAAATACACAAAATAAAACATACAGATGAATTGAATACCTCCTTCTTTTTGTAAGTCGGTTGATAAATAGAATATGTAAAATAGTGAACAGGTCAATCTAAATTACCGGATTAGTGAACAGGTCAATCTAAATTACCGGATTAGTGAACAGGTCAATCTAAATTACCGGATTAGTGAACAGGTCAATCTAAATTACCGGATTAGTGAACAGGTCAATCTAAATTACCGGATTAGTGAACAGGTCAATCTAAATTACCGGATTAGTGAACAGGTCAATCTAAATTACCGGATTAGTGAACAGGTCAATCTAAATTACCGGATTAGTGAACAGGTCAATCTAAATTACCGGATTAGTGAACAGGTCAATCTAAATTACCGGATTAGTGAACAGGTCAATCTAAATTACCGGATTAGTGAACAGGTCAATCTAAATTACCGGATTAGTGAACAGGTCAATCTAAATTACCAGATTAGTGAACAGGTCAATCTAAATTACCGGATTAGTGAACAGGTCAATCTAAATTACCGGATTAGTGAACAGGTCAATCTAAATTACCGGATTAGTGAACAGGTCAATCTAAATTACCGGATTAGTGAACAGGTCAATCTAAATTACCGGATTAGTGAACAGGTCAATCTAAATTACCGGATTAGTGAACAGGTCAATCTAAATTACCGGATTAGTGAACAGGTCAATCTAAATTACCGGATTAGTGAACAGGTCAATCTAAATTACCGGATTAGTGAACAGGTCAATCTAAATTACCGGATTAGCAAACTGAAGTGGCAGTGGGTCGGACATATCAGCCGAATAACCGACAACCGTTGGGTTAAAAGAGTTCTTGAGTGGAGACCGCGATTCGGCAAGCGTAGCGTGGGACATCCTCAGACTAGGTGGAGCGATGATGTTCGCAAGGTGGCTGCCAAGAGCTGGATGAGAGTAGCCGAGGATCGTGCTCAGTACAGTGCAGTTGAAGACGCCTATGTCCAGCAGTGGACTAGTATAGGCAGATGATGTCTAAATTCTAGTTTTAAATTAAACAAGTATAATATATCAACATTTTTAATGCACATCATATGGCAGTCTTAATCAAAACTGATTATAAAGTAAACAATTTCTCTTAAACACACTTAAACAACAAACTTTTTATAAAATACATAACGTTTATTAATATTATCCGTATATTTTAATGCGCCTTCATTTAAAAATAACTGCGCTCTTTATAGCTTTCAACACTTACACATTTTAGATTTCTTACTAAAATCTGTTAGTTTGTTTAAAAATAAAAGACAATGTATGTAATGTAATAAAAGCATGACCGTTCACGATTTATCTCGATTATATAAAAAAATAAGTACATGCATGTCTCATAATTTCAAAAGATTAAGATTGCACCTTAAAAATAAATCTTATAAATCAATTATACACTCAGGGCTAGTTTCAGAGGTTCCTGATAGCCCCTGACCTATTAGGAACTTATTGACAGCTTTTATACATTTATGTGTCAGATAGCTATCTGACATATTATCAGGAACCCGTGAAACTGGCAATTAATATCGCTTAATACGCAACTTTAGCAAGCTTAAGGCACTCGAAAATAGAAAAAATAAAATACCAACTATGAAGTACAAATGTAGGTATAAAATTATTTACTACGCGAACCTACACCATTTACCCTGTATTTTAAAGATTAATGCAGTCCTGCAATCCTTATGTGCAAAATAAGGAATAACAAAAGATATTGTTATTTACCTACCTATTACGAAATATCTAATAAGTATTATTTACTAGGACCTAGTAGTACACTTATAGATTTGAGACGGGATTTTACGTGACTTACGCGATGTCGATATAGTGAACGACAAGTATATATCTAGTAGTATAATTAACCCCTTAAACTGAAGGGACAAATTTACCAGACGGTTATTAGACCTGTCGTTATGTATGGATCTGAGTGTTGGGCCACGAAGAAGCGGGATGAAAAGAGATTGCATGTGGCGGAGATGCGAATGTTGAGATGGATGTGTGGAGTCACAAGAATGGATAAAATTCGGAATGAGTATGTGAGGGGAAGCTTGAAAGTGGCACCTGTGACAGAAAAGTGAAGAAGCAACAGGCTAGCCTGGTATGGACATATTATGAGAAGAAGTGACGCCCACGTGACTAAAAAGGCGATGGACATGAAAGTGGACGGCTATAGAGGAAGAGGAAGACCGAAAAAAGTGTGGATGGACTGTGTGATAGAAGATATGGATGTGAAAGGAGTGGATGCGGAAATGACTGCGGATAGACCCCAGTGGAAGAGAATGACATGTTGCACCGACCCCACTTGACTGGGATGAGGGTAGGCACATGATGATGAACTAGGAATGGAAGGCACCTAAATAATTACATTTTATAAAGTCCAACTTTGCTCACATATGTTTGCCGAAATTGTTTGGAGTACCAAATACAAAAAGTATGGTAAGTAGGAAACATCACATTCATGCAGTTATACTTATATAATAGAATATATCTACACGGATACAGTTAATATATCAGTTTAAAGACACTCGCTTCACTTTGAGATACATTTGGTCATCATACTTCAACTGCCAAAGATTTGCCAATAGACAATCGAATTACTTACTTATCTATAAATATAAAAGACAAAAAATGTTTCTACCTATGTCCGTTATAGACTTTGAAACCACCTCGACCGCATCATCAGTTACCAACAGGTGAGATAGTGGTCAAACGCTAGCCTATATGATTTAAATAAAACCGATGCGACCCATATGCGTTTTATTAGAAAAGCAATAATGCAAAGTTTTACACCACTAAAACAATGCACTAGGCAAAAAAAAAAAAAAATTGCATTGTAGCACATGAAGGGTATCCTCTAGTTTATAATAAAGGACAATATTTCTAATGGGTATGACCATTTCCCTTTTTTAGTACCTATTTTAGTAACTAGTATGAGTTTTAGTGCCTATTTTAGTAACTAGTATGAGTTTTAGTGCCTATTTTAGTAACTAGTATGAGTTTTAGTGCCTATTTTAGTAACTAGTATGAGTTTTAGTGCCTATTTTAGTAACTAGTATGAGTTTTAACTACTTAATTTGTAATATGATAATATACCCTGCTAGCACAAAAAGCACTTTATCATTTTACCAGTAAAGAGTTTACAGTTTGGAGTCGCTGAAGTTGAGTTCCTGGTCTTCAGGCAGTTTCTTAAAGTAGCTCTCGACATAGTCGTCGGTGACCTCGGCTAACGTCGCCGGGTTCCACTTTGGGTTGTTGTCTTTGTCGATCAGGAGAGCGCGGACTCCTGAGGAGAAGAACATGTTCTGTGATTAGAATATTAATAGTATTCATTGATACTTAACTTATAATTGCGGGTTTATTATTTATGTTTATTATTTTGAAAAATTTTTCGTCATGACTGCTATATATGATTTTTTTACGTTTTCAACGCCCATATTCCACTATTGTGAAAAATATCCAAAAACTGAATGGACAAAAAAAAATCCATAAATTTCACATGAATCTTTTGAAAAAAGCGACCTGAGGAGAACAGACATCCGGACATACGAAAGCATTTCGCCCAAGTTAAAGTAGAACTAGAAACCTTCGGTTCGCAATATATTAGTATAACATCAACCTACCTTCAGGGAAGTCGTTGTTCTGAGTAGCGCGGCAGGCGAGGCGGTACTCCATGCGCAGGCACTGCCCCAGGTCGAGCTGAGCGCCGCGTTGTAACGCGCGCAGGGTGATCTTCAGCGAGCCCGGACACATGTTGTGGAGCGTCTAAAGAACAGACATTTGTTGCTTAATAACGGTCTTTTGTCATCCAGTAAGTGTATTCTGTATGTGAGTTGACGATGGTGAGCAGAGCCAAAGCAGACTATGATAATGAGTGGTAGTGGCATTTGTTGTGTGAAAATGAATAAACTCATCTTTTTTTATACGAGATAACCAAGTGTTCGACCGCTATCTCACATGATGTTAAGCGACAATGTGCTCGACTAGAAGATACCAATGTTAATTTAATTTGATGTTAAAAAACTTAATTATACAGTGTGTTTGTCTAGAATCTAAATTGTCTAGCTGGAGTAATCCTATTCATATGCTACTGGACATCTCCAAATGCCAATATTCAAATATTGGCAAACACAGCATTAGGCAAGAAACGTGTGTTCTACTAGATGTTTGCTTGTTCTAATAAAGATTTATGACACAATATAACAAATTTATTTATACCTTCAATGTCTTCTCAGACCAATCATTCTGTACTTTTTCAAGCCTTTCAATAATCTCTTCTATAGTGGAAGCAGCAAAACAATAGTTGATGTGCTTTATGTGAGGGGCCAGCGAAAACTCTTCTGGAGGCTCTTGGAACTTTGATAGCAGATTGTTTACTTCTATCTCGTTGGTGCAGCGGGATAGAAGAGTCTCCAGTTCATAGAGACGCTTGCTCGGGACAAAGTGGGTGGCTATACCGGACTTTACTACATCCTTGCCTTTTAATCTATCACCTGAAATAAATTCGGCAATTCAATACTTTCTTATCATAAAAAAAAAGCAATTTAGCAATATATTCCTACTAAGTTTTTCTTTAGTCTTTAGTAACTTACCTGTCAATCCCAAATACAATCCAAGGTTGACCTGCAACCTTGGCAAGAAAAATGACCCTCCAACATCTGGGAAAAGACCAATCTTAGTCTCTGGCATAGCAATGACCGTTCTCTCGGTGGCCACCCTGTACCTTCCATGCACGGACATCCCGAGACCTCCTCCCATTGTGATTCCATCTATGAGCGCTATGTACGGGATCTTGTATTTCCCGATTACATAGTTCACATTGTACTCAGTGAAGAAGAATCTAGGACCTTCCACTTTATGAATGGCTTGCTTCACATCCCCGCCTGCACAGAATGCCTTCTCACCCGCTCCTTTCACGATAACCAGAGTCTTTGATTTCTCCCATTCTTGTAACTGAGGAAGCATTTTTGTAACCATAGACGTGTTCAGAGAGTTTAATGCCTTGGGTCTGTTCAAAGTAAGAACTCCGGCATTGTTCAGAGTTTCAAATAAGACATCAGCCTCTTGGGAAGACATTGTACGTTTCAATGGACCTGTCACAGTTCTGGTCACCTTAATCCCAAGTTTGAACATCTGAAACATAGTAGCTTGTTGGAAAATATTTCAATTAGCAACACAGTGTTAAAAAGATATTCTGGAGTCATTATTTATTTAGTTAAAAACTGTGGAATGAGATAAGATTTGTATCTGTTGGAGAAGATTAAATAAGACCTATCAAGTCAGTAGTAAACTCTTTTCTGTTTGTTTTATTGTATTCCGATTTTAAAACATATTCTGTGTGAATTGTGATGTCTGTCGTGTGTCACTTAACTTCATATAGAAAAACTACTAAGCTGTATATTTTTCTATTAAATTGTTTTATCATCTTTATTCTCATATTTTATTGGTTATTATTCACCGGACCTCATAACCCAACATGGTAGCACGAGCTACGGTAGGTTTTTAACCAAAAATAAAAATTTGATGAGAAGACTTTTACAATATGGAGGACGTATGTGAAGCAGTTGGAAGTGGAGATCGTGCATCGCACTCGCATGGATCTGGTTCGGGATTACTACAAAGCATCGAGAAGTTAGATGGCGCATCTAACTATGCTACTTGGAAGGTACAAGTAGAGCTTTACCTAGTAATGGAAGATCTATGGGACTTCATAGAAGATACACCTACAACTGCTACAGGGTTAAAGACAGACAGAAAGGTAAGAGCAAAGATGCTCCTTATGGTAAAGCCCCATTGTCTGGTACATGTAAGAAAGACAGTTACTGCTAAAGAATCCTGGCATGCATTGAGAACAGCTTTCGAAGATGCAGGTATTAATAACCGATGTCGACTGCTAGGACGACTTGTCAGTCAAAAGTTGAGCATGTACAGTAGCCCCCGAGTCTACGTCACCGAGATGTTGTCGCTAGCAAGTCAGCTTGCTGATATGGGCAAAGAAGTCGATGATGAATTACTAGCTGCACTTATGCTACAAGGACTTGGAGATCAATACGAGCCAATGAGGATGGCTCTCGAAAACAGCAATGTAACGTTAACAACTGATTACGTCAAAATAAAATTGCTTCAAATAGATGTCAATCCAACGTCAGAAGGATCTTCACAGAATGCTTTGAGTGCTGCTAATAAGAAGAGCTATAATATAAAAGCTAAGGACAAAGACACAAAGATGCCAGCAAAGAAAATTAAATGCTATGTGTGTGGGGAAGGGCATAAAGCGAGATTTTGCCCAAAGAATCACAACAGTCAAGCACACACGTCACATACGGCACTCCATACTTATAGAAACGCTTCGCAAGAGTGGATTTTGGATTCTGGAGCGTCATTTCATATGACAAACAGAAAAGATTGGCTTAAAAACTATGTTGATTTGAAAGAACCAATTCAAATATCCTGCGCGAATGGGAATAGGGTGGAAGGTGAAGGCCGAGGTGATGTCAGTTCAGATGAGTTGAACGTAAGTGTGAATGGAGCTGTTTTTGTGCCTAACTTAGCTACGAATCTATTGAGTGTAAGTACATTAGTGAATCGTAACTTTATGGTAGTATTTTCGAAAAGAGGTTGTGAGTTGTACAAAGCAGAAGAATGTCAAGTGAATGGTAAGGTAGAGTTGGTATGTAAGGAAGAGAAAGGTATCTATACAGTGAAGCCCGCATCTAATCCTTACATGTTTTCAGCTTTAAAAACCAACGCTGATGATGAAGTCCAACTATGGCACCGCAGACTTGGACATTTAGGACTTGTCAACATGAGAGTACTACGTGATAAACTGGCTAGAGGTATATGTTTCAAGGATCCTAATTCAGTGCAGTGTGAGGCGTGCTTAAAAGGTACGCAAACTACATTACCTTTTCCGAAACAACAGAGTACGCGTGCTACAGACCTCCTTGAACTAGTACATAGCGACGTTTGTGGCCCAATGGAGACTACTTCATTTACGGGGTACAAATATTTTTTGACATTTATTGACGACAAATCAAGAAAAACTTTTGTATATTTTTTGCGGAACAAAAGTGAAGTTTTCTCAAAGTTGGTAGAGTTTAAAACACTTGTTGAAAACCAGACCGGGAAGAAATTAAAGGCGATTCGGACGGACAACGCAACCGACTACGTCAATAAACGTGTCAAAGATTTTTTGTGCGATAATGGAATTGTTCACCAGTTAACCGTTGAATACACACCACAACAGAATGGAGTGAGTGAGAGAGCGAATCGCTCAATTGTAGAACCGGCCAGAAGTATGCTTGAAGAAGCGAAACTTAGCAAGAAGTATTGGGCTGAAGCAGTCAATACATCGGTTTATCTTAAAAACAGATGTCCTACACGTGCTGTAAAGGGGATGACGCCTGAAGAAGCATGGTCTAACAGAAAAGTTGACCTGAGTCATTTAAAGGTTTTTGGTTGCCGGGCATTTATGCATGTTCCCAAACAGAAACGGAAGAAGTTTGATTCAAAGACAAAAGAACTATTGTTTGTCGGTTACTGCGAAACAACAAAAGGTTTTAGACTTATTGATCCTGTGACGCATAGTTTGCACAAAGCAAGGGATGTAGTTTTCTTTGAGAATCAAATCAGGGTTCATGAATACAACACTGATGACATTATGGAAGTGATACCATCAGATGATAACTTGGAAAGACCTATAATGATACAAGAAGTTACTGACGAGGCTCATCTAGTTGAACCAAATGATGTAAGAAGAGAAAATGATGATTTTTTTCGACTGCGAAGATGTTTGTGAAAACACAGTGGAAGATGCTGAGTCTGAAATTTTAGATAGTGTAGACACTGTACCTAGTGCACCGCAAGGAGTAGAGGTTCCTGAATGTGAAGCGCAAAACAATAATGGTTCTGCAACGACATTGGAAAACACTCCTTATGATATTCCAGAAAGAAGATATCCTCTTAGAGAAAGGAAGCCTAAAAAATTTGACGACTACGTTCTGTATTATGCTGAAGAAGATATAATGGAAGAACCTTTAACTGTTGAAGAAGCTTTATCAGGAGAAGATAAAGATAAATGGCAAAAAGCTATTCAGGAAGAGCTCAATGCAATGAAGAAAAACCAAACATGGGAGTTAGTGGAAAAATCCCATGGCTACTTCGTGGATTCTAAATGGATATTTAGAATCAAAAAGGAACCGGGAAAATAAGGCATAAAGCAAGACTTGTAGCCAGAGGTTTTACGCAAATAAAAGGGTTAAATTACGATGAAACTTTTGCACCTGTAGTTCGACATAGTACATTGAGACTACTCTTAGCTCTAGCAGTGGAGAATCATCTTAAAGTAGATCAGATGGATGTCGTTACTGCATTCTTGAACGGAGACCTAAAAGAAAAGGTTTATATGAAACAACCTAAAGGGTTTGAGGAAAAAGGAAAAGAAGGACATGTCTGTCTTCTGAAGAAGGCTCTCTACGGTCTAAAACAAGCCCCCAGAGCTTGGTATGAGAAACTTAACAAAGTTTTGGTGGACATTGATTTCAAACGTTGTGAAACTGAACCATGTGTTTACACAAGAAAGAGACATAACTCTATAATGTTTATAGCAGTTTATGTAGACGATATTCTGATTTTTTGGAATAATGAGAAGGAGAGAATATCAGTTAAAAGAGAACTTAAAACCAAGTTTGAGATGAAAGACCTAGGTGAAGCTGATGTTTTTCTAGGCATGAAAATTAAACAACAGGAAAACTGTATAAGACTCAACCAAGCTGAGTATATTGAAAAGATTTTGAAGAAGTTTGGAATGAGCGACTGCAAGAGTGTAAAGACTCCTGTTGAAAGTGGGATAAAACTTGTGAAACCACTAGATGAAAAATACATACCACCAAGTGACCTGCCATACCGAGAGCTAATTGGTTCAGTTATGTATTTAGCTGTCTGTTCGAGACCTGATTTGTCATATGCAGTCAGCTATTTAAGTCAGTTTAACTGTTGTTACGATCAAACACATTGGGCAGCTGCAAAACGATTACTGAGATACCTAAAAGGAACTAAAGAGCTCGAGCTAGTATTCAGAAAGACAGGTAATAAGCTGGTTGGTTATGTAGATGCAGATCACGCAGGCGATGTTTGTGATAGAAAATCATATACGGGATTTGTATTTACACTTGGAGGCTGTCCAATAGCGTGGGAAAGTCGTAAGCAAACGACAATAGCACTTTCAAGTGCTGAAGCGGAGTATGTAGCTCTTTCAGAAGGATGCAGAGAGTCAGCATTTTTAACTGCTCTTCTAGCAGAGTTGACTGGGATTCATGAGGTTGTAGATTTATTTAGCAATAGTCAATCTGCGATTCAAATTGCTGAGAATCCTATGCATCATCGGAGAACAAAACATATTGATGTGAGGCATCACTATATTAGGGAAATGGTGCGAATGGGCAAAGTTAGGCTAAGCTATTTGCCTACGAATGAGATGCCTGCAGATGTATTAACGAAAGGGCTTAGCAGAGAGAGACATGACAGATGTATGAAAGGAATGCATGTTTGATGAGTTGAATTGGCTCTCATTTAAGGAGGCGTGTTGGAGAAGATTAAATAAGACCTATCAAGTCAGTAGTAAACTCTTTTCTGTTTGTTTTATTGTATTCCGATTTTAAAACATATTCTGTGTGAATTGTGATGTCTGTCGTGTGTCACTTAACTTCATATAGAAAAACTACTAAGCTGTATATTTTTCTATTAAATTGTTTTATCATCTTTATTCTCATATTTTATTGGTTATTATTCACCGGACCTCATAACCCAACAGTATCACACAATCTAAAGCAAAACATGTTTGAACATAGTTTTTTGTAGTCATGGTTAAAAATTAAACTTAGGTGATAATAATATTATATTACATGTTGTGTGTTATTGTGTGCATTATGTAATATTTGTTAGGTATAATATTATAGAAAGTATGTTTAATTAGATAATGTACAGGAAATATGCTTACATACAATACAAGAGGTAACCTGTTATTCTAAAGTTACTGGTGTAAGTAATGATGAAGAATACAATATAAGGTAATTGAAATGTTAATTTAATCATCATACATATTTTATTTTGTTCATTACAATTTTAAATCTAAAACTGAAAAGAATAAGCAGTAGGTATAAGCGCTTATGGGCTCTGCAGCGCTCGCTTGAAATGTTTTTCAACCAAGTACTTAGAATAATAACAAAAACCGAACGAGATAACACGCCACATTGCATAATACTCGGCAAAATATACTTACTTTGAACTTTTGGGCTTATCTTCAAAGTCTACAACTGAGAAAAACACAAAACTTTATCACTACTTTTCCAACTTTTTTTCTATTCGATAGTTATAAAACTATGATAGTTTATACTTAAAATAATATTGTTACTTTCAGTAAAACAACATATAAAACAAATTGGTATCCTATTTTACAGCTTAATTTCATTACAAAGATACTACTAAAAAGTTAGAATCGAACCGGGCAGCTGCGCTCAAAGAGAATATAATACTCTGCGCTCATCAGCTGACAGCTGGCACTTGCCATTTGGTGGCTTGGCACTGGCAGTGGCAGTTCAGTTGTTGGCATTGGCAGACACGTTTTGTTGACAAATTACAACATAACGAGTGACAGTGACGTTGTCATAAACAGCTGATGCGTGAGCTGATGTCTTTTTAGGGTTCCGTAGCCGAATGGCAAAAAACGGAACCCTTATAGATTCGTCATGTCTGTCTGTCTGTCCGTCCATATGTCACAGCCATTTTATTCCGAAACTGTTAGGACTACAGAATTGAAACTTGGTAGGTAGATGTATTCTGTGAACCGCACCCGCATCACGAAAACCATTGAATGAACGAAATGATCTAAATTACGGGGATGGAGCTATACGGCCAACATAGCTGCGTCCCTGTCATTTCGTTCATTTCGTTCATTCAATGGGTTTCGTGATTAGCCCCCGCTTTCCGATTTTTTAACCGACTTCACAAAAAAGGAGGAGGTTCTCAATTCGTCTGTATGTTTTTTTTTTTTTGTGTGTATGTTACGCGATTTCTCCGTCAATAGTGAACGGATCCAAATGATTATTTTTTTAATAAGTAGGATACGTTTCCGAGGTGGTCCCATTTTAATTTTATCGAGATCTGATAAGTATCTCCAGAGATATGGAGATAAATACCTCAAACATAGGAGAATGTATGTATGGTTTTAGTAGAAGAGTCCCAAGAAGATTGTACACAATGGAGGTTGCTATTGCATATACTTTTGAAGACTAAAAAATATGACCTTGAATAATGTTTTTACATCTTTCTTCTCGTTGATTTTGGTTTTTGACAGATATTCTTACGGTAACTGTGAGCGAAATAGAAATAAAGGTGGGGATAATAATATATTTTTTTTAAATATCTTATAGGCTAGCGTTTGACCACTATCTCACCTGTTGCTAAGTGATGATGCGGTCGAAGATAGAGAAGTGGACTAGAATGGGAACTGGCTCTCAAGGATAGCTGCCTGAACACATAAGATGTTTGGCGACAGATTTTCTAACTTGAGGGTGGTAGCTGGCCAGGCGGACACTAGATATGTCCTACCACCATGCGGGGGTTGTTGGTTTCTTAACGATGTTTTCCTTCACCGGAGGGCAACTGTGAGAAGCGCACATATATTTTTCGATCGAAAAATTCATTGGTGCACGGCGGTTTGAACTCGGTACCACGGCATCAAAGCCGACTGTTCTCCCAATTACGCCACCGGGCCCTCAATAAATGATTATATATTAATAATTATAATAAATAATTATATATAAATACTAGCTGACCCGGCAAACGTTGTTTTGCCATATAAATAATTTCCTATTTAAAAATGATTAAATTACTAAAATGGCTATTAAAAAATAAGGGTTGATCGTAGAAGGGTGAAAATTGAGGATTGTATGTATTTTTGTATGTTGTATCATAACAATTTTGTACCAACCAACACTGCAAAAAAAAATTATAAGCATAATACCACAGATTATATAATAGTTACTACGTAAATAATACTTTCCGTTGTTAGGTTGGCTACACAGTGCTTTCATAATTCGGGTTTCAACAATATAGGGAAGTGCCTCTTATAACGTAGTAGAGTGATTCAGTACTCTGTAGGCCATATGGCGGCAATTAATGTTAATAATCGCAAATAATACTTTTTATATTCATTTTTGAATACAACTAGTCCGTGTTATAAAAGTATTTGGAATTATTGTAATAAAATAGACAATTAATTATCGTGTGTGTCAGATGCTTTAATTGCTCAGGGCCATTTTGGACATTGTCCTTTGATAGCTTGATGACATAATTATTACTAGTTAATATTATCACTAAAGTGATAATATTCAAAGTCAATTTTTTTAGGGTTCCGAACCCAAAGGGTACCAAATGAACACTTTCTGAGACTTTGTTGTCCGTTCGTCCGTCCGTCCGTCCGTGTGTCTATACATATGTGCACACTTTACAGATCTTCTTAACCGTTATAGGTACATACTTGAAATGTTCAAAAAGTATATATCCGTCAGTGTATAACGGCCCAGACACCAAATGTAATAGATGCATGTAATTTAATTAAAACTTGTTATGCACTAAAAAGGGTAAAATAAGTTATTTTTCAAAAAAAAAAAAAACTGACTTCATAATCACAAACAGGCACTCAAAAGCGAAAAATAATTTACTTAAAATTATTATAAGCGCTATCCACTTATCTATTTGAAGTCGGTGCCAGCCAAGTCTATTGGATAGTAGATAGATACTATGTATGTAGTAGTAGTAAGTACATGTAGGTTAGTAAGTAGGTAGATACATGTAGGTATTATCTATCTACTACCTACTAATAATAATTTTAATAAATATATAATATATACACATATATACAAATATATACATAAATAATAATTTAAGTAAATTATTTTTCGCTTTTGAGTGCCTGTTTGTGATTATGAAGTCGGTTTTATTTTTTTTGAAAAATAACTTATATACAAAAATAAAAAATATAAAAGTTTAAGGGGGGCATCCCATACATGGAACTGAAACAAAAAAAAAATTTTCTTCGAACCTATACGTGTGGGGTGTCAATGGATAGGCTTCAAAAATGAAATTAAGGTTTCTAAAATTATTTTTTCTCAACGTGAATCATTTGAAAGATAGGCGCGTCTAAAGTGGTAAAATGTGTGTCCCCCCCCTCTAACTTTTAAAGTATGGGAGTAAAAGATCTAAAAAAAATTTATGCTGTAGATCTCAATAAAAACTAACAACAAAAATTGGTTTGAACGAGATACAGTCAGCAGTTTTAAAGATATGGCGACCGCAGATAACTTTGATTTTCATACAAACACTATGAAAAACAAAGTTAATTTTGTAGTTGGGAAAAATCATAGTTATGGAATACTTAACTGTGTTACGAAACCCTACGAGTGCGAGTCCGACTTGCACTTGGCCAGTTACTTCTTTTTTAAAACAAAAAATTATGGCTCCACACGATTAGGTATTAAGCCAGTTAATATTCTTCAAGTTTTTCTAAGTTTAGTAGTATTTATATTCTCTTTGCTTGCTGTAGCATTTCCGTATATAAAAGGTTCTCTGTGCTGTAGCAGCTGATTCTGACAGCCAAAGAGAATATAATACTATTCTGATAGCAGTTAGTATATATTATGTTACTCTTTGCTGACAGCAGCACAGCTGGCTGAGCAACTCGCAATTAATTAAATATCCTCAAAAAAATCTGTGCTCAAAACTTTAAAACCGTAAACTTGATTTATGGTATTTTAATAAATAATCATGGGAGTAACAAGGAAAGTGCTTAACTGGTATGCGCGTATGAGTCCCAGGCACGGGCGGACAACTCCTCCCTACGAACATGTCGTGCAAATTGGCGACCCGAGGTTACGTAAAATTTCCGAACCTGTACTTATCGATAAAATAAAATCAGAAGAAGTACAAGCTACAATAAAGAAGCTAGAATATGTGCTTAACAAGTACAATAGTTTAGGAATGTCTGCGCCGCAAATTGGCGTCAATATGAGAATATTTGTGATGAGGCACACAGCAAATGAGATTGCGGGAATTCCAAAAGAACTAGTGAAACAGCGCGGTATGGACGTTGTACCGTTCACTGTGAGTAAGTATAAATAGCTGTACTTATTACAAGCCTCGTATAAAAATAATTATTACGTTTTTTATTCAACATAAGGCAGCAGAAGATTGTTTTGTTGTAGGTATTCGTTAACCCGAAGTTGAAGGTGCTAGACTATCTCAAAATAATGCACTCTGAAGGATGTGAAAGTGTTCAAGGGTATGAAGCAGAAGTACCTCGATATAAAGAAGTTCAAGTTACTGGTAAGATTATGTTTGAGTTGTTTAGATACCTAGTTTTTTAGGGTTCCGTAGTCCTGACAAGGAACCCTTATAGTTTCGTCATGTCCGTCTGTCTGTCTGTCCGAGGTTTTGCTAAAAGACCGTTAATACAAGAAAACTGTAATTTTGTGGGGGTATGTATATAAATTACGCTGACAAAGTGCTGAAATAAAATTGTGAAAAATTTTTTTTTTACGGTAGCTCCCCTATATGAGAAGAGGGGATTTTTTTTCTACCCCATTGTGTGGGGTATCGTTGAATAGGTCTTTTAAAATGACTTAAGGGTTGCTTATATCATTTTTCGATTGAATGCTCCATTTACGAAATATTAAACTTTAAAGTGCAAATTTTTGTTCCAGTAGGGCGTCCTCCCCCTCTAAAAGCTAAACTGCTGGCTTGAAAAATCTGGAAAAATTCGTGTAAATAGTGCATTTTATGAACTTTAAAAGAAAATTATAGCGGTTGAGATAACTTTATTAGTTTAGCAGTAATAGTCTTGAACTTGGGTATTGGATAATTTTTTACCAAATACAAAATACTTAGAATAAATCCTTTAAAGTGACAATGACAAAGTACCTAGTTGCTTGTTTATAACGGGCAGACTTGCATTGAATAACGGGCTACTACGGAACCCTACATTGCGCGTGACCCGACACGCACTTGGCCGGTTTTTAACCCACCGGTGGGTCGAGAATAGAACTTAACCTAAAAACCGCCACCTGAGGTCTTAAATAAAACCTCATTAATGTACAGGCAGTGTGAATCATGCAGAAAGGGTATCCCTGGTAGTGCAACTGCTCCAAAGGTGCTATATATTATATTATATAATAGCTCTATACATATATAACTAAAAAAATAATTTATAAATTTGTGGTTTTGCTACCAGTAGGTGATTTGGTTGCCACCACTCTATTATACACCACACCACAAGCCATGCACACAATGCGCTTGGCCTATAGAGATTGAGGGTGTTGATTAAACAAATTAGTTAAATAAACTGGCCAAGTGCAAGTCGGACTCGCACTCGTAGGGTTCCGTAACACAGTAGAGTATTCTATAACTTTGATTTTTCACAACTACAAAAATAACTTTGTTTTTCATAGTGTTTGTATGAAAAACAAAGTTATACTTGCGGTCGCTATATCTCAACAACTGCTGACTGTATCTCGTTCAAACCAATTTTCGTTGAAAGTTTTTATTGAGATCTACAGAATATATTTTTTCTAGATTTTTCACTCCCTTACTTTAGAAGTTAGAGGGGGGGGGACACACATTTTACCACTTTAGACGCGCCTATCTTTGAAATGATTGACTTTGAGATAAAATGATTTTAGAAACGTCAATGTCATTTTTAAAGACCTATCCATAGATACCCCATACGTATAGGTTTGACGAAAAATTTATTTTTTTGTATGAGATGCCCCCCCTTAAACTATTATATTTTTTATTTTTGTATAAAAATCGGAAAGCGGTTCACAGAATACATCTACCTACCAAGTTTCAATTCTGTAGTCTTAATAGTTTCGGAATAAAATGGCTGTGACATACGGACAGACAGACAGACAGACAGACAGACAGACAGACATGGCGAATCTATAAGGGTTCCGTTTTTTGCCATTCGGCTACGGAACCCTATAAACCGTCCGTTCACCGATCAACTAGTTGAATCCATAGAAGCAAAATTCAAGGGCATAGAGAAACGTATCAGTTGACGTCAATGAACAGAGAATGTGATTAACTGTCAACTTGATTTCGAACGGTAACATTTGTTGTTAGACAGCTAAATTCGATAGTAGAAAAGGGAATTGCAACTTTGTAGGTATTTTTATGAAATAAAAGTAGGTAATGTATTTAATTTACATATTTAGTAACATTAATAGCTCTATATGCAGACTTAGTATTTAAATTTCATAGAAATTAACTCCATTATGTAAAACTAAAACATACCTATTTAAAATCAAAATATATTTAATGTTGAAAAAATCAAAATAATATTAACGTACATACAGCGCTATTTGGATTTAAACAATTAAATGAATCAATACTATGATAACGGTTGAATTCATACGAGCACTGAGAAATGGACTATGGTTAAAGCATTAACTAGTTAATCAATTCAACTAGTTAATCAACTAGTTGACAGAGGTTAATTCAGTGGTCTAGTTGCATTCACGAAAAATATGTCAACAACACATTGTTATTCTAGAATTTAGCCTAGAACTCTGACTCTCAAGGGCTGTATGCAGCCGAAACACCTTAAGGTAGTGGTGACAGATTTAACCTTTTGAACGCCAGTCACATATACGTGATAAGACCTTGCGGGCCTTGTACGTCAGCATCTTCTATAGAAGATACCGCTTGGCATACAGGGCAAGGGAGTGCGTATGTAGTGTGGTGTTCAATACGTTAAACATATCCATATTTCCCAGGATACAACACGGAAGGTACAACCTTCACCAGCACATTCAAAGACTGGGCAGCGAGGATTGCTCAGCATGAGATGGACCACCTGGACGGCAAGATCTACGTAGACATCATGGACCGCAAGACTCTCACTTGTCTCTGTTGGGAAGCTGTTAATGACGCCAAGGGAAAAGTTGTTATACCATTTTCACCACAGTAGGACTTGTGTGCTTTTAGGCTTGACTTGAACTTGACTTTAATGCATTTATCTTATTACTAGTTAGGTGCCATTGCTACGCCTGTAAGTTTGTCTGTCTTATGGTAAATCATCAAGCTGGTTATTCCTCTGAAAAATTATGTGGTGAAGAATTTTATGTATAAATGACTACAGTTTTATGAGACCACACAAATGAAACAGTTTCTCAATGAAATTAAAAATAATACAGAGTAATGACTACAGTGTTATTTTAAATAAAAAGAATAACATTTTTAGAAGCAACTTTTATTTCTTAAACTGTTACAATGTAGCATAAATAAGTACCAACTTTGATACTAACAACAATCTGTCTTCACAATGTTAGTTTAAAAATAAGTAACTTAACCTCAATTAAATTCTACCTAACTGGCTATTATAATGATATCTTTAGTGGAAAATATGCAATGGCTGTGAAGCCCAAAATAAGTTAATTAAGTATTTATAATAAAAGTATTCTTACATTGAAAGCTGCTTTTCTTTCGCATTCTAATATACAAATAGACTAAGAAAAATATAAAATATTGCGCTCAACCTATGATAAAGTGATAATTTTTCTCTATAATTTTTATTATGGATCTGGGATAGTATTTAGATTATTTACTTTTAGATACTGATAATAGATTCATACACTGTCCTGTTAAATTTCAAATCATCATGTGACTATATCAATAATGTCATACTATACACCAACTCCTTACCAATATAATCTCTTTCAGTCCTCACATCCAACTTGCTCTTGAAATACAACATCACACATAACAGCCATAGATTAAGTAGACAGCACCGAGCACAACAATGTCAAACTTATATGTAGCTCAGGCAAGTATGTCATGTGATTGGTTGATATTACTGTATAGATATTTGTTGGCCACCAATTTTTTATTGTAAGGTTTGGCTTGGCTTTGTTTCCAACCAATCAATATCTTATTCCAAGCATCTGTCAAAATAACACAACAAAACTGAAGTGGTACAAAATTCTTAAAGCAAAATGCCATGTAATTGTTCATAGACACATTAACACGTCTAATGCTAAGAAGCCATAGCATAGACTGTTACAGCGTAGCTATTTATGAGAGTATCTACGACCCAACTAGAATAGTGATGTTTTATTTCAAGTAACAGTTTCGTTTAAATTCCAATCGTACCGCTCGTCCCAGTACAGCAGTTATCTGAAAAGAACATAAAGGGTACATTTTTATGACTGTTTGTTAACTGAATCAAAATGTGAACTGCCTTATTGCAACAAAAGCGATCGCGATTCTTTGCTATGCTAATGCACGCAATGTCAATTGCGAGATTGACATGCGCTGAAAAATCGAAATACAGTGAAAAGATAGAAGTTTAAAGAGAGCACCATAATTTTGATTGCAGTAAAGACTGCTATTTTGGACATTTTTGTCACGAATATTGCTGACAATACAAGTTTTAGTAATAAACTTGTGAAGCGAGAACTTGTTTTCACAGGCATCATTTTCCTAAGGGATGGTTCATGGATGTTGCAATTGAAAGTCTGTTTTCATCACAGATTATATGGTGCATTATATTAAATACTACATACATACTACATAGTGCAAGATAGTTTTTATTCAAGCAAAGATGATTATTTCCAAAGATCAGAAGCGTTACTTCTTATCAGTTCTTGATGAAAACATTACTTTGACTATCCGTGAGAGCCAGTTCCCATTCTAGGCTTAAAGTGCTACCATCTTCGACCACATCATGATGACTTACCAACAGATGAGATTGTGTTCAAACGCTAGCCTATATGATATAAAAAAAACATACAATGTTTTTCCTTCATCGGAGGGCCACGGAGAAGAAAATTCCATTGGTACACGGCGCGGATAAACTCGGTACCTCTGGCGTCAAAGTCGAACGAATGAGGGCCGTGTCGTGACACCACTGGACCCTCATATGAAATTAAAAAAATATTTGATAACACATATGTGTACCTGAGTGGGTTAGAAGCCAGTGAAGTGAGGCTGGTGAGAGAGGATGGCCCGCTGGCTGCCAGGTTCATGCGGTCAGTTTCCTCGTCTGCTTGGTTGTTGCGCAGCTCCTGTAGTGTGTACAGGAACTTGCTCCACTCGTCATGCCGGGGTTGGGCTACGTGCTGCAAGTGAACACCCAAAAGTTAAGAGTTTGTATTATCCAAAGTATTGGAAAGAGCTGTATGTGCTCAGATAACGGTATTTTTAGAGAAGCATCACATCTTGCCGAAACTGCAATCCGGATTTCGCAAAACCCCAGGGACAAATACCGCGTTACTGGATGTCACCGATAATATACTCACTGCACAAGATAACGGTATGGGTACTATCTTAGTGCTATTAGATTTCTCACGAGCTTTTGACTCTATGAATGTTTCTCTTCTTCTAGCCAAGCTAAATTTTTATGGTTTCGATTCTGCGGTAATTCAGTGGTTCAATTCTTATTTGAGTAACCGAAGTCAATTTGACATTCTCAAATGAGATATAAGTCCAGTTGTCAGAGGCGTACCGCAAGGCTCGATCCTAGGCCCTTTGCTGTTCATTTTATATAGTTCTGATATAATCAATAACATCAAACACTGCAAATACCATGTTTACGCCGATGACATCCAGCTATACGTATCTTTTAAGCCTTCTGAATTGCATGCGGCGGTTTCCAAAATCAATCAAGACCTTGATTGGGTTCAAGCGTGGGCGGCAGTATCTAACTCTCTGCTGTTAAATGCGAACAAAACCAAGTATATGATCTTAGGTTCTAAGCATCGAGTGCATCAAATAGCGTCACAAAACCCCCTGGTTGTAATCGCTGGAGAAACAATAGAGCGAGTTATGAAAGCCCGAAACCTAGGACTTGTTCTAGATCAACAATTAAAATTTGAGGAACATATTAGTAGTATTGTTAAGAATTGTTTTTATAGACTCAAAGTTCTTTACAACATTAGGAATTACATCAGTACAGAGCTACGAATAAAACTAATGGATTCTCTTATTCTTTCTAAGTTTAATTATGTAGACAGCGTGTACGGTCCTTGTATATACTCCAAAACCGCCCGCCTCATTCAAAGGGTCCAAAATGCCTGCGCGCGATATTGCTTTGATATTCCTCCTCGCAGCCACGTTTCACCTTTTCTAAATTCTCACACCATTCTAAAAATGTCACATAGGAGAGATCTTCATCTTGCAACGCTCATGTTTGGTGTGATAAAATCACAAAAACCGCAATATCTTATTTCCAAGTTGGAATGGTCTTATGTTCAAAATAAGTACAACACGCGTGCATCCTCTTTTTCTTTGCGGACACCACGACACGGTTCGGCAGCACCGTTCACAGCACATTCTGTTGATTCAGCAGAAGGACCTATTATAAAATGTTTCTTTCTTTGTTGTTGTTTAGATCAATCGCTATGATGATTGATATGATTTAGTATTTAGTTTAATTAAAAATTCTTACATTCCGGAAGTCGTGATGTTCGCAATATATATATATTATGCACTGGTAAATTTTCAATTTATTTTTTATTATTAGTGTTATATTTATAACCTACCTCTATCGTATTCCTTTGGTACAATTATGCTTTTTATAGCATTAATATTTACCAACTGTATTATACATTTTTATCATTGTTCATACTCCTATATTAGAATATTTAAACATTTTTAAATCCATACTATTTGTGTACTATATAAATTTTGTATTCGTTATTTGAGTTATCCCGTTGCTGTCACCTAAGGTACGGGCTGAAAATCAGCGCTGTAGTACTCTGTAGCATTAAGCTGAGCCTGAACCTATTTCGGCTATAGTACTGTACACTTCAGCAAAGTAAGCTCCAATGAATAATGATTTAATTTTTTTTTTATTTCCTTCTATTATTTTCTATAAATCTATTGTTTGTTTATTCTTTATTTTTGACACTCTCTGTTAGTTTTAGTAATTATTTTATCTTATTTTTGTTAATTAGCTTATATATTAACCTGGTGTATTGTTTGTATTGTTGTAGTGTACAGTGTTTCATATTGTCGAAATAAATGCCGTCTACTTCTATGATGTGTTGGAATAGACTAGGCAACAGGAATGACATCTACATGAGTGAAGATACCTTGATGGTATCATTATCACAGCACGACTTTCCCCTTACACCATCAGAACCGGAAGTACCAGCGAGTAACAGAGAACTATAATCCGCTTTTCTAAACAGCTATGGTGGCTTGGGTATTGGTATCCAATCAAGCATTTGACCACTAACTCACCTGATAAGAGACCATAGACTGGACAGTCTATGGTGTAGCACCTTGAAGACCCGTTAGGTACTTTTCCAGCAGTATGTATAATGAATGTGAAAGAAAATTGGTTCTTGCGGTTTGATGAAAAGTCCATCAAGTAACGGTATTTGTAAGTGCCATAGGCGAGGCCTATGTCCAGCAGTGGACAGAGATATGATGATGATGAGTGGTATTTAAAGTCCAGGGATTATATATTTACCTCAGCAAGTTCGTACAGCCATATCTTCCCGGTGTCATCGCCCGCGGTCACGTATTGACCGCTGGGAGTCCACGACACGCGGTTGAACGCGGCGCCTCCTTCACATTGTACTGACGCTACTGGCACCTGTAGATTAACGATATATTGCATCTTT
Organism: Cabera pusaria; assembly: GCA_954871355.1. Taxonomy (NCBI): domain Eukaryota; kingdom Metazoa; phylum Arthropoda; class Insecta; order Lepidoptera; family Geometridae; genus Cabera; species Cabera pusaria. The sequence goes on from OX940894.1 coordinate 27,197,113, forward strand.
AAGGCTAGCTGCGTCCTTTCGGAATGTTTGCAGATTTTTCAGAATATCTCCATGAGATATTTAATGGTAAATTGTAATAATGAATCGTTATTTAAGCGGCAATAGCCCAATGGCTTCGAGAGCTCGAAGTTCGCTTCCAATCTATTGCGTCTATTGACGTGAATCCACTCCAGACACAAGCATATTTAGCTTATATGAAAAAAAAAAAAAAGTTGAAGGGGTTAAAAAGACTACTAGTAATGCGCCTAGTAACGCCTGGTACCTAGATGCGACTGGTGACCAAAATACTGGTCATCAAATTTGCATTGCCGTCGAGAGTGGGAATACAAATTAGCATTTTGGGCACTGTCGTAAGTTATATGTACTGAGATGGGTGGACGATATGGAAAATTATGCAGAAAGGACTTCACCATGACTAGCTCAAAACAGGAATGAGTGGCGTAAGATAGAAGAGGGCCTTATGCGTGGGCGGAAATAAGCTGACAATAATGCTGATGAAATAATAAATGAACTAGCGTCCACGTCCAGCTTCGCACGAGTAGAGCATATATGCCTGCAGTTTTGCATCAGTTTCCTTGCGACGAGTATGAATATAACGTCTTCAACAATCATCGTCATATTTCAACCAATTTACACAAAACCTACTTCATGAATCACTCTTGTCTATTGGTTAAAACCGCATGAAAATACGTTCAGTAGTTTTTGAGTGTATCGAGAACAGACAGACAGACGCGGCGGGGGACTTTTTTTATAATATGTAGTGATAATCAATCGCAATATGTGTGGACAGCTATATAGGAAGAAGAAATCCGAAGAAAATGGTGGACTGACTATGCAATAGAAGATATGGATAGATGCGGAAAGACCCAAATGGAAGAGAATGACATGTTGAACGAACCCCACTTAAGTGGGATGAGGGTAGGAAGATAATAAATGGAATGACATGTTGCACCGACCCCACTTAAGTGGGATAAGGGTAGGAAGGTGAAGAATAGAATGACATATTGCAGCGACCACACGTGGGATAAGGGTAGGAAGGTGAAGAAGAGAATGACATATTGCACCGACCCCACTTAAGTGGGATAATGGTAGGAAGGTGAAGAAGAGAATGACATATTGCACCGACCCCACTTAAGTGGGATAAGGGTAGGAAGGTGAAAAATAGAATGACATATTGCAGCGACCACACGTGGGATAAGGGTAGGAAGGTGAAGAAGAGAATGACATATTGCACCGACCCCACTTAAGTGGGATAATGGTAGGAAGGTGAAGAAGACAATGACATATTGCACCGACCCCACTTAAGTGGGATAAGGGTAGGAAGGTGAAGAATAGAATGACATATTGCAGCGACCACACGTGGGATAAGGGTAGGAAGGTGAAGAAGAGAATGACATATTGCACCGACCCCACTTAAGTGGGATAATGGTAGGAAGGTGAAGAAGAGAATGACATATTGCACCGACCCCACTTAAGTGGGATAAGGGTAGGAAGGTGAAGAATAGAATGACATATTGCAGCGACCACACGTGGGATAAGGGTAGGAAGGTGAAGAAGAGAATGACATATTGCACCGACCCCACTTAAGTGGGATAATGGTAGGAAGGTGAAGAAGACAATGACATATTGCACCGACCCCACTTAAGTGGGATAAGGGTAGGAAGGTGAAGAATAGAATGACATGTTGCACCGACCCCACTTAAGTGGGATAAGGGTAGGAAGGTGAAGAATAGAATGACATATTGCAGCGACCACACGTGGGATAAGGGTAGGAAGGTGAAGAAGAGAATGACATATTGCACCGACCCCACTTAAGTGGGATAATGGTAGGAAGGTGAAGAAGACAATGACATATTGCACCGACCCCACTTAAGTGGGATAAGGGTAGGAAGGTGAAGAATAGAATGACATGTTGCACCGACCCCACTTAAGTGGGGTAATGGTTGGAAGGTGAAGAATAGAATGACATGTTGCACCGACCCCACTTAAGTGGGAAGAGAGTAGGAAGATGATGAAGAAAATATTGACATGTTGCACCAGCCCCACTTAAGTGGGATAAAGATAGGAAGATGATGAAGAGACTAATATGTTTTTCAATTTCAATTTCAAATCGTTTATTTCATATTAATATGTTGCACTGACCCCACTTAAGTGGGATAAGGGTAGAAAGATGATGTATCAATCATGCTAGGTACTGACCTCAGTATCCCGGTTCAGGTTCCAAAGGTCGAGCGTGCCGGCCGCGTCCGCCGCCGCGAAGAGCGCGGGGTGCGCGGGCGACCAGCGCGCCTCCACCACGTAGTCACCACTATCCTCAAAAGAATACAGGGCCTTGTTCTCCTGGAAACAAGGGGCTTACTTTTAATGTTTTATTTTTTTATCTTTATTTATTTTAGAGACTTTTTAGGGTTCCGTACCTCAAAAGGTAAAAAAAGGAACCCTTATAAGATCACTTTCTTGTCCGTCTGTCTGTCCGTGTGTCACCATCAATTTTCTCAGGAACGGGTAGACCTAGCAAGTTGAAATTTTTACAAGATCTGAGGTCTATAGTCCCTATTAGGTGTATAAAAATCAATGTCCTGAGCCAGCACGATAAAAGATATGGGCAAATTTAGATTTTCGCGAAAACTTGTAAGTACCAAAATTTACCCTAATTTTCAACTTATTTTATTTTTCGGAATTTTTCCTTTGCTCGTGTTGTAAGACCTTGCTTGTGACTAAAATTGACAATTCTAGGTCGACCGGAAGTACCCTATAGGTTTTGGGTCGAAAACCCGTTAAGGGTACTTCCCGTTGACCTAAAATCATAAAATTTGGCAAGAAGCAAGGTCTTACAGCACAAGTAAAGGAAGAATTCCGAAAAATAAAATAACTTGAAAATTAAGGTAAATTTTGGTACTTACAAGTTTTCGCAAAAATCTAAATTTGCCCAATTTTTTTATCGTGTTGACTCAGGACTTTGATTTTTGTACACCTAATAGGGACTATATAGACTTTAGTATCTGGTATAAATTTCAACTTGCTAGGTAACCACCCGTTCCTGAGAAAATCAGTGGTGACACACGGACAGACAGACAGTCAGACGGACAAGTAAGTGATCTTATAAAGGTTTCTTTTTTACTTTTTGAGGCACGGAAACCTAAAAAACAGCTGCCGTAACTTTCAGCACATGACATTTTGGCTCATCAGCGAAAGTTTCTGCGCTGACGCCAATCACAGCTCGCGCTGCCCGTGCTGTCATGACAAATACCCATTTTTGAAAAGTGTCTCAATTAGATTCTAATAGTGCTAAAAGAATTCAAAAAATTCATATTTAATCGTTAAGTGCCATAAGAATTCATTTTAATATTTCATTTTCACATTTCGCGCGAAATTTGACGAAAACGCTGGATGCAGTGGACGCCATATTGCTCTGTGGTCATGACGTCAGTTGGCTGTGTGAACAAATGCAGTCATATGATTTCTAAGTTTACATAGCCGTATGACGTAATAACATGGCGACTACTATTTAATGGTATTATGAAACATATTATAAAACTGGCCAAGTGCGAGTCAGACTTTTGTCCCGCACACGGAGGATTCCGAACGCCATCTAACGAACTTCTAACACCAACTAAGTAAACGTTAACACAAAGGTGTTAGTAATTAATATTATTAAATATCTGGTTGTTCGGTATTTTTTGCCACTAATATTGCCACTTAAACAGAAAATTATGATTCTTACCGACATCTATTGGCGAATAATACTATTTTTTAAATTGAGAGCAACTAACTGCTTTAACGACACAATAACACTAAAGCTACTTCTACTCGCCAATAGATGTCGGGCAGAGTCATATTTTAAGTTGAGTATCGATAAAATTGATTATTGAAAACACGAATAAAACAAACATTTTCTGAAAATGAATCCTAGCTAGATCGATTTATTGCCCCCGAAATCCCCTGTATACTAAATTTTCTTTCGTTGGAGCCGTTTCCGAGATTTTTTTTTTTCCGTGGGAGGGGGAAATCCATCATGAGATACCGCAGAGCTCGGGCTCTGCTCCGTTTCCGAGATTAAGGTAAACACGATAGCGCCGCCATCTATGAACGATTCATAGATGGCGCTATCGTACAAAACACGTTTTTTGTTTTAAAACCTTTAATTTTTAACTTTGTTGTGTTCTTAGTATTTGTTGTTATATCGGCAACAGAAAAACATCATCTGTGAAAATGTCAACTGTCTAACTGTCACGGTTCATGTGATACAGCCTGGCGACAGACAGAGAGCGGATTCTCAGTAATAGGGTTCCGTTGATACCCTTTGGGTTCGGAACCCTAAAAAGCTGAAACCTTTGAATTGAATTTTAAAATTTAGTTATGAACTAAAACTAACGTTTTCCGACTGCTTTTTGCCTAAGCTATCTCAATAATACATTTTTATATTGACTCTCATAAAGTATTTTTTTATATCTGATAGGCTAGCGTTTTACCACTATATCACCTGTTGGTATGTGATGATGCGGTCGAAGATAGTAAGCACGCTAGGCCTAGAATGGGAACTGGCTCTCAAGGATAGCTGCAGAAACACATTAGATGTTTTGGCGACAGATTTTGTAACTTGAGGGTGGTAGCTGGCCAGGCGGACACTAGATAGTGTCCCACCACCATGCCATGCTAGTAAAACACCGTATTAAGATCGTGGCGGGGGTACGTACCTTCAGGCTCCACAGCTTGACGCTCCAGTCCATGGAGCAGGTGAGGTAGAGATGCGAGAGATCGACCGGGCCGGCGGCCGCGTGGCACGCCACGCCCGTCACGGGCCCGGCGTGCGCCTCCACGCACTCCGACACGCCGGCGCGCTGACCGTACAGACTGCCTAACAACACATATACATTGTGCCGTTTAAATCATAAACCTTCATCCAACTGCAAAGTTGTAGGAGAATCAAACATACACACATCTTCGAAATGCAAGGTTGTAGCAGAATCAAAGATACACACATCTTCGAAATGCAAGGTTGTAGCAGAATCAAAGATACACACATCTTCGAAATGCAAGATTGTAGCAGAATCAAAGATACACATATCTTCGAAATGCAAGGTAGCAGAATCAAAGATACACACATCTTCGAAATGCAAGATTGTAGCAGAATCAAAGATACACACATCTTCGAAATGCAAGGTTGTATCAGAACCAAAGATACACACATCTTCGAAATGCAAGGTTGTAGCAGAATCTAAGATACACACATCTTCGAAATGCAAGATTGTAGCAGAATCAAAGATAAACCTTCTTCGAAATGCAAGGTAGTAGCAGCATCAAAATTAAACCCTTTTCGAAATGCAAGGATGTAGCAGAATTACAGGAATCCCAAGAAATTATAGTCGGTGTATTCTAGATCTAGTGTGTTCACCATCTTCGAACACATCATCTCTTACTATCAGGAGAGATAGTGGTCAAAGCTCAAACGCTAGCCTATAACTTATAAAAAAAGAATTGCTCAGCATCGGGCAATAACTTATCTGTCTGCCTGTTCGCGATAAATTAAAAAAACTACTGAATGGATATTCTTGAGGATTTCACAAATAGACAGTGATTCATGTGGAAGGTTAAGGTGTAGAATTCGTTAAAATTTTGTAAAAATCGCTTGAAATATGACGATGATTGATTGTTGAAGATGTTAATTCATACTCGACGCAACAAGTTAATGCAAAAATTGTGGGCATATATGGGAAGCCGAGGCGGGTCGCCAGTATATACATAAGAGTGAGTACACATTAGGGTTTGGGTCCCGGGACGTCTCGTGTCCCGAAGTCCCGGGATTTTTTGTAATTTTAGCTGTCTCGAGTCCCGGGACTGAGTGAGTTGAGACTCGAGACGAGACAAGACTGTCGAAATTGTTACGTTTGGATTATGATTTTGTGTGTGTCAGTTGAGTGAGTCAGTCAATCGTCAATTTCAATTTCATGTGAGTGTGGTGTTTTTTCTGCAACGGCTCTTTTGTATAATCGACAAACGCCTTATTCTTTTAAATTGGTTGGGTTAAAACTCGCAACATGCGTTATTGTTTTTTTTTTTTCTAAAAAACTCAGAATCAGCCCTCTACTATCGTGTATTATATAATGTTATTTTATAAAAAAAAAAGATAATAAAGTGATACTTACTTACCGAATAAACATAGAAAATTAATTTGGATTATTATAATTATTTTTACAGATTATAGACATATATAATTAATATAATAAAATAAAATGTATACCAAAAAAATCTTATAAGTCTCGAAGTCCCGGGAATTCCCGGGACTTTGATTGTAGGCTGTCTCGTGTCCCGGGACTTTGAAATTGTCGGGAATTCCCAAACCCTAGTACACATACCTGTGTAGACGTTCCCATCTTCGCTGCCCAGCACGAAGTTGTTAACATCCCCGTGCGGGAAGTCCATGGAGGTGACGGCGACCGCCTTGCTCTGCCGGTGCTGCAGCTCCAGCGTGTCCTGCGGCTGCGAGAGCATGTCCAGCGACCAGGTGCACAGCCGCCCGTCCGTCGACACCGACACCAGGTTGTGAGCATTCTGGCTGCCCACCACCGACAGGCAGTATACTGGGTGCTGGAACCACATACCCATATTCATATTCCTTTATATCAGAGGTTCCAAACCTATTTTTCTCGTAGACCACCTTTAAAATTTTACTGGTTACGGTGGACCCCTTCTGCTACATTTCTACCATATTTCCAAACCGGGTTTAAAATGTGAAGATTAGATCTGACAATAGAATAGATACCCTAAATGTGGAGTGGTAAAATAAAAAGAAAAATAGTATATTTTGTTGTATTTTTTTTAAGTAATATGTAATTTATTTTGTTTCTATTATATTATTTAAACATAATAATTTTGTAAAGCCAAGCCAATTTTTGTTCTTCACTATCGAAACCGGATAAATTTCTGTGGACCCCCACTAACAACTTGTGAACCCCCATTTTTTTTCACGCCAACGTAGACTCCCGTCGAGTCTCCCGTGGACCCCTGGGGGTCCACCTGGACCACTTTGGGAATCGCTGCTTTATATCATACAGGTACACTTATGTTTGTCAATATGTACATAATCACTTAACCAACAGGTGAGATAGTGGTCAAATAATAGCCTATTCGATATTTAAAAAAATAAGTTGCACATCATTGAGACATGTACATAAAATATGGACATAAAATTACCTATAATAATTTATGATCGTACAAAACGAAAAAACCGGCTTCATATGCCGCGATAGTGAAATTAGCCAGTAGCTTGTCATCGAGGTATAAAAATGCATAGATTTCGAGTTTAAGATGATTTAAATCTCCATATGTCTAGAGTTTCTTATCAGATTTCACGGGAGGCATAATAATTTTTAAAATCAAATCGGTTAAGATTTGACAGAGTTCGGAGGTAAATAACATATAAAAAGAAAAAAAATACAGTCGAATTGAGAACCTCCTTCTCCTTTTTTAAAAAGAGGTGAATACCTAAACGTCATAATGGCACATAATTTGGCTGAATATGATCGTCCATTGGTCTATTGCTAGGATTGTGTCATCAATAGACCAATGGATAATCAATGGCAGCCATTTTATGTGCCATTATGACGTTTAGGTTTGCGCCTTTTTTTGAAGTATTTCCATTCAGGCAAATGTATCGCTGCGACGCCTCCTTGTTTTATATGTATTTCCTACCTCCATGATTAACATCCACTGTTGGGATTCAATTAGACAAAAACCACTAATTACTTTGGTTTTTTAGGGTATCCGTAGTTCAAACTAACAAACAAACAGATAAGTACAGCGTGATACTCACCGTGTGTGCGACAGAAGAGAGCGGCGTGCGCTGCACGGGGGTACGTTTCTGTACGCGGTTGTCCCACAACACGATCTGTCCAGAGAACGTGCCGCCCAGGATCAGGTTCGGGTGGAATCTGGACACACAAACAAACATTAACATAAATGTCATTCCATACATTTTGAACTTGCGTTAGTGTGATGAAATTTGGGTTTTTTCTAGGGGTCCAGTTGACATGACACATTAGCATGTATACTAATATGGCTGCGGAAGCGTCCGCCAATCACAGCTAGACCTAAATGTCATACATAATATCAACCAATCAAGATAAAGCACCGGCGAAATGCCATAGGACGGAAAAATTTGAGACGTGTAATAAAAGTTTCACTTAAATAAACAATATAGAGTTGCACGGCGATGATATCGATAAACTCGCTCGTGGAAGTACCCCCTAAAACAAGTTCAAGAAAACACCAACATAATTTAGTTACGCTATGCAGAACATTATATAGCGCGCAGTATGATTAAATTCTAATGGTTGTTCACACACACATCTCTGCTCCCTGTTGTGGTTGGCTGAATTGACAAGGTTTGAACTCCATCGAAACTGAGCTAAGCGGTACCTAAGGTGTGTCAACAAAGATTACAATAAAATTCTGTCTCCTCCTGTCTGAATAGGATGAATGCTGTCAAATCAGTGGGCATCACGATCTCACCGCGTGACCTGACTCCCGAAAAAGAACAATGGACTCGCTCGAAACCTAGGTCGAGCCACATACATTCACTCGTCACTTTCCACTTTAGTATAGTGTTGAGTCCTTCAAAAGGGGTGTTAAAGGAATCTTGACAGGTCGGCAAGGCATGAGACACCCCTAATGTTGCTAGCGTTCAAAGGCGACGGAGACCACTTGCTATGAGTTGGGCCGTTTGCTTGTTTGCTACCTATATTACAAAAAAAATATTTGAGTCTAAGACTATTGACACATCGCAGTTTATTTGCGAACTTCGGGCCATAATCTATAACTCCAGTAATATAAATCCAATAATATAAAATATACATTATACATAATTCAATGAAATAACTTGTGTTGTCTTTCTTGTCACGAATGTCATGATCAATACTTGTCAATGTCAATTTCAATATCCGTTGACATACAAATTCGTACCCTAGTTCGTACCTGTTTCCCACAGATTGTCTATTACGTGTCCCTACATCACTCTCTTTGCTCAGCAGTGGCGCGCATTTATAAAGTTGGTTCCGGTTCTTACAACTATGATAATTTTTTATGTTATTTATATTTATCCGTTATATGTTATATTATACTATGTACTATTGTATATATATTTATAAATATGTTATCTGTTATTGTTAATTTATGTTATTGTATCTATTTTATTTAAGTTATTGTTATAGGTGTTAGTCCTACTCCCGCTCTCAGGCCATTTTGAAAATCACGGTCTTGGTTTTGGGGTCTACGATCCAAGAATCTGGACATTTGTGCTGAGACTGGTCTGTTTCAGCACCTCATATTGTATTTCTTTTTGTTTCTTGTTTTATTTAGTTAAGTAAGTTTTTTGCTCAAAATGTCAAATATATTTTTCATCTGTACTGTAACTCGAGGACTGCTGAATAAATGATTTTTCTTTCTTTCTTTCTTTCTTCAGTACGCTCAGTACGTGTTAACATACAAAACTCCATATCGTATATCGATTAAACTTTGTATGAAAAACAGTACAGCGCCTCTAGTTGTTTTCTATCACTTCACTAAATTTAGACCAATAAGGCAGCCAGAATAAGTCGAAAACTATGTGAGATCTGTGAGCGTTTACGATAAAAACTCGTACAGGGTAAGGGTACCGAGAGATAAACTTACCTAGCAAATGTAGCGCTCATCACCGGACTCTGGCAGTGGAATATATCCTCAGGCGTGGACTTCTTGAACTTGGTGTTCCACACGAGACACACGCCGTCCGGGTCGTGCGGCGCGTCGTCAGAGTTGTGGTAGGAAGCCAGCAGGAGCTCGGGGTGCGCCGCGGACCAGTCCAGGCAGGTGACGCAGCGCCCGCGCGACCAGCGCTCGTCGTAGAATGTTCGCACCAGGGAGAGGCGGGCGTCGGATTTGTCGTCGCTGTGATATATAGTTTCAGAGTTCAATTGGACTTCTAGAGCCTTGTCAGAAGATCTAAGGGCCAAAACTGCAAACTACTAAGAAGCAAATGTATTGACTTTTCAAAACCTGCCACAAGGCACACAGGATATGATTAGTTACAACGACTGCATCGATACTGCATCGAATTTTGGCGTCTCTGCGTTCGATTACTATTTGTTAATCGCGCACTCTAGGGATTAGCTCGATGTCAAAGAGCAACAAATGTGTCCTAACTGGAGTTTGTATGTATACGAGTTCAAGCGTTAGGACACGGCGTGGAGTCGTCGAATAGCGACTAAATCGCCAGTGGTCGATTCTAAAAGTAGCGTGTATGCTTAGGTTCCCGGACATTATTATTTTCATGTTACGTCTGAGAGAGAAAGGGCGTCTTTGAAATACGGTCGCATCCCGAGCGCAGTAAGATTAAAATAATGTTTTAGATTTTCTGTTAGGCTTCCAGGTGAGTGCGACTTTATGATATTAATTGGGACCTCAATATAGGAATGTTTGTTACTTCACATAAATTATTTCAATATTAGGGTAATCACATCATAAAACACTTTAAAAGAATTCATATAACCCCAAAAATTACATTTCAACATAAAAACACAATTTAAATTATTGACTTTATATTAGACTGAAACACACTTGGGGTGAGAGTAATTTTATTTAAAACATGGATAACAAATAAGCCAATCAACTCAACATGAGGTCATAATTCATTTTGGGAAAACATGGTTGAAAAACATCACTCCTCTCTGCACTAAATACATACCCACTCGAAAACCTACAACAAATCTTGAATTAGACAGTGCAATGTTTCGCCAAGTGATATTACATACAGTTGTATAAGAAAATCGTCAAATTCCTGTCAGGGTTTTGGTTTTAATATTGCCATTTAACTGTAATTCTCTATAGCGGCAGATTTATCACTTTACATACGAGGGTCATTCAACAAGTACGTAGCCTCATCGCCCGATGGCACTGCGATTACAAAAAAATGTTACCATAGTACAGTGCAATGTTTTTGAAGCCTATTGTCAAAGTTTTAAACAATGACCTCTATTAGTTTTGTTTTAATAGCCTTTGAAAGCGAACGTGTCTGTCAGTTTAACAAAAATGGAAAAAGAGCAGTATCGTTCGGTGATTCGATTTTTATTTTTGGAAGGGAAAACGCGCATTGAAATTAAAAATCGCTTGGATGCTGTGTACAGTGACTCTTCTCCTTCGATGGCAACCGTCAAGAATTGGTTAAACGAGTTTGCTCGTGGCCGCAAGCCTGATTTTGATGAGCCACGCCCAGGTGCCCCGAAAACGTCTACTAAGGAGGAAAACATAAAAAAAAATCCACGATCTCGTGTTGGCAGACTGCTGATTGAAGGTTCGCAAGATAGCTGACACTGTGGGCATTGCAGAAAGAACGGTACATCATATTCTCCACGAAGAACTGGGCATGAGAAAGCTGTCAGCGCGATGGGTGCCGCGTTTGCTCACACTGGACAACAACCACGACAACGCGCCGGCTCACACCTCTGCCGTCGCCATGGCCAAATTATTCGAATTGCGCTACGAATTGCTGCCCCATCCACCTTACTCTCCAGACTTGGCCCCCTGTGACTTCTTTTTGTTTCCAAACCTGAAAAAGTCACTCGCCGGAAAAAGATTTGGGTCGAATGAGAAGGTCATCGCCGCCACGGAGGCCTGTTTTGCAGACTTCAGGAAAACGTATTTTTTTAGACGGGTTAAAAAAGTTGGAGCATCGCTGGGCCAAGTGTATTGAGTTAAAAGGAGATATGCGAGTTTATTACACTTTTCACTGGGTACGCATAAAACGAACAAACGTAAGCAAAAGCGAACGAGAGCGAATCGCCCAATACCCAATTGCCTTGGCTGGCGTTCCACAACGCTAACCCTTAAACTTCAGATTAAACTTTATCAAAGCTGTAGCTAATAAAGAAAAGTAATCTTTACATTGATGCATAATAAGAATCTCCAGTGTAGTAAGTACTCACAGAGCATTCTCGCTGTCTCCACCACCAGTATAGTCAGTGTATATGTCGACACTTTCAGCCAGCGCGCGCTCGATGACGCGGCCCGCTCTACTCATGAACCGCTGGAACTCCGATGACAGCATTATAGTCTGCTTTTCGTCAGCTGACAGCTCGCGGACTGGGGAATATGGGATAGAGTTGTAGGTAGAAGCTTCTGGATTGTCCGGATACAGGCGAACGATGGTAAAACGATTTTTCATAGATAGTAAAAGCCAATCTCATTGCAGATTGTAAAAAGAAGATAATTAACAGCTTCTATTGGGAAGGTTTCGTAATTTAGTTTATTTGTGGTGTAAGTAGCGTTTAGCTGCCCTATTTAGAGTGGTCCATAGTAGATGATATCGTTACTTAACCTCACGTGCAATGCTTGATAGACGTTGGACTACTCGTATCTCATTAACTATGGGCCAATATGTCAAAAATAGAGCAAACTTGTAAACTCGCATACATTCAATTAATTATATCCGTCTATTAAGATTGCTACAGGAGAGGCCTATGTCCAGCAGTGGACTAACACAGGCTGATAATGATGATTAAGTAATCTCATTAACTTTCACAAGAGAATTTCCAAACATCCTACCGACTTGGCCAACTAAATTTGAAGTCGGACAGTTTGCTAAATCCGTTATACTCACTCTTCTTCTCCTTCTCCTCTTCCTTCTTTTCGACGGGAGCATCAGTGACCGCCGGCTGGACCTCCTTGACGGTGGGCAGACCATGGGGTAGGATGCCCGGTGGGAGCTTGCCATGGAACGCCTCTTCCTCGTCGCCTTGCCGAGCACCATCGCCGTCGAATGTAAGCACTGGACGGTGAATAAGAATGGCCCTTCTCCGCCCGGTCGGGTGTCATGCGTGTTGCGTACCACTGACTTATTTATTGTGCTTGTAATAAGGTTCATATTCGTGAGTTTAATTTTCAGTTCAGATTTATGGACGGATCATTTTGTTGTATTGACCCCAAACTGAACTGAATAGTAAAAAATTGTTCTCAAACTCTTTACTTAGTATTTGATAATTCTTTGACACACATCTTTGAGCTTGATATAAGTCAGTCGTACGTTTATTTTTGAATGTGTTTTTCGTTTGTTTATGAAGTTACTGTATGTTTTTTTTCTCATTTCATTCATTCATATATTGTATATATGTGAATGCATACCGACGAATTACTGGTATTATATTTAAATTACAAAGAAAACCTTTAGTGTTTACTGATTTTAAACAAAGCAGTATTAGGCCAAAGTAACTTCATAAATCTTGTGTTTTGTGTGTAATGAATGGGGTGGAGTAAAGTATTGTATATGTTACTACTGTGTACTGATTGAGATTACTACAAGAACATGTAAGCAAGTAGTAGTAGCAGCTTAGTATCAAACAATAATAATAATGTATACTGGCTCTAAATATCGTTAAAAAAAATAATTTAAATGCGTTATTATGAAACATTTAAAGGAAATAGAGCAGTTTTATTAATGAGTTAAAAGTTAATATATTTTTAAATATGGATAGGAATACTAAAAATATCTAGAGGTGACCATTGTCAGAAAATAAGTATACGTTTCATAAGATCGCCAGTTTCGTGTTTACAAGGATTATCACATTGACGACTTGATATTGCAGAGTTGTTATAATAATTAAAGACATTTTGCAATAATATATTCATTATTTATTATAACTATTTATATTTCATAGACAACACAGAAGTACGGTGTACTATAACTAAAACCTACGTTAATAATGTTGTTGTAATTGTTGTAATGAAAGTGTATAATATTTTAGCACGCTATAGAAACAAATATGTTTTGCTTACTTCACTTCCAACAAAATCAAGTATAACGCCCATCATAAGTTAATTTATTTTTTTGCATAAGTCAAACCCGTCTACTATGAATAAAAAAATAGCAAATAGTACTAAGATACATTATACTACGCGTACATATTCTAGTGCATATTACTAATGTTGTGTCACTGAAAAGGTGTGAAGAATTCACTGTAACAGATCACAGAACACAACAAAAACTGTATAATCAAATTGAAAATGGTGCCATAAAAATACATTAAACATTGGTCAAGAAAAAATATGTAGTACGTAAATAACTATTATTTAACGAATGTACATCTAAGTTAATAAAATATTAGTCTAATAACAGATATAAGAATATTTATAGACGTAAGCAAAGAGGACGTCTAAGGAGGCGATGGCGGAACGTCCTCCACGCCATCCAATTAAAATTAGCTTAAACTGGCAAAATAGAGATTTGGGAAAAATGGGATTGAGAACCGTTGCTTGCAGTACGACACTACAGGTTCATTAAATAAACAAAAAAAGGATTCATACAGCTATTTTCATTAAAAAAGTATTCAAAAAATTATCTTGACAAGGTGGCTCTCTTAATAATTTAAATTTATCTGTCACTGTCAAAACAAACAAAGTATTTCTTTTTAACCGACTTCACAAAAAGGAGGAGGTTCTCAATTTGTCTGTATGTTTTTTATTATTATTTTTTTTAGTTATCATGTTTATTGTACTCAGTCCAAACATTTATTTTTCAACAATGAAAAGACAGCTCTAGGTATGGATTTGGGTGCTATAAAATATCCACCGACGAACTAACGGCAAAACGGATCGTACATCACTTGGTTACCGAATTATATTCAAAAGTAAAGTTTTGTGGATAAACTACCTACGCCAAACCTTTGTTTTACACGTTATTTTTTCGACCTAAAGACGCCTATTCAAGAAGGCAAAAAAAAAACAAAAGAGACAGATCTTGATAAATATGCAGTGACATTGACAGAACTATAATGTCGTACGTACGCCGTCTATTGGGGTCTATCTATGGATACTAGGATTTCAGAAAACATACGGAAGGGATTTAGGGCCATTTTGTCAAATTACTGATATATTCTATTTTGACGTTTTATTACAAATATTATGTTTTGTACTTGTGTTCATGATCTGTTAGAGTGTTTGTCTGTAAGTATACTCGTAGAGGGTGTAAAGTAGAAACTTCAGAAGAATTTAGCAGAAAATAAGCGTGATATCTACCAGTACTACCTATGTTAAACGGACATATCAATGAAGCCACAGTATGACACTTTGTTTTTATAACCTTTTCCATTCTATAAAATAGTTAGTTTGCTAAACTGTTTGTGATAAATGTGACAGTAATACTCGTACTTCACCAATTTAAAGTCTCAAGTATAAGTAGGTAAATACAGTTATATTGTTACACACAATCCAAAATAAGTGTGTAACACTTAAAGAAACATGATATACTAAAATTGTCTTTAGTCATGAAAGATTGAACGTATAGTAAAGTCAATTTAATAGATCACATTTGACACTTCATCAAAATTCAACAACGTGACCTTGTAATGAAGGGCACCTAAAATTATTAATTATTTCAATGTCAGAACTGCATAATTACTTAACATTTTTCAGTTACAAATACATATTTATTCTAATAATTACAAAAGAAAGCGTTTTTACGATTTACTTTGACTAATAATTAATTTTAAAAATAATAAACAATTTTTGTTCTAAAAAACTAAACGTCAGTACAAGGTTACGTCAGTGAACACTTTTCCTTTATAAACACTAGGGATGCTACGCAAAAAATCAAAAGATTGATCAATCGATAGGTTGAATCGAATGCAATGATTACTTGTGAAGGACGTTTAACTATAAAAATAACTACACTGTCATTGTAATTAACACATAATATTATTCTTTGACTAAAAAAATACAAAAATAATTGAATAGGAACTAAAATCAATAATAATTTGCGTTAAAAAACTAACGATAAACTACTAAACGTTAGATCCATAGATAAAGTTGAGTGTGTTTTTTATTTTATTGGGCCATTTTCTGTGGAGCTAAATTCTACTCCATAAAGACATACAAAATCGTTTAAATATGTACAATCTTCGATTTCTATAATTTGTATTAACGTGTCTTATCAATTTCATATTAACGCAAAACAAACAAGTAAATAACACTGAATTATGTAAATACTAATTGTATTTCTCATTTAGAGCAGCCGAAAAATTGGTTATTTCGAATAACATCAAACTAACATCATTCTTGTTTGTGTTGATGCGTATCGATTAATCAATTGAATCGATGTTTTTAAGCAAGTCACCTTACTATGAAGCTAAGACTGACAGATGTCAAATGTGATCTATTAAATTGACCCTACTATAGGTATTTTAGTTTACTTACTAGAACAATTTTAATATTCAATCGTTGAGTTTACTCTATTATGCGTCTGCGTATGATATACTTAAAATTGATATTACATTGAATTTTTTTCCCAAGGATTGTGTATATTTTACTACAAACAACCAGACTGTGACTTCAGTAATTATATCTTAAAAGCAACAAGAGACTAGAGTTACAGTAAAATAAACCTTATTAACAAGAGTACAGGTTCCAAAACTACAGGATATTCAACTTAAATCGACTTAGTCAATGGAGTGGCATGCATATCAAAGCTTTGCATTTGTTTAACTGTATGGAATTATATTGTAGGATACTATTATAATAGTAAAATTAATAATCGTTAATACAGCTGTTGGCTACCGCGAATTTAAAATACATGCAGATTCTAATACTATACCATGATAGTGTGTATACCTTCATCTAAACGAAGCAGCGTTGAGCGGAACATAAAAACAATGAATTACTGTAACTATATTCTCTGTTATAGCTTTTATTTTCTCTAAACGGTAAGAAAAAACTATTTTCTTTATTTTAAACATTGGTGTGTATTCTGCTGTACACTTTACGTAAACTAATTTGACAGCATTATTATTAATGTCATCGCTTTCTTAAATATATATGAGTAATTATGAGCTGTCAGATTTAATTTATCTTTTAAAAGTGTTCGAATTGACACCCGCGTAATTAAATATAACCTCAAAATAGAGAAAATAAAAGCACAATTAAAAATGATTTAATTGTATTATAAGCGATATAATGTATGTTTCTAACTCGTTATTCTTCAAAAGTAATGTCATTAATATCTAAAACAGATTCTTATCCTAGACTGTGCAGCTAAATCACACACAAATCTTCAATCCTAGAAGCATTATGTTGTCGGTGACAGAAGCATAAAAAAATGCAAAAGAAATCTTCCCGAGCTCTCCACTAGAGAGATGACATGGAATAACAAAATAAATACAACAAAAAATATACTAAACAACATATGATGACACATCGCGTCATGCATATTTAATACACACAAATATATTTCTGTCACATGCAAAACAATATTTAATCTGTATATGGATATACAATGAGAGTTCGATCGTGAATCGAACTTAGGTGTATGTGGCGTATACAAGTATACATATATAGATAATAGCTAGAGATAATACCACGCACCTGTGTACCACATAGGTACCTACACATGTTACGATGTGCTAAGTTATATGTTTCGTTAGCAATAAATATATATAGCGTTACATATACGAAGAGAAAGGTAAGTTACAAACAAACCATGCTAAGTGACAGTGGCACAGGCTCTACGTAGGGCAAATTTAGTTCAAATGAATGTCTGTATGATTCGGATAGGAAACCTACCTGTAAACTCGTCCTCCCACTCTAAACCCGGGTTTAGATTGTACTCGTCTTGAAAAAGGGAGGAAAAACAAAAAAACAATGTCAGTATCTTTCGACCATTAATATATAAAAATATAATTTAAAACTCTATACATAGATTAGCATATCAACAGTGCTTATATATATATTTTACAGCATGACCTGATGGGGATTCTGTTTCATTGAACCGAATGTCGTTTACAAATGTTCCTTCCACGATTACACTGGGATTATCGGGAAGGAGTTTGTGAAGACAATAAGTTCGGTGAAATATGAATCCTGGTGTTAAGACTTGTGCAGTGTTTGTTAGTCGAGTCGGAAGGGTAAGTCAGCGTGAGATGATACGGCGACCCCATACTACCACCATATTTATACACATATGATAATTTGTACGAATCATATTGCTGCGGCCGGGAACTGTAACCCATCGGGTAACGTTCGTGGAGAACTCTGGAAGGCCACATTTACTGTATTTGTAAGAACATCGGTCGACATCTTGTGATGCGACTCGACTCGACTCGAGCCCCGCCCTGAATCACAGATTTCTTGATAAAATGAGGATGGCATGGAACCTACACGTCTAGCTATATTATCAAGTAATCTGACATAACCGCACCGAGTACTTGTTAGTAGGAAATAACTAAAAGCGTGATAGAAAGATCCTACGCTATAATACAGGCTATTCTGAAGTCTAATGGTATAAAACCGACACCCAGTTAATCACTAACATGAAGTAGAGGTAGTGTTATAACAGTATTGCGAAGCGTTCGGGAGGAATAATGACTTACCGTAGTAATCAGTAGCGTGTGCTAAAAACGGACAAAAATAAAAATAATACGTCAGTTATATATCACGAGGATTGCAATATAAACATTTATATTAACATCATATTCCCAATATAATATAAAAAAAATATATTTGTATGGTATTCACAATGTATTATGAAAACGTCAATGGACCCATGCGTTCGTTTCTCGAGTGCTTTTTATGAAACATGCTCGGTCATCTGTTGGTACCCGATTGATATTAAAAAAAACCCGGTGATTTAACAGGTGTATTAGTTACAAACATGTTTGATGTAACAAAACATATCACCAATGGAAAAATTGTAGTTAAAGCCTAAAACTCATAATGACACGTACTGCCTACCCTTCCGACTGATGTACCCAAAAATATGTTTTGTTACATCTTAGTGAACAAATTAGCATGCACAGTGTTTAATTTCGTCATGAAAATATCATCTTCTAATCAAATAGTGTGAAAATAATATTTTGTCACGGATATAGCAACATACAAAACTAGATATTCGACTCAAATCAAATTCAATCAAAATTATTAACGGTGCTGAAGGCCGAATATAGGCAGCCATAGAAATCGTTTCGCCCTTGATGTGGCAAAATATTCGGAACGACTATTTAAGAGGAAGCCTGAAAGTGGCACAAGTGACAGAAAACTTAAGAAGCAATAGGCTAGCCTGGTATGGACACGTTATGAGAAAGAGTGAAGACCACGTGATTAGAAAGGTAATGGACATGAAAGTGAAAAGGGGAAGAGGAAGACAGAAAAATGTGTGGATGGACTGTGTAGTGGAAGATATGGTTGTAAAAGGAGTAGATACAGAAATGACAACAGACAGACCCAAATGGAAGACTGACATGCAACCACCGATGCATGCACCGACCCCACTTAAGTGGGATAAGGGTAGGAAGATCATGAGGTGGCAAAATATTCACAGACATGGTGCAAGAAGCAAGAAGTGCATGAGCACTTCTGCACGAAGACATGAAAGAGATAGCATGTTAATCTAAACCCCTCGCACACATACCTCAAGCAAGGTTACCTTGTTTTTGTAATAGGTACAAAACTGTACCATCCTTAGAAATTTCAGACGTGGCAAACATTTTCAACTAATTTATAAGTTAGTACAAAAGTTGCTATATCCGTGTTCAACATAAAATATACCTTAGTTATATGTTAATAAGGATTACCTTTCCGCGGCCGCCACCAGTCCTCCATGTATCCTGCAAGCGGTGACGCATTGGAAGAGCAGCCTTTTTTTATGGTAGCACAAACACAAACATATCACCGCAGTCTCATACAGTATTTACTTTCTATATAAACCAATAATCAGCTCAAATAAGGCACTGAAGCCGTGCGGAAATAAAAAAAACAACCTTCGATTATATGGGAGAAAGTAGAGATATGGAAAATTAAAAATAAAGCACAGATTTTTTCACATTACCAAATTTCAAAAAGTCTAAAGACGATAGTCTTCAATCAGTTTTTTCTACCCGTCATGACAAACGGTGCTGAAACTTGGACATAGTTGGACTGGTCACAAATTTAAAGTCACTCAGTGCGCTATGAAAAGGGCTATGCAAGGAGTTTCTTTGAGTTATTGTATTCGAAATGTGGTGATTCGACAATGAACTTAAGTCATTATATAGCTCAGCGGGTAAGCAAGCTGAAGAGCACGGCTCTTCAGCTTTCCGGCCGGACATATCAGCCGATAAATCTCTTGAGGGGAGACCGCGGATCGGCAAACGAAGCGTAGGACGCCCTCGGACTAGATGGAGCGACAATATTCGCAAGGCTGCTAGAAAGAGCTGGATGAGAGTAGCCGAGGATCGTGCTCAGGGGCGTACAATTGGAGAAGCCTATGTCCGGTAGTGGACTAGTATAAGCTGATGATGATGATGAAGCAGTGCCAAAAACTGCTCATCTAGCCTCTAGCCAGACTCATCCAAAGAGGGTATTTGTGGTGATTTTGATGTTGCACTGCTTAAACTAAATTTGACAGCAATAAAGGTCTTCTTATCTCTTTTCTGTTGTAGACGTGAGACAAGGACAACCCCAATTTAATTGTTTCAAATTCAGAATTCACCAATGCCCCTTTATTTGAATAATGCTAGTAATAAAATTCAGCACATGAAATCTGAAAATATTGTTAGTAGGTCTGACCCCATTATTTTAACCTTTTAGATTTGACTCCAAAAGTCTTCTAGGAATGCAAGAAAACATCGAAGGCAAGGTTCAGAAAAGTAAATACTGCTCAGTAAAATAACTACCGATGTCATTGGTTATGAGGGTTTCGTGGAAACGGACATTTGCAAATACTTATAGGAATCTTAAAGTAATTTTCTTGATTGCATAAAATCTATCGCGAGCTTGTCTTTTCTTTTTTCAACCGACTTCTAAAAAGGAGGAGAGGTTCTCAATTCGTCTGTATGTTTTTTTTGTATGTATGTTACGATTGTTACGCGATTACTCCGTCATTTGTGAATTGATTCGAATTATTCTTTTTTTAATCGGTAAGGTACAGGTGGTGCCATTGTAACATCCGAGGTGGTCCCATTGTAATTCCACGGTGATCTGATAAGTATCTCTAGACGATAAACGTCTCAAACTTGCCACTGAAACTGACTCGCGCGGCATCTAAGTCGGTTGTTTTAGTCTTTAAACTATCTTAATAATTACTTTTGGTGTATGCGTCAAATCGGATAGGAGACATCTTCTTTTCTCATCAACGGCCAACAGGATTTCGTTACGCCGCGCTGCTATGTAATTTCACAGCGTGCTGGTGATTGAAACATCCCCCTACTCTCCTGTCTACTTAGATGAAAACCAGATCAAATACTGTACTTACTACGGACTGTATCATATACTTTTTAATGTCTATAGTATACAACTTTAGAATACATAAATTGTTTTACAGGATCCCAGATCCGAGCAGTATTTAGGTGACATGGTCGAAGGTTCCTTCGATTCGTCAAGGACCTTCATGACATTTCACTTGGAAAGACAGCTTAGACACGTTATAATTAACAGTAGCTCATTCGTTTGTTGCAAACTAAGTTCAAAGGTTATACGATTTTCTTTAAGACTTTTTGAAGACATTGAACTGTCGTTCCCTTTTCTAGTGAACTTTATGTTACATAACGTCAGTTCTACAAATGTATGCCACAAGTATTTGCAAATGTGAAGACAGTTAAACCAACACCGAGACATCCACAGTTAATGTAAACAAATAATAAAACAATGTGATGAATATGCTAGTATTTCAACAAAAACGTGTTAATGAAAACAAAACAAAATGCAATATATTATTAATAAAGTATTATTCAGTTGGTTAGGTAATAAACACTACAACGTATTAGAAATTATGATTAATATCATTAACAATGTAAACATAATTAACATATAAAAGACCGAAAGAAATAAAAAATCAATTCAGTTAGTCAAACATGTATTTTTTATACTGGCCTTTAATAAAATGAATTTATACTACTAAGCAAATCCTTTATTACACATCACCTATGGTTAAATTTAAATTACAATTTAAAAAGGATTTAAATTCGTTAAAAAAGTAATATCTCCTCTTAAAAAAAAAAGTAATAAAAAAGTAATAACTCTTTGCGTAATATCAAGGGAAATAGTCAATCAGGATATAAAACTAAACTCCGATTGTTGAGCAGGACAAATTGGACCAATAAATGCCGGACTACTTATCTCCTTTTCTAGCGCACAAATATAATTATAGCCATTTCACTTGCACAGAGCACGTTGCAGGCATTATGTGCGTGCTACAGAATAATAAATTCGTGCAAGAGCGTAGAGATTTAAGTAATTCAGGGTCAATGTAGGAACTTCATCCTACTCTGCGACCAGAGTACAGTTTCAATATCAGGGTTCAAACCAGGCGAATTTCGTTGTTTAACTTCCTAGGGATGTACAATACGAGTTACAACAAATAATCATTCGATACTTTTCTATCGACTAAATAGCGCTTAATTAGCCATTCAAATAGCTTAATTCTAAATCTTATTATCGCTCTACAATGTCAGCCTAAATTTTCTTCCGAGACAAATAATTGAATAACGAGACGCGTGCTTTTAACCGGTACCTACTCAGTATCGATTCCACAGTAGCTATACTAAAAGTACTTGGAATCGAAAGAAGAGTACATCCCTAGGAAGTAGAACAACAAAAATCGCCTGGTATAAACTCGGCATAAGTGAAGAGTTCTAGTTATAATATGTAGAGATACTTACCATCTCGTAGTTCGGTGACGCCCGTAGTAGTTGTTTGTGTCTGCTTGGCGTATGTGACGTTTTCCTTCGGCGGAATATCAGTGGACTGGACCGATACTACTTGCAGCTGGGCTGGCTTCTTTGGACCTCTGTGGAGGTTTACGTTACTATTTATAAAAAGTGTTCCTCGCCTTGGTTCAATAGGGGCCATTGTGCCTGTGTGAATTTGCCGCTAGAGGCGCTAGTGGGCTGCGAGGTCCGTGAAATGTCAAATGTCATTTTTGGTTTGGGATTCATGCCAAACTGACATTGACACAACCTAGCTTATATTATAAAAACTTTTGTAAGTCTGTCACTATATTAAATTACCTAATCACGCCTAAACGGATAATCCGATCTTACTGTAACAAGGAGGTACTTTATAGCATGAGCTACTTAGGCTTCCATAGACTACTTTTTGTGAAAACAAAATCATGATTTTTACACATAACTTAAATAAGTCAGATCACACAAGTGTTGATTGACAGAGCTTTACATTGATAACATTCTTGGTGAACGTTGCCGGTATCAGCTAGTTTCATTATACATTTTAATGCTTGACAGCTGTCATCACGATTATTTTACTCAGTGGCGCCCCTTGAAGCCATTTACTGGAATCGAATCTTGATTTAAGGGTCCCCGCACACGGGCCACGGGCCACAACCACAAAACGCCGCCATCGGCATATTTCCTATAGTTTTCATACATTTATCATGTAGCGTGTGGCGGCCACCGGCGTCAACCGTGTGCGGCGAGTCCATATAAAATGTATGAAAACTATAGGAAATATGCCGGTGGCGGCTTGTGGCCGGTGGCCCGTGTGCGCCGAGGGTAAGAGTTTGTAAAATTTGCATTGAAGTTTACATTTTAATTTATAGAGTGTTTCTAGATAAACAGGAATTTCAAATTGACTTGATCACTACCTCAGCTTTAACAAGCGACGATGGAGTCTATATATTAGAATTGTGCTTGTCTAAAATGTAAAGACAGTAGTGTGATGACGCGCTGGACAACTGACTGACTTGAGTCTAATTCAAATGGCCCACTAACCCAGTTCAAAGTGTCAGACACTGAACATCATACCGAAACTTAGGCATATAAACTCATATTTATTTTAATTTCTAGCACCTTTTTAGGGTGCCGAAGCCGAATGGCAAAAAAGGAAACCCTTATAGATTCGTCATGTATGGCTGTCAGTCCGTCCGTATGTCACAGCCATTTTATTCCGAAACTATTAAGACTACACCGTTGAAACTTAGGAGGTAGATGTATTCTGTGAACCGCTTTTTGATTTTTATACAACAATAAAAAAAATACAAGATTAAGGGGGGCTCCTCGTACATGAAACCGAAACTACAAAAAAATGTTGTCATCAAACCTATACGTGCGGGGTGTCTATAGATAGGTCTTTGAAAATGACATTGAGTCAGGTTCCTTTTTCTCATTCAACTCATTTTTTCTCAAAGTCAATCGTTTGAAAGATATACACTTCTAAAGTAGTAAAATGTGTGTCCACTCTACCTCTGTAACTTTTAAAATATGAGAGTGAAGAATGTAGAAAAAATATGTGCTGATATATAGATCTCAAGAAACACTTTCAACGAAAATTGGTTTGAACGAGATATAGACAGTAGTTTTTGAGATACAGCACATTTTCAAAACCGCAAATATAACTTTGTCATTCATACAAACACTAAGAAAAACATAGTTTTGCTGGCGAAAAATGATACTGGTATTTTTTGCTCGATCTTATAAAATATCGTAGTGTGATACGAATGCGAGACCGACTTACACTTGGCCAGTTTATTTCATGTATACAGTACAGGCTAGCGTTTGAACTCTCAACTGTTGGTAAGTGATGATGTGGTCAAGGATGGTAGCACACTAATCCTAGAATGGGGACTGGCTCTCAAGAACAGCTATCAGAACACATAAATCATTTGACAACAGATTTTCTAATTTGAGGATGGTAGCCAGGCGGACACTTGACAGTGCCTTACCACAAATGTACTCCGTATATATGTATATAGTCCGTATATAGCTCAAGAATGAAGTTCATAAATTACTTACCCATGTATCTGCAAGCTGGCTTTATCAGTGTGTGGCAGACTTGCATCAGGCGAGGCAGTCTGCGGCGGTGTCAGCGACGGGACCGACGACAGAGAGGATAGTACATCCTTCACCGGAGCCACACCCAGAGATGACAGCATCTCGTCCAGGTCTCGCCTGCTGTCCAGGCTCGATGCTGCTGATGCTCTTTGCTGGAATTTGATGTTAATCCTATTAGTATATGGTAGTAATCATAAAACTAGACCTGGTGGTATGGTACCATATTTAATTATTTACAAATATTTTATGGTCTAGTCACTAGACCACACTAGACTCTAGTGTTGTCTAGTCACTAGACCACACTAGACTCTAGTGTTTGACCACCTCTCACTTGATGTAATCGAAGATGGTGAACATGCCAGGTCCAGAATACTCTTACTCTCAAGGGCTGTGTGCTGCTCGAACAACGTAAGGTTATGACAGCAGTTTTTCTCCTTGATAGTGGTAAGATACTTTTTGGTAGCAAGTCAGGCGGAACGTCGAACATTCGTTATGTCATATTATATGTCATTGTATAATACCCCCTGGCATGGTGGTAGGGCACTGTCTAGTGTCCGTCTGGCTAGCTACCACCATCAAGTTAAAAAATCTGTCGCCATACATCTAATATACATAACGATCCCAGTGAAGAAGTCCAGAATGTTCCAGCAGCGGTCCTCGAGAGCCAGTTCCTATTCTAGGCCTAGCATACTACAATCCTCAACTTCACCATCATTTATCTATAGATGAGCTAGTGGTCAAAGGTTAGCTGATACAATAATGCGGATCATGCTGTTAGTCTTAGTAGTAGCAAGAATTCAGGTCATTTGATGAGTGATGTCTCTTTTAAACGTGTAAGTTAAGAATAAATATGTAATATGAATTGATTTTAATCTTTTGCATGCCAGAGTTTGGCGAAATATGCTGAACAATATGCAATGTTATGGATCATATTTACTGCAAATAAACTATTTCATCAATGAAAATCTCACCAATGCCTCATCAGCATCCTTTTGTTCTTTTTCTCTCCGGCGCCGATCCTTCTCCTCCCGCAGAGCCTGGAGCTTAGCCTTTTTCCTCTCCAGCTCCAACTTCCGATCTGACATGCTCGACATGGTTGCCTCTGTAGTAAAAAGTCACAACTGTAGACTTTGTATCAACATTAAATGTGGAATGGAAAATTCCAGCTTAATAATATGATTGCATGCAGTAGGTATCAATACTCTTCTATTAATTGCAATGTAGTTTATTATTACTATATTAAAGGCGGCAATAGCCCAATGGATAAGGGTTGGGACTGGCGATCGAGAGGTCGTGAGTTCGATCCCCTCCCCACCCATTGCACTATTGAAGAGAACCCACTCCAGACACAAGCATATAGCTTAGTTGGAGGAGTTAACAAGAATACTAGTAAATGTGCCCCACATTGCAAGTAATCTTTAAAAATATAATAATAATAATTTTAGAATACAAGCAGCACCTTGCAGTTTCACCTGCGTAGTTCCCATTCCCGTGTAAATATGGGGACAAAATATAGATACTATAAAATATTTAAGAATTTTTGAAATCTGTCCGATAGTTTTTAGTTGAACCGTAACAAACCAACGAAAATACAAAACTTTCCTCGTTATAAAATTAGTTTATACTAGCAGCCCGCCCCGGTTTCGCACGGGTAGAACATATATGCCTACAAAATTTGCATCAGTTTGTTGCATCGAATATAAAATATAAACATATTTAACAACCATCGTCATATTTCATCCAATTTACACAAAACCTTAACGAATTATGCACCTAAACCTTCCTCATAAACACTCTGGCTATTGGTGAAAACCGCATGATAATCCGTTCAGTAGCTATTGAGATTATTGCGAACAGACAGACAGACGCAGTGATGAACTTTGTTTTATAATACTTACGTATTGATATTGGACGGCCCTTTGGCGTAAAGGATAGTTACCCTGATTCTGACCCGACGGTCGTTGGTTCTAATCCTAGCTATATACCTACCAATGAAAGTTTTATGTGCATTCATGAATCATGAGTTTTCGTACAATGGTAGTGGAATCATTAAATCTACCAAAAAGTAGCTTACCACCAAGGAGTACATCTGCCGCCGTAACCTTACGGCGTTCCCCGACGCAAAATGTAGGGGTAATATACGTTTAACGTGTGTATCTGTGTGTCTGCCTGTAGCATCTTAGCACCTAACCGGATGAACCGATTTTGTTTTTATTATTGATAGTTTTTTTTTTTGTTTGATAGATGTCTTCATCGAGAGTTTTCTTAGCTTTGATTCATGAAAATTCGTTCAATCGTTATAAAATTATGAGCTTTTTTCTAGTTAATTGAGCTATGAAATCAACTTTCATAGGTCTGATCAATTCGAAAATCTTCTTCTTCAACGATATTGTAAGAACATGGAAGCCTCCTGGACTCTACAGAATACTCAAATCCTCACCAACTTACAGCTCAGATTTTAAATGTCGTGTTTAGAGTCATTGGAAAAAGCTATTATACATAGATCAGTCGGGGTGGTTTAAAATATCAAGAATCAAGAATCAAAGCATTTATTCAGTATGTAGGCAGTATAAATATACGCACATATACACGTCAAAATCATAAATCTTATATATAATAAATCTTATAAATCATAAATATTATATTTTATTATCTAATACTATAAGAATCTTTGTCCTGACATACTGACTGACTGACTCACTGACAGACAACGCACAGCCTAAACCGCTGGTCGTAGAGACTTGAAATTTGGAGTATATATTTGTCTTAGTACGTAAGGGTGTACTAAGAAAGGATTTTCCAAAATTCACCCCTTAAGGGGATGAAACGGGGGTTCAAAGTTTCTATGGAGAAACATTATTAGAGATTCTTTTCTATTCGAAACTTCACACAAGTGCTTCAGGACATAAATAAGTAAACATGTGTTTTAGGGTTTTTCGAAATTCCACTCCTAAGAGGGTGAAATGGGGTAACAAAGTGTGATAATCAATATTGTTTCGGATTGCGCTGAAATTTAACATGCAGATAGTTATTACAACGTTAGTTACCTCTAAGAAAGTATTTTTCCAAAATTCACCCCTAAAGGGGATGAAATGGGGGTTAAAAGTTTGCATGGAGAAACAAAATTAGATAGTATTTTCTATTCGAAACTTCAAACAAGTGCTCCAGTAAAAAATAAGTAAACACGTGTTTCAGGTGTTTTTGAAATTCCACTCCTAAGAGGGTGAATTGGGTGGGGTAGCAAAGTGTTAAAATCAATATTGTTTCGGATTGCGCTGATATTTGGCATGCAGATAGTTATTATGACGTTAGTTCCCTCTGCAAAAGGATTTTCTAAAATTCACCCCTGAAGGGGATGAAACGATTTGAACGGGGGTTCAAAGTTTGTATGGAGAAACAAGATTAGATAGTCTTTTATATTCAAAACTTAACACAAGTACTTAATAAGTAAATACGTGTTTCAGGCTCTTTCGAAATTCCACCCGTAAAAGGATAAAGTGGAGTAACAAAGTCTGAAATCAATATTGTTTCGGATTGCGCTGAAATTTGGCATGCAGATAGTTATTTTGACTTAGGTATCCGCTAAGAAAGAATTTTGCAAAATTCACTCTTCAAGGGGATGAAGCGGGGGTTCAAAGTTTGGATAGACATTTTATTCGACATTTCACACAAGTACTTCTGTAAATAAATAAGTAAATACGAGTTTCAGACTTTTTCAAAATGCCACCCTAAGAGGATAAACTGGGGTAACAAAGTCTAAATGAAATTTAGAATGCAGATAGTTATTATGACGTAGGTATCCGCTCAGAAAGGATTTTCTAAAAATTCCTCCGGATACGGAACGGAGTTTCAAAATTTGTATGGCGAAACAAAATGAGATAAAGTACGTGTTATAGGATTTTTAGAAATGGGTTAGGTAACAAAGTCTGAAAATTTGGGTTTTTCGGGTTTTATATATATGTATATATTTTATATCCTTATTGCCTTAGTCACGCGATAACATGAAAACGGGTGAACCGATTTGGCTAATCTTATTGTCTTTAATGATAGAATCGTTTTTAGAAAAGAAACGTTTTAAGTAAATAAAATAAGTTTTTAACGCGGGCGAAGCCGCGGGGCACTTCTAGTTATATATATAGATGAATATTATTTTATACAATAGATCATATTATTATACTATATTGACTTCAAATTGATTGTGATCGGTGGAGATCTACAGCATAGCTAAGCTTATAATAATATTTTCGCAGTAACTATGACCTAATCTGTGGTTTCACTGCAAATATTTTATTAATTTTGCAATGCGTGTTTGTGAAAATCGTGATATCTTCTAGAGTTTTCATTTGAATTATATACTGTAAAGGACAATTTTAATCTCTAATATGTGGCCAAGCTAATTAACGTAATTATTTGGATAAGGATTAATACTATATACTTGAAAATAGCCTTGGAAGTTATGTAATATTTTTTAACAAAAATTTTAAGATAAAATGGTTACTGTGAGTCAACCTTAAGAGATAGACATATGCAGTCGCGGACTTTTTTGTAGGTCTTATTAAGTTGTACAACTCTTGCATAGAAAATATTCTTCTATCTATTTTCAATTAAGCAGCGTTCGTAAGAAACGTGTTTTTTCGACCGTTTATTTGCCGACTTAGGTTACAAATTAGGACTCCACGAATGTACCTTTGAATTAAACGGGATAATATATAGCCTATTTTCATTCCGAAAGTCCATTCTATATATTAGTGAAAGAATTTTTTAAATCGGTTCAGTAGTTTTTGAGCTTACTCATTACAAACATACAAATGTTCTCTCTTTATAATATTAGTATAGATAAAGTAAAATATGACCCTGATGCTAGAGTATAGCAGATAGGACACAAACAGACCAATTTGATTATTTATTGTGTAACCTTTTGCACATTATCAGTTCGGTTACCATGTTATATTTATATCATCATCATAATCAGCCGATGTCAGTCCACTGTTGAACGTAGGCCTCTCCCAAGATACGTCACTGAGGACAATCTTCGGCTCTTTCGTTTCCAGTTACTGCCCACTACTTTGCATAATGTGGTTGCTCCACCTGGTTACAGGATGTCCTACACTATGTTTGCCGATTCACAGTGTCCACTCTAGGATAAGTCTACCCCATCGTTTATCTGTCCTGCAGCAGATATGACCAGACCAACCCACTACCACTTCAGGTGTCTAATCCATTTAGTTATTATGATAATTTTTGTTCTCTGGCAAATTAAATTTTTCTGGCTATATATCACATGGCTTAATAAAGGGTTAACTATATAAGTCATGTACTTCCCCAATAGGGAATATGCATGTTTTTTTAAATATTTTTATTTCATTCATTACATTGATATAACATAATATAAAAATAAAATACTGCTAGAATTGGTCTAATTATTTTTTAAATAAATCTAATACTATAAGAATCTTTGTCCTGACATACTGACTGACTGACTGACTCACTGACAGACAACGCACAGCCTAAACTAGACTTGAAATTTGGAGGGTATATTTGTCTTAGTACGTAGGGGTGTACTAAGAAAGGATTTTTCAAAATTCACCCCTTAAGGGGATAAAATGGGGGTTTAAAGTTTGTATGGAGAAACAAGATTAGATAGTCTTTTCTATCCGAAACTTCACACAAGTGCTCAAGTAAAAAAATAAGTGAACACGTGTTTTAGGTTTTTATGAAATTCCACTCCGACAAGGGTGAAATGGGGTAACAAAGTGTGAAAATCAATATTTTTTCGGATTACGCTAAAACTTGGCATGCAGATAATTATTACAACTTTAGTTACCATTGAAAAAGGATTTTTCAAATTTCACCCCTGAAGGGGATGAAACGGGGGTTCAAAGTTTCTATGGAGAAACATTATTAGATAGTCTTTTCTATTCGAAACTTCACACAAGTGCTTTAGGACATAAATAAGTAAATACGTGTTTTAGGCTTTTTCGAAATTCCACCCCTAAGAGGCTAAAATGGGGTAACAAAGTGTGAAAATCAATATTGTTTCAGATTGCGCTGAAATTTGGCATGCAGATAGTTATTATGACGTTAGTATCCTCGGAGAAAGGATTTTGCAAAATTCACCCCTGAAGGGGATGAAACGGGGGTTCAAAGTTTGTATGGAAAAACAAGATTAGATAGTATTTTCTATTTGAAACTTAACACAAGTACTTAAGTAAGTATATACGTGTTTCAGGCTCTTTCGAAATTCCACCTCTAAAAGGGTGAAGTGGGGTAACAATGTCTGAAATCAATATTGTTTCGGATTGCGCGGAAATTTGGCATGCAGATAGCTATTTTGACTTAGGTATCCGCTAAGAAGGAATTTTTCAAAATTTACTCATCAAGGGGATGAAGCGAGGGTTCAAAGTTTGGATAGTCATTTTATTCGTCATTTCACACAAGTACTTTTGTAAATAAATAAGTAAATACGAGTTTCAGACTTTTTCAAAATACCCTTCTAAGTGGATAAACTGGGGTAACAAAGTCTAAAAATCAATATTGTTTCGGATTGCGCTGAAGAAGCTTTAGAATGCAGATAGTTATTATGGCGTAGGTATCCGCTCAGAAAGCATTTTCTCGAAATTCCTTCCGGATACGGAACAGGTATTCAAAGTTTGTAAGGCAAAACAAGATGAGATAAAGTGCGTGTTGTAGGATTTTTCAAAATGGGGTAGGTAACAAAGTCTCAAAATTTGGGTTTTTCGGGTAAAATTAAAAAATTACCCCATTTATAATGAATCCCGAATTGCCTTAGTCACGCTATAACATAAAAACGGGTGAACTGATTTGGCTTATTCTTATTTGATGTCTTTAATGATAGAATCGTTTTTACAAAAGAAAAGTTTTAAGTAAATAAAAGAAGTTTTTAACGTGGGCGAAGCCGCGGGTAACTTCTAGTATTAAAATAATCAAATAAATTTGAGCAGTTGAAACACCATCATTTCCCGGGCTCTTGTAGTGGGTTGTGACATCACGCACTTACGTCAGATTCACAGACTACAGAGAAAACCCCGAGCAACTTTAAGCAAACTAACTTTAGCAAACTTTAATCTCCCTCGCTTAAGTTGCATTTATTTTAAGCAAATAAAATGGAATTAAATAAAAATTACTGGCCAAGTGTGTGTCGGGCCACGCGCAGTGATTTTTCCAGATTTTTCAAGCCAGCAGCTTAGCTTTTAGAGGGGGGGGAGGGGAATTATTGATTATTTTTTTAATGTAGAGTAATGGATTTCTAGAATGTTAAAAGAGCTAAGAAATAAAGGCAGTTATTATTTTTTTCCCATGAAAGAACAAATTATCTTTTGTCTGCTTATGTGCTAATAAAATATTATCAGATATTATATATATTAATCACTGTGAGAGCGTTTTATCATTATCCGATCTGATATCGGTGTTGGACGACGATAGCCGACATTATCACATATTTCCGACAAAATCATTCCAATACGGCCATTTGCTTGATAGCTTAGTGCGGGCAGGTCGTCATGGCAGACTATAATAGAAAACTTTATTTGCTGTATCTATTATATTTGAGACGCAAAAACAGATCTGTCAACTGACAGTATTGGATATTTAAATGATGACAACCAAATTAGTAAACAAGCTCAAAATGGCCGCCGCGCATCGGGCCCTACGCACACTAGCGATGGATTAATTCACATTAATTGTTAGCATGCTAATGCTTAATTAGCAGTTAGCAAATTAAGTTTAGTTGCGAAAATTCTGTGAAGTCCTAAGTGAATTCATCGGCAGCGTGCGCTCTCCGTCGCAACCACGGAAATACTATATCTATCTGTCTCACTTTCACGTGACTGCTTGAACTCGTTCGCAAGTGAAATAAATGAAATTATTAGCAAGTCAGGTGATACGAAAAATGAGGATAAGCGATTATTATCTCTAATATGGTTGTATTGCTTGTACTTTGGGTCGTATATTGTATGAATGCATGTGATTGTTTAATTCGCCTAGATTATTAGCAGGGTGCTGTGGAAAATTAGGTTCAGCAATTATTTCGTTACTATCTTTGATCTCCTTGTATTTAGGGTTGTATATTGCATGAATGCGTGTGACTGTTTATAATAATAATTTGTGTGGCATGTGCGTCGTATTGTGTTAAAGTTTAGTACGTTTTGGCTAATGATAGTAAGGGTTTAGTTTACGTATTCGATATACAATAATTACATACTAGGAGACATCCTAACTCCGAATGGAAACGAAAACTAAAGGCGAATGCACTCTTTAATTTGCATTTTAACAAAATTACATACTTAATTATAATCAATTATCGTCATATTAGCAAATAGCATAGCAATAGCAATTAGCATGCTAAGACTCACGATATAGCATGCTAACGAAATTAATGCAAAATCGCATTAGTTACCATCACTAACGCACACAGAGACAATTTAGATACACGTATAGCACACATACAAACATTGCCCGACGGCTCAGGGGTGTCCGATGCTGCTGCCAGCATATCGGTGTAGGCTCCGATATCCGATATCGGGCCAGACAATATGAAAGACAGGTACATATTTCATACATTTTACTTACCCCGATATCGGATCGGCGTCCGACACCGATTTCGGATCGGATAATGTGAAAACGCTCTAATAGTTTTCTGAGGAAGATCCTTTGAAGGACTCCTTACTTTCTCATCAATAAACAAGTTATACAAAGTGCCGTTTTAATTTGATGAGGACACCCCGATCTGCAGAGCGCTGTGATCTCCGTCAAGCTGAGTAAAATTTATATCTTTAATGTAGATCAATTCATGAACATCTTATATAGATAGATGTCAAACTATTAAACATGATCTAGTAAAAGAGAGATCATAGCTCACCGCCTTTAGCTGGGAGTATTTAGCTAATGCAACTTCCCAGCTAGAGCTAAACTCCTGGACCACCCAAGTGCCCTCCGTTTCACATCGAAAATAGTCGATTATAGTGAAGGCATGAGCAAGTAATCTTGGAAACCGGGAGATCTCCCGGGACCCCAAAACTTGTTGAATAATATTACATATCTGATCTGATGCAAATAATATATAAACGAAGTGGCAGTACAGTTGGTAACTTAAAAATATATCCAGTGCAAGTTATCGTCAAGGTAAATAATGTAGAATCTTGCCTGTTTGATACAATCGGGCCATTACCATATAATCGATAGATTTCTCCTGCGTACCTAATACGACAAGTCTGATGTCATTACCTCGAAG
Organism: Cabera pusaria; assembly: GCA_954871355.1. NCBI lineage: Eukaryota > Metazoa > Arthropoda > Insecta > Lepidoptera > Geometridae > Cabera > Cabera pusaria. The sequence goes on from OX940894.1 coordinate 27,231,139, forward strand.
CCTTCAGTGACTCACAGTAGGCACTTTTACACCTAAATAGTGAAGAATAGAAACAAACTCACATTTCTATATCAGCTGTTTATAAGATCTCACACATTTCTCTCCGGTTCGTCTTGCAAAAGCCGACTAAACTAAACTAAACGTGGCAGGCGCAATAAACGTAACGGAGTTCAATGTTAAAAAAAATATCAGCAATATCACTTTTAGACACTTTCGAATAAATAAAAAGGCACAAGCCTGAAACTAACAAAGTTTACCACAGTTTTAACTGTAAGGCAATAAATATCTTCAATCAAAATAATAGAAAAATCAATGATGAAAGAAGAAACAAATTTTTATTTATCGTAAATCTGGCTCGGGAGATTTTATGTTGCCAGTTGCAAAGAGAATTATAGTGATGGCAACTAATGCGATTTCACATTAAATTCACCAGCATGCGAATTCGTGAGTCTTAGCATGCTAATTGCTATTGCTAAGCTATTTGCTAACATAACAATGGATAAAAAATAAGTAATTATGCGTTTTTGTTAATATGCGAATTAAAGAGCGCGTTACACTATGCAGCACGTGCTACACAAATTATTATTAAACAATAACACGCATTCATTCAATATACGACCCTAAATACGAGTAAATCAAAGTTAATAAACAAATCATTGCTGCACTTCATTATTCGCACCACCTTATCCGCACCACCACCACCACAATTTAAACGTTAATTCGTTAATAATAATTAGATAATTCGACCTTAAATGCATGTACATAAAGATAATAACGGCTTAACCTCATTTTTCGCATCGCCTGCTAACTTGCTAATCACGAGAAATGAATTATGAAAGAGTTAGGTACATCTAGTATTCCCGTGGTTGTGGCGGAGAGCGCACGCTACCCATGAATTCGTTTTGCACATCAAAGAATTTCGCAACTACACTTAATTTGCTAACTGCTAATTAATAATTAGCATGCTAACAATTAATATGAATGCGCATTAATCCACCGCTAGTATTATGAGAATATAAATACAACGTAAGCCAGTTGTTCAGCCAACTACCACCAAGCAGCAATGCATTTCAGCATTTTCTTTTAGCACGGAGGATAGAATAGATTTTCATCATTTTCAGCACATATTACTATTGTACTGTCTGTATAGTCTATACTAATATTATAAAGAGAGAACATTTGTATTTTTGTATGTTTGTAATGATTTGGCTCAAAAACTACCAACCCGATTTGAAAAATTCTTTCACTATTACATAGAATGGACTTTCGGAATGAAAATAGGCTATACATTATCCCGTTTAAATCAAAGGTACATTCGTGGAGACCTAATTTGCAACCTAAGTCGGCAAAAAAACGGTCGAAAAAACACGTTTCTTACGAACGCTGCTTAATTGAAAAAAGATAGAAGAATATTTTATATGCAAGAGTTGTACAACTTAATAAGACCTACAAAAAAGTCCGCGACAGCATATGTCTATCTCTTGAGGTTGACTCAGAGTAACCATTTCTATCTTAAAATTTTTGTTAAAAAATATTATATAACTTCTAAGGCTATTTTCAAGTATATAGTATTAATCCTTATCCAAATAGGCCACATATTATAGATTAAAATTGTCCTATACAGTATATAATTCAAATGAAAACTCTAGAAGATATCACGAATTTCACAAACACGCATCGCAAAATTAATAAAATATTTGCAGTGGAACTGCACATAAAATGTTAATTCATGAATCATGAGTTTTCGTAGAGTGGTAGTGGGATCATTAAGTCTACCAAAAAGTAGCTTACCACCAAGGAGAACATCTGCCGCCGTAACCTTACGGCGTTCCCCGACGCTAAATGAAGGGGTAATATATGTTTAACGTGTGTATCTGTGTGTCTGTCTGTAGCATCTTAGCACCTAACCGGATGAAACGATTGTTTTTATTATTGATAGTTTTTTTTGTTTGATAGATGTCTTCATCGAGAGTTTTCTTAGCTTTGATTCATGAAAATTCGTTCAATCGTTATAAAACTATGAGCTTTAATCAACTTTCATAGATCTGATCAATTCGAAAATCTTCTTCTTCAACGATATAGTAAGAACATGGAAGCATTGACCTGATGCTGGGACATCTCCTGGACTCTACAGAATACTCAAATCCTCACCAACTTACAGCTCAGATTTTAAATGTCGTGTTTAGAGTCATTGGAATGCTTTTAATGAAAAGATTTTACATAGATCAGTCGAGGTGGTTTCAAATATTATATTATTATATATATAGATGAATATTATTTTATACAATAGATCATATTATTATACTATATTGACTTCAAATTGATTGTGATCGGTGGGGATCTACAGAATAGCTAAGCTTATAATAATATTTGCGTAGTAACTATGACCTAATCTGTGGTTCCACTGCAAATATTTTATTAATTTTGCGATGCGTGTTTGTGAAATTCGTGATATCTTCTAGAGTTTTCATTTGAATTATATACTGTAAAGGACAATTTTAATCTATAATATGTGGCCAAGCTAAATAACGTAATTATTTGGATAAGGATTAAACTATATACTTGAAAATAGCCTTGGAAGTTATATAATATTTTTTAACAAAAATTTTAAGATAGAAATGGTTACTCTGAGTCAACCTCAAGAGATAGACATATGCTGTCGCGGACTTTTTTGTAGGTCTTATTAAGTTGTACAACTTTTGCATATAAAATATTCTTCTATCTATTTTCAATTAAGCAGCGTTCGTAAGAAACGTGTTTTTTCGACCGTTTTTTTGCCGACTTAGGTTGCAAATTAGGTCTCCACGAATGTACCTTTGATTTAAACGGGATAATATATAGCCTATTTTCATTCCGAAAGTTCATTCTATGTAATAGTGAAAGAATTTTTCAAATCGGGTTGGCAGTTTTTGAGCCAAATCATTACAAACATACAAAAATACAAATGTTCTCTCTTTATAATATTAGTATAGACTATACAGACAGTACAATAGTAATATGTGCTGAAAATGATGAAAATCTATTCTATCCTCCGTGCTAAAAGAAAATGCTGAAATGCATTGCTGCTTGGTGGTAGTTGGCTGAACAACTGGCTTACGTTGTATTTATATTCTCATAATACTAGCGGTGGATTAATGCGCATTCATATTAATTGTTAGCATGCTAATTATTAATTAGCAGTTAGCAAATTAAGTGTAGTTGCGAAATTCTTTGATGTGCAAAACGAATTCATGGGTAGCGTGCGCTCTCCGCCACAACCACGGGAATACTAGATGTACCTAACTCTTTCATAATTCATTTCTCGTGATTAGCAAGTTAGCAGGCGATGCGAAAAATGAGGTTAAGCCGTTATTATCTTTATGTACATGCATTTAAGGTCGAATTATCTAATTATTATTAACGAATTAACGTTTAAATTGTGGTGGTGGTGGTGCGGATAAGGTGGTGCGAATAATGAAGTGCAGCAATGATTTGTTTATTAACTTTGATTTACTCGTATTTAGGGTCGTATATTGAATGAATATCAAACAAAAAAAACTATCAATAATAAAAACAATCGTTTCATCCGGTTAGGTGCTAAGATGCTACAGACAGACACACAGATACACACGTTAAACATATATTACCCCTTCATTTAGCGTCGGGGAACGCCGTAAGGTTACGGCGGCAGATGTTCTCCTTGGTGGTAAGCTACTTTTTGGTAGACTTAATGATCCCACTACCACTCTACGAAAACTCATGATTCATGACTGCACATAAAATGTTCATTGGTAGGTATAATAATCATAATCATAATCATAATCATCTTTATTGGTAAATATTTTTACAGGTCCAACGCTTAATTATTTATAATATAATAAAAATAGAAGTATACAAAATATTAAAAAAAAAAATATATTATAGCTATAAACAATTATAGCAATATTCAAATTAAATAAATTATTTAAATCGATACATTTATTATTCTTGCGATGGTTTAGATTTAATACGTAAATCCAAAAATTCCTGGTAAGAATAAAATGCATGCTCGAGAAGCCAGCATTTTAATTTTTGTTTATACGACCAGAAGCTTGGAGCATCGAGAACAGAATCGGGTAATCTGTTGTATACTTCAGGGCCCATCACGTGAATAGTTTTAGCCATCTTATCAAGCCTCCGCGAGACACTTACAAGTTTGTCTGCATGTCGTGTGTTGTATCCATGCAATTCTCCTCGTTTCGTGTACAGTGTCAAATTCTGACGTACATACAGCCCTACCTGGAGTACAAGGAGACTAGGAAGGGTCAACACTCCAAGCTTGATAAATGATGTTTTGGCTGATTCATCTTGCGGTATGTGTGCCATGATCCTAACAGCTCGCTTTTGAAGCCGAAATACACGCAACCATTCAGCAGCACGTCCCCAGAACTCAAGTCCATACATCAGTAGAGATTGTACGCTAGCAAAATAACAGGAGCGAATAGCCTCAACAGGAAGGGTAGATGCGACCCTACTCAGCGCAAAACAGGCCCCACCTAGTCTCCCACATAGCTTATCAATGTGGGACTCCCACGTTAGAGTAGAATCTAAGTGGAAGCCCAGAAACAATGTCGCGTTCACTTGCATGATTGCCTCACCTTCAGGTTCGACTACCAGAGGACGTCGCACACGGCCTGAAAGGTCGAATATCATAAATTGAGTTTTGTTGACGTTTAGTTTCAGACCGTTGTGCGTAAACCACTCTAACAGGTCGGATGCTACAGTGTTTAAGCGCTGTTCGAGCATATCCAGAGTGGGACCTGTCACTATGGCCGCTACATCATCCGCATACATAAATACTTCTCCTTCTGTGGTGGCCTTTGGCAAGTCATTTAATAAGAGGGAGAATGCCAGATTCGAGAGTGAGGACCCCTGCGGTACACCGACGTCATTTGTCATACCGACGGATTTTATTTTGCCGTTATCTCCAAAGACATATTGCGTTCTATCTGTCATGAAGCTAATAATAAGATTGAGAGCTGGACCCGATATGCCATAATGAGCAAGTTTACTGGCTAGTGTGCCATGATCTGCGACATCGAAAGCTTTCGAGAGGTCGCAGAAGAGTACAGCAACTTCCTGCCTTTGTTCACGAGCGCGCAGAATCCGGCACACTACTTCTCTAGCTAGCATAGTAGTCGATCGCCCCTCGCGGTAAGCAAATTGCCGATCTGAAAGCGATGCTGTCATTTTTAGGTAATCAGATATCCGTGACGTCAATCCATTTTCGAAGATCTTTGCAATAGCTGGTATAATAGCAATTGGTCTGTATGAGTTTGGATCGTGTTTTTTACCTTTGCCTTTGTAAAGGGGGCATATCCTGACTTCCTTAAAGGATATAGGGTATATCCCCTGTGTTAAACATAAGTTAAACAACCAGGCAAGTGGGCTAGCTATACATTCTGATATCGTTCGTAACAGCTCCGTAGATATTTCATACATATCCTTTGTCGGTTTGTTTGCGACTCGGCCTTTGATAATTGTATACATTTCCCGAGGCGTGAATGGTCGCATTCTCAAGGAACGGTCGGCGGGTGCGGACGCTGCGCGTAGCATAGCAACCACTCGTTCAGAGTTCACGGTAGGGGCACCGCACTGCTTTGCGGCTGATATAAAATTTGTATTCATTAGATCTACTATACATTTTTTGGTTTGAGATTTATAGCATTCTGATTTTTTTATAATATCTGTATAATCTACCTTGGACACAGAGTTTTTACCAGTTTCGGTATTAACTATACGCCACAAAGTTTTAATAGTGGAATTACTTTTAACTATCATATTAGTGTAAAAAAGTGTTCTTTCATTTCGTAATTGGTTATTATATAATAGATTCAATTCATCAATTTTATTTTGTAGGTTAAGATCATGAGGAAATTTAATTTTTAATTTAATGCATTCGAATAATAAAAATTTTGGTCCAATATTTTTTTAGTTATCCAATTCTTCTTATTTTTGATATCTACTCTTTTTTTATTAGGAAAAAATATATCAATTTTATTTTTAATAATATTAATAATTGTCTCTGCGAAGAGATCTGCGTTGTCGTTTTTCTTTAAACAAATATCGTACCAATCGACACTTTCCATAGCCTGAATGAATCCAAATCTAGCCGCTGCCGTGTACCGGCGAGCTAGACAGGCACCGGAGGCGCCGGGCACAGCACACGTCAGCTCGCACCGCACTCCGTAATGGTCGCTGATGTTTGTGTGGACTACGGACGTTGCAACCCTGTCGCTGCAAACATTAGTGTAAATATGGTCGAGTGACGTAGATGACGTTAGGGTTTTACGCGTTGGGAAGTCCACTTCGTTCTGAAATCCGTGTGTTGACAATACATCACACAAGTTTTTTTGCTCCAAGCTTCCTATCAGCGTATTTATATTAAAATCGCCGACAATAATGCAATCTAAATTGATTTCATTAATCTTTCCGAGTAATGCGTCAAAAATTGAAATAAAATCGCTAACTCTCGTCAAATTACTCCTATAAATACATACTATTAATAATTTAATGTCAATAAGACTAATAGCCGATATTTCACAACATTGTTCAACACTTAAGTTGCATAATTCGTCAATCTGTATGGATTTTATATTAGATTTAACATAAATACATGATCCGCCATGCTTTATATAGCTATGATTAGAACCAACGACCGTCGGGTCAGAATCAGGGTAATTATCCTTTACGCCAAAGGGCCGTCCAATATCACTACGTAAGTATTATAAAACAAAGTCCATCACTGCGTCTGCCTGTCTATTCGCAATAATCTCAATAGCTACTGAACGGATAATCATGCGGTTTTCACCAATAGCCAGAGTGTTTATGAGGAAGGTTTAGGTGCATAATTCGTTAAGGTTTTGTGTAAATTGGATGAAATATGACGATGATTGTTAAATATGTTCATATTTTATATTCGATGCAACAAACTGATGCAAATTTTGTAGGCATATATGTTCTACCCGTGCGAAGCCGGGGCGGGCTGCTAGTGTATTATATAATTATATTCTCTTTAGCAAGGATAATGTACACAGATCACAATTTACTCAATGCAGATCACTGTGTTAATATGTAATCACAGTTCACACTATGTATAGCAAGCTAATGTTGGCTAACTACACTACACTGCGCATACACATAGCCCATATATGTAATCGTGTACTCCACACTGCTCCGCATTAAAAAATCGTGGATTCTATTAACAATTTAATATTAGACTAATTGATACCCGTACGCGACTTCGTTCACGTACGCCAAGAAGCTCTGTCAATCAACATAATATGTGTGACTGTTAATTAAGTTATGTGTAAAAATAGCGTTTTTATATTCACAAAAAATAGCTTAATTCCTTGTTGAAGGCCCTAGGGGTATAAGCTAAGAAAATCTGCCTCCAGAAGATATTTGATAGATATTTATACATGTAGGTAGGTACTAATAAAATATGTATTTTCTGAAAGTTTGAGATCTCTAACTCAATTGGTTTTTTTGAAACAGAAAATAAATGTTTTTAAGACTGACTTTAATTAATTAAGGCAATTAATCCAATTTTTTTTAATCCTATCTTTAGGACTAATAATGGCTATTATAAAAAATGTAAGAGATTTATAACATCATAGGATCATAAAAAAAGAAAAAAAGTTATTTACCATAATACAATCTCGGCACAAAAAAAAAAATTCGTACCTTTAATATTCCCCTGTAATAATATGAAGAGAAATAAAGAAGAAATAATGAGAAAAAAAAATTAAAACCATTTTTTGGTCCCTATCATGAATTTCCATATTATACATTACATGCTAGTTTTTAATTGCTTTTTCTGCTATTTATGTAATATATACATGACATATATATGATCTATTAAAAAAAATCAAAATAACAACAATACCTATTCTATTGTGAAAGTAAATAAATATAACATTAAAATATCAATTATCAATTTTATTATTCAAAATTAGTTAGCTATGTTTCAAGGAACAAAATTATTATTATGACTCTTTATTAGGGTTCCGTAGCCAAATGGCAAAAAACGAAACCCTTATAGATTTGTCACGTCTGTCTGTCTGTCTGTCCGTCCGTATGTCACAGCCACTTTATTCTGAAACTGTTTGTGGTTTGGGAATAAAGTGGCTGGTATAATACGTAGTTAGTTTAGAATGGTTTCGAAATACCTAAGAATGCACAGATGAAATTTGGTAGGTTGATGTATTCTATGAACCGCTTCACAATTTTTATACAAAAATAAAATAATCAAAGATCGTTTACAAAACGAATATAACCGACCGTGGAAGAGAAGCTAATGAGACAACGAACAAGAAGAAAAGATGTACACATTAATTTCAAGCCTATACTTACAGTTGTGAGCCATTGTACAAGAGTACAAGCTGTAAGGTTATTTAATAAATTGACATCTGATCTAAAGTATATATATACTGACATATATACTAACATAATTATAATACAGATTTTACTAAGAAAATGGAATTTATTCTGAATAAATAATAATAATAAAAATTTAAAAAAAGACTATAGATAATAGCTTTACTTTCAAAAACAAATAGAAATCCTTGCTGCTATGTAAATGCTACTATTCAATTACAGAATATATGAATGACAAAAACTGGTATTTAATGTACGCACATGACACCATGACTGAATATTCTGCTCTATTTGATATATTTTCTATTTTAATAGTCCATTGACATAATACGAGTATAAAAGCATCTTATTACTGTTTTGAACCCATTGACATTGTTAATTTAAATTTGTATTAGTATTTTATTATTATTATTATTTTAAATTTATTGTTACTGTTTTGTTTTATGTTTTTGAGTATTGTTTATTGTTACTTTTTTGTTCTATTATTATAATTTTTGGTGTATTGTTGTTATAAGCAACTTATGTATTTAATGTGTGATTTTACTAGTTATTTTTCTGGTTTGTTTGTGCTATTTTGATTATGAAAACATGGATGTAAATGTAATGTAATTTCCTATACAATAATGATTGTTTTTGGAATAAATAAAATGAAAAAAAAAAATTACTTCACATGCCGCGATCCGCATTTTTAGTTTTAGTGTTATTATTATTAGTATTACGTTTAAGATGTAGTAAATGAAATAGCAGAAAAAAAGCAATTAAAAGCGAGCATGTAATGTATATTATACTTAACTTATTATACATAAATTCATAATAGGGACTAAAAAGTGGTTTTAATTTTTTTTCACTATGCCGAACCTATTTTTTTTAATAAATATATTATTATAGGGAAATATTAAAAGTACAAAAAAAAATTTTGTTATTGTGCCAAAATTGTATCATGGTAAAAATATATATTACACTTTTTTGTTTCTATGATTTTATGATGTTATAAAGCTCTTATTTTTTTTTATAATCGCTTAATAGCTATTATAAAAAAAATAAGAGCTTTATATAGGACTATTAATATAGTCCTAAAGATTTATAAAAAACTTGGATTAATTGCATTAGTCGATCTTGAAAAATTTTTTTTTTGTTTTTTACATTTTTGCTTTAAAAAAAAATTGAGTAAGGGATCTCAAACTTTCAGAAAATACATATTTTAGTAGTACCTACATATCGTATAAAAAATATCAATCAAATATCTTCCGGGGGCAGATTTTCTTATCTAGGGCCTTTCAGTGAGATCCGTCCGTGATTCCATCCGTTTAGGCGTGATTAGATAACAAACAGACATAGTGGTGACAATGAAACGTTTTGATAATATTAGCTTCACCTGTTTTATAATCCAAGTAATAAACTTTCTGTCTTTCGTCAACCAAATTTCATTCAAATCCGTTCAACCACTATTCCCGCATTGAAAGACAATCATACAAACTTTCATATTTTTAGTATTAGTATGATAATATGATTTACCATTTGGTTAGGAGTATTTTCATGAATGGCAATTCCGTTTTCTGTAGGTGCGTTCAAATACTATAGTATCTCTTCTCATGTTTTATATATGAATGTCATTTTTATTCATTTTTCATCATAAGATTTCAATAAAACAATACGAAAGATCTTGATTCTTGTTCTTGTTGAAGTATTACAAAGGTATTGATGATATTGAAAATATAAATTTTTAAATCCCTTTGAAATAATGGTAAAATTCATAGTCTTTCTTATAATCAAACGGTAAAATATCCTGATATTTTGACCGTACCTTATAATGAATATAGTTTAGTTTTCATTGGTAAATTATTTGGTATTGTTGGTAACCTATCCTATTTGAAGATTTTCATTGGCCGTTTTTCAATCTGTACCTATTATTAACCAATGCGTAATGTGAGAACAAAAACATTTTGACAGATATCTGAAATGTCACAACAATATGAAACATTTTTGTGAATGAAAACGTGCTTGGGTGTTGTCCGGCTCGATCATCTCGATGATTATGACAACGCTATCGTAATGATCAAACAATTTTGTTTAATTTTCTGACTGTTTCTGTGATAAATTATTTATTTTAACACAAAACAACTATGAAATTATGATGAGTGATTCTGTGTATTATTTATTTGTATTGCTTTGCTATAGCATCTCCAAATCCCACGCAGGTTAGTGTAACGATTTACCTTCAAGTTCAACGTATAATGCCGCTCTTTAATTTTAGCATTGCTGAAAACTAAAACATCAATAAGTGCTTTTAGATCCTTTACCATAAATTGATCACATATCCCTATACTTTAACTATTTCATGACTCGACATAGTAGCTTCTAGATACCCTTTCGATTTACAGATGCAACGGTCGTTTTGTTGTTGCATGCATTACACATTATTAGAACTATATCTACTTATCTCAAAATCAATTAAAATAAATTATCAAATTACAAATCTACCTACATCATCATGTACCATAAATATTATCATCTATTTTTTCTACAAATGTGAACTTTCATCACATGTTTGATCAATAACATTGTTTTTTAGACTCTGCAAGATATTACTACGATTACGAATGCAATGAGCCTCTCGTAGCGAACGCTAAGTTGACTGCTACATCTAGTTTGAGGGATCGAGGACCAGACAATGCAAAATTATATGGTAAGAAGACAAGAAGATAGTAGTTTTGACGGATCAAATGCATAGTTTGCCAAAACATAGTGCTTAGCAACATTTTCAGTACATTATTTACCTAACACCCTTTAAAATAATTCATTACTGTAGTTATGCAGTTTGGCAGTGTTTAAGTGTATATCAAATGCAAGTCATTTGTAGTCAAAATTGTCCTGGCCTTTTTCTGCCCAGTTAAAGTTATTTGTAGTTGTGGGCTAAAATATTTTATTAGAACTACTCACGGGATATTTACCATGTTTTTATTAATTATGAGTTTCCGATATTTCGGCTCTGTTGCAAGCGCCATGATCACGGATGAACTGTAGATTGCGGGTCGAAGTAATGTTTACGAGCAAACGAAACGGACTACCTTCTTTCGTTCTCGTTTTGAACGCTCGGCACCACTTATTCGTTTGCTCGTAAACATTACTTCGACCCGCAATCTACAGTTCATCCGTGATCATGGCGCTTGCAACAGAGCCGAAATATCGGAAACTCATAATTAATAAAAAACATGGTAAATATCCCGTGAGTAGTTCTAATAATATTGTCAGTGACCATGAAAACCTTAAAACTTATAAAATATTTTAGCTTGCCATACCCAGTCCATACCATTTAGTATGGTTGTTGTTTCTTTGAATTGTAATTTCAACATTTGCATAATAAATGTATGCATACACTTCAAATCAGATTGGAACTCTATTAGGAAGTAATGTAATCAGTAAATGATTTCAATGAGTCACTTTGTCACCTTCATATTGACCAAAACATTTACATTGCTTAATTATTGTTTGTATGATTGTAGAAATGCACGATTCTAGTTTTATTTGCTAGAAAAAATTAGTATTACAGCTACTCAAAAAGTAGTTAAATTTTGATTTCTGTATATGATTTATTTACATTGCATGCATTATTGTGTGTTGAGTGCTATTAAAGTGGCTAGGTGTTAGCATTAGATTTAATTTGTCAAACGAAAAGAAGAAGAAACATTTAGGATGTTGGAGAAGAGAAGTAACGACAAGTAATAACGTTCATTGGTCTGCAGGTCCCCAAACACTGTAAAAGATTAATAAATTGGACCTCAAGTTTCTATCACACCATAAAGACTCATAGAGAATCTTTAAAAATGGCTGATAAATTCAACCTAAGATGGGCTATGAAAGCTAGTGCCTGGGAGCCTTCATATGATGAGGTACTTGCTGCATCCAGCTTCATACAGACCGATGAGAAGGAGAGAATCTCCAAGTTTGTGTTCCAAGACGATGCCAAGTCATCATTGCTCGGACGTCTTATGCTAAGAAAGTATGTACATCTTGCCACGTGTATACCTTATGAGCAGATACAATTTGGTAGAGATAATTACCAAAAACCATATTTAATTGCAACAGCAGAATCTCCTCTGAGTTTTAACGTATCCCATCAGGGAGAGTATGTTGTGTTGGCCGGTAATGAGAACAAGAAAGTTGGCATAGATGTTATGAAGAGTGAGCCTCCGGCAAATAAGAATATTCCAGATTTCTTTCGTGTAATGAATCGTCAGTTTTCATGCCACGAGTGGGACACCATTAGAAGTTTTGCAACGGAGAAAGAGCAGATGATGTGTTTCTATCGTATGTGGTGTTTGAAGGAGAGCTACGTGAAAAACACAGGTCTTGGGCTGACGGTGCAGTTGAATAAAATCAGCTTTGAAATTCAGACTCGTGACATGCAGGTTGGAAAACTAATCACAGACACTGTGCTGCGTAAAGATAACATTCTGCAAACCGACTGGATTTTCGAAGAGACTTTACTGGAAGACTCCTACTCTGTAGCAGTCTCGTTACAAACAGAAGATCGCTCAAACCATGAACCGGTTCCATATACTTTCCTGAATTTCAAAGAATTGGTGCAAGAAGCGGAGCCACTGTTCAAACCTGACTCTAATTTTAGTGTAAATTTTATGAATAAGCGAAAAAAGACCTTCTAATTAGTAATAACAAATGTTATTTTTGAAGAGTATATAAGGTATTTAGGGCTACAGCTATGATTGATAATGTTTAATCCTGAAATAAAAATGTTGAAGCATATGTCATGTTATTTCCCTTTACTACAACAAGTACGTACTAACAAACCTTTACACCGAAGTAAAGTTGAGAAATTTTGGACAAGGTCTCAATGCGTGGACTGCTTCGGAGAATGATTTCGACCAGGAGCTGACGATCGACCTGGGCTCAGTGAAGAACATCACTCGGGTTACAACCCAGGGCCGTGCTCATTCCCAGGAGTTCGTTCAAGAGTACCACATAAGTTATGGCTCGAACGGGCTGGATTACGTCAAGTACAAGGCAGCTGGTGGTGAAGTCAAGGTACTGCCTGCCCGGTGATGGTGCTGCATGAACAGTTCAGTTTGGTAGATGCTAATTTATACTCATTTGCATCGTAATGGGGGCATTGCTCGGCTTTGTTCTTGACCTATGACTACTGATGGTTTCCTTTCAAGATAACTACTCTGTAATTATAAATAGTATGTATAACTAGTTCTTTCAATACTTTTAACCAACCAAACTTAAGCTAATATATTTAACCTGCAAATTAACATCTTGGACATAATACGTAGCATGAACTAAACAACTTATGAAATGTATTTAGATTGTTGGCAAAAAGCTCTGGGAAGTCATTTCAAGATGTGGGACAATTTTATTTAAGATTTGGATCGAATTGGATCTCATTAAATCTGGATCTGATAAATAAAAGAGTGGTCTAAGGCATCGGTCCGCAACCCTGGGGTCGCGACCCCACACGGGGTCGCGAAAGATATTTATGGGGTCGCCAAAAAAGTCAACAAGGTCCTGTACTTATCGAATTTTATTAAGGTTTACGCATAAAATATAATCTGGGGTCGCTCATAACTCTTTTTTTAATTTTGGGGTCGCAATATCAAAAAGGTTGCGGACCGCTGGTCTAAGGCAAAAAAAATATTGTCTTAATATCTGAAAGAGGCAAGCATTCGATATAATATAAACTTGGCTAATTTATTCTATAATGGCTTCCTGCCGAAATGACCAAAGTAGTGACGTAATATATAATACTAACCTGGTACAGGCTAGGTAGGTGGTACACCTAAGCCTCAAACTTAACTTGTCCTTACTTAAAAGCTTCCCTTTGCTAATTGTCACCAACACCAGTAACTAACTAACCAATGGGTGAAGGGACCAGCGCTTGGACACCTCGCGAGAGCTCGTACTACCAGCACTTGACGGTGAACCTCCTGGCGAGGAAGGAGCTCCGAGGAGTGGCCACCAGGGGGCGGTATGCCACCGACGAGTATGTCTCCGAGTATATGCTACAGTACTCTGATGATGGGGAGAGTTGGAGACAGGTCACTGATGCTGAAGGGTACACGAGGGTGAGTGTTTCAGTGCAGGTGTCAAATTGAAGTGTAAGTCATCTATGTCGCCAAACATCTAGTGTGTCCTGAGAGCCAGTACCGATTCTTGTCATAGTGTGCTATCATCCTCGACTAAATCTTCTTACGTAGGCTTCTTAAGTATGTATCTCAAATGGATAAGGCATCGGCCTGATGATCGAAGGTCGTGATTCGATCCCCACCCATTGCACTATTGACGTGAACCCACTTCAGACACAAGCATATTTAGCTTTGTTGGAGGGGTTAACTAAGCACATTAAATGTGCAACCCACATTGATAGTAAGCTTTTAAAAATAACTTCACTTACCAACAGGTGAGAGTGATCAACTGCTGCCCTATATACTATAAATAAAAACATCATCAGCTATTTCACGTATTGCTGGCCCCTAGGCCTCCACTTGTTTTTGTCACTTGTGGCAGTTCTTGCTAACAGCATCCAAGTGTAACCCGCGACGTAAATTATGTAATCGACCCATTTTGCTGTGGGTTCTACATCAATATAGGTACTTGGTAGGTTAAGTATTTATACTTTTGCACTCAAAAAAAATTGTACACGGAGGACTTAATGCTGGAAATGAAATTTCTACCAGTCATCCTGGAGCTGCAGATAAATTGAAGCCAAAGAATACCAAAGAGAGGCAATAATTCCAATAGAACTAAAATTGTAATAATTAGCAAAAGATAGTTTCGCTCAATCTGTTAGAAACTACATCGAAGCTGAGGTGTAAAATAGTTTGAATTTATTGGTATAGATAGGGGTTACTAATAATCTCACTGCATGTATTAAAACCCATACTTTCTTCTTAGATTAAAGTTAATAAAATATTACTAACTACTTTAACCTGGTCAAAAGCCTGATTTACGTCGAAGAGAACATGACATATTATTAAATTGTTAATTTAACGCTTAAAATGTATACATTAGCGACAATTAGCAAGCCTGCTGCAGTCGTATTTCCGCTAAGACACTTCGACGTAAGCCAAGCTTGTACGTAACAAAATTCAACCTACTGCTCATTACATAGAGTCGTATTTCTCATAGATGTTCGAAGGCAACCACGACGGTAACACGGTCAACAAGAATGAGTTCGAAGTGCCTATCATCGCACAATACATCCGCATCAACCCGATGCGGTGGCGGGACAAGATATCCATGCGGGTTGAGGTTTACGGATGCGATTATGGTGAGTTATTTTAATACCCTAATTTTTATAACGTGTAAGGTGGGTTGGGATAGTTCTGTGATTAAACTAAAGTCAGTTTTTCAATGCATTATCTCATTGTCGCTGCGTCTTACATTTCCAAACAAGCGACTTCGACGACATCATCGCTTACCACCATACGAGATATTAGTCTGAGATATTAGCTAGACACTAAAATATAAAAAAAATGTCGCTAGTCGATTTCCTATGTCCCGGCATGATGCTCAATGTAACCAGTGATAGGGTCAGTACAGTTGCCCTATGTGGATCGACACATTGCACAAATTACAGTTCCTCGTCTTATTGCCGTCTAATATTTAACTTCTAGACCAAGACTAGCGACCCGCCCCGGCTTCGCACGGGTAGTGCATACAATGCCTACATTTGTTGCATCAGTTTGTTGCGTCGAGTAACATCTTCAACAATCATCGTCATATTTCAATCAATTTACACAAAAACTTAACGAATGATACACCTTATCATCACTTACCAACAGGTGAGATAGTGGTCAAACGCTAGCATATTAGATACGAGGGTCGTACAATAAATACTTAGCCTACAAAAGAAAAACGAAAATTTTCGAAAAGTGCCGATTTATTTTTCTACATAATCTCCTTTTAACTCAATACACTTGGCCCAGCGATGCTCCAACTTTTTTAACCCGTCTAAAAAATACGTTTTCCTGAAGTCTGCAAAATAGGCCTCCGTGGCGGCGATGACCTCCTCATCTTTTTCCGGCGAGTGACATTTTCAGGTTTGGAAACAAAAAGAAGTCACAGGGTACCAAGTCTGGAGAGTAAGGTGGATGGGGCAGCAATTCGTAGCGCAATTCGAATAATTTGGCCATGGCGACGGCAGGGGTGTGAGCCGGCGCGTTGTCGTGGTTGTTGTCCAGTGTCAGCAAACGCGGCACCCATCGCGCTGACAGCTTTCTCATGCCCAGTTCTTCGTGGAGAATATGATGCACCGTTCCTTCTGCAATGCCCACAGTGTCAGCTATCTCGCGAACCTTCAATCGGCGGTCTGCCAACACGAGATCGTGGATTTTTTTTCTGTTTTCCTCCGTAGTAGCCGTTTTCGGGGCACCTGGGCGTGGCTCATTACAAACCGACTTGCGGCCACGAGCAAACTCGTTAAACCAATTCTTGACGGTTGCCATCGAAGGAGAAGAGTCACTGTACACAGCATCCAAGCGATTTTTAATTTTACTGCGCGTTTTCCCTTCCAAAAATAAAAATCGAATCACCGAACGATACTGCTCTTTTTCCATTTTTGTTAAACTGACCGACACGTTCGCTTTCAAAGGCTATTAAAACAAAACTAATAGAGGTCATTGTTTAAAACTTTGACAATAGGCTTCAAAAACATTGCACTGTACTATGGTAAAATTTTTTTGTAATCGCAGTGCCATTGGGCGATGAGGCTTAGTACTAGTTGAATGACCCTCGTATTTAAAAAAAACCCTAAGCCTTCCTCGTAAATCACTCTGTCTATTGGTAGAAACCGCATGAGAATCCGTTCAGTAGTTTTTGAGGTTATCTCGAACAGGCAGACAGACACGGCGGGGACTTTGTTTTATAATATTCAGTGTTTTTCTGTTTGAAGAAAGCACTTCGCGTCATCTAATACTATAAGAATCTTTATCCTGACATACTGACTGACTCACTGAAAGACAACGCACAGCCTAAACTGCTGGTCGTAGAGACTTGAAATTTGGAGGGTATATTTGTCTTAGTACGTAGGGGTGTACTAAGAAAGGATTTTTCAAAATTCACCCCTTAAGGGTATGAAATGGGGGTTCAAAGTTTGTATGGAGAAACAAGATTAGATAGTCTTTTCTATCCAAAACTTCACACAAAAGCTTCAATACAAATATAAGTAAATACATGTTTCAGGTTTTTTTGAGTTTTTTTGGGTAACAAAGTATGAAAATCAATATTTTTTCGGATTGCGCTAAAACTTGTCATGCAGATAATGATGTAATCATTATATCATCACGTTAGTTACCTTTGAAAAAGGATTTTTCAAATTTCACCCCTGAAGGGGATGAAACGGGGCTTCAAAGTTTCTATGGAGAAACATTATTAGATAGTCTTTTCTATTCGAAACTTGACATAAGTGCTTCAGTAAAAAAATAAGTAAATACGTGTTTCAGATTTTTTTGAAATTTCACCCCTAAGAGGGTGCAATGGGGTAACAAAGTGTGAAAATCAATATTGTTTTGGATTGCGCTGAAATTTGACATGCAGATAGTTATTACGACGTTAGTTCCCTCTGAAAAGAATTTTCCGAAATTCACCCCTGAAGGGGATGAAGCGGGGGTTCAAAGTTTGTATGGAGAAACAAGATTAGATAGTCTTTTCTATCCCAAATTTCACATAAATGCTTCAGTAAAAAAAAAGTAAATACGTGTTTCAGGTTTTTATGAAATTCCACCTCTAAGAGGGTGAAATGGGGTAACAAAGTGTGAAAATCAATATTGTTTCGGATTGCGCTGAAATTTGGCATGCAGATAGTTATTACGATGTTAGTTCCCTCTGAGAAAGGATTTTCCAAAATTCATCCCTGAAGGGGATGAAACGGGGGTTCAAAGTTTGTATGGAAAAACAAGATTAGATTTCTATCCGAAACTTCACATAAGTGCTTCAGTAAAAAAATAAGTCAATACGTGTTTCAGGTTTTTTTAAATTCCACCCCTAAGAGGGTGCAATGGGGTAACAAAGTGTGAAAATCAATATTGTTTCGTATTGCGCTGAAATTTGGCATGCAGATAGTTATTACAACGTTATTTCCCTCTGAGAAAGGATTTTCCAAAATTCACCCTTGAAGGGGATGAAACAGGGGTTCAAAGTTCAAAAGAAAAACAATATTAGATAGTCTTTAGTACTTTAGTAAGTAAATACGTGTTTCAGGCTTTTTCGAAATTCCACCCCTAAAAGGGTGAAGTGGGGTAACAAAGTCTGAAATCTATATTGTTTCGGATTGCGCTGAAATTTGGCATGCAGATAGTTATTTTGACTTAGGTATCCGCTAAGAAAAAAAAATTCAAAATACACTCTTTAAGGGGATGAAGCGGGAGTTCAAAGTATGGATAGTCGTTTTATTCGACATTTCACACAAGTACTTCTTTCTGTAAATAAATAAGTATATACGAGTTTCAGACTTTTTCAAAATGCCACCCTAAGAGGATAAACTGGGGTAACGAAGTCTAAAAATCAATATGGTTTTGGATTGCGCTGAAATTCAGAATGCACAGATAGTTATTGTGACGTAGGTATCCGCTCAGAAATTATTTTCTGAAAATTCCTCTACAGCAAGTTGGGATAAAGTACGTGTTGTGGGATCTTTCGAAATGGGGTAGGTAACAAAGTCTGTAAATTTAGGTTTTTAGGGTTCTATAATGGCTAATTCTTATTTGGTGTGCTTAATGATAGAATCGTTTTACAAAAGAAAAGTTTTAAGTAAATAAAAGAAGGTTTAACGCGGGCGAAGCCGCGGGACACTTCTAGTACTAAATACGAGTATCATTACAAATTACGCTATTCCTAAAGACTTTGGACCTCACACTATTTATTTCAGAAGCTCTATAAAGAAAGCATTACTCCTCAGTTGCCGACACTCTCTACTTCAACGGTTCATCCCTGGTCAAAATGGACCTTCTCCGAGATCCGATCTCCGCATCTCGCGAGGCTATCCGCTTCAGATTCAAGACTTCCACGGCGTCCGGGGCTCTGCTGTACTCGAGGGGAACGCAGGGGGATTACATTGCACTGCAGCTGAGAGATAACCGACTTGTGCTGAATATTGACCTGGGTAAGTATGTGACAGATTACCAATTAAGCCAAAGTAACATAGGAACAGCAACTGTTACAGTAAACTATTTCCAGTTTTACAAATATTATTGTAAAACTGTGCTATTTGGAGTGACGATTGCGGTTGGCTGGATTTTTGTACGTAGCGTAGGACGCCTAGTGTTAAGTGAAGTGAAGTGACGACATACATAGAGCTGTGGGCACTGGTCGGTGAATGTAATAAGAGCGAAGAAAATTGGTGTTGATCAGCATCAAGAGTCAAATGTAAATTGAATGTGCAGTCTTTGAGATTCCTCGTCCTCATAGCCATATACCTAAAAGGAAAGTTAGTTTGGGAATTTATAATCGCTCTCTCTCTTTCTTTCTCTCTCTTTATCTGTCTTTCTTTATCTCTTCCTGTCTCCTTCTCTCTCGCTCTTTCTCTCTTATTCTTTGTCGCTCTCTCTCTTGTGTTCATATTTACACAGACCTGCTATATATGAAACTTGATTGCGTACACCGGCCACCATGAGAACGACCTTGTACGGAGTTTGTCCCTTTCTTTAGTATGGACAACTTATATATATACCATACGTATACCATACATATAGTATAAAACATATATAGGACTATCAGGTTGTTAGACAAGGACACACTCCCACCCTGGTGTCTCTCAATAGGGCCGTTTTGTTCTACAAAGCAAGTACAACCTTATCATTAAAACATACGGATTAAATTGAATTTGTCAAAACATCTGCAGTGCACCATGCATTTTATTTTATTACTAGCAGCTCGCGCCGGCTTCGCACGGGTAGAACATATATGCCTACAAAATTTGCATCAGTTTGTTGCATCGAATATAAAATATGAACATATTTAACAACCATCGTCATATTTCATCCAATATACACAAAACCTTAACGAATTATGCACCTAAACCTTCCTTAAAAACACTCTGGCTATTGGTGAAAACCGCATGATAATCCGTTCAGTAGCTATTGAGATTATTGCGAACACACAGACAGACGCAGTGATGAACTTTGTTTTATAATACTTACGTATTGATATTGGACGGCCCTTTGGCGTAAAGGATAGTTACCCTGATTCTGACCCGACGGTCGTTGGTTCTAATCCTAGCTATATACCTACCAATGAAAGTTTTATGTGCATTCATGAATCATGAGTTTTCGTACAGTGGTAGTGGAATCAGTAAATCTACCAAAAAGTAGCTTACCACCAAGGAGTACATCTGCCGCCGTAACCTTACGGCGTTCCCCGACGCAAAATGTAGGGGTAATATACGTTTAACGTGTGTATCTGTGTGTCTGTCCGGTCTGGTCCAGTCCGGTTAGGTGCTAAGATGCTACAGGCATCTTAGCACCTAACCGGATGAACCGATTTTGTTATTATTATTGATAGTTTTTTTTGTTTAAAAGATTTCTTCATCGAGAGTTTTCTTAGCTTTGATTCATGAAAATTCGTTGAATCGTTATAAAATTATGAGCTTTTTTCTAGTTAATTGCGCTATGAAATCAACTTTCATAGGTCTGATCAATTCGAAAATCTTCTTCTTCAACGATATTGTAAGAACATGGAAGCCTCCTGGACTCTACAGAATACTCAAATCCTCACCAACTTACAGCTCAGATTTTAAATGTCGTGTTTAGAGTCATTGGAAAAAGCTATTATACATAGATCAGTCGGGGTGGTTTAAAATATTATATTATATATATAGATGAATATTATTTTATACAATAGATCATATTATTATACTATATTGACTTCAAATTGATTGTGATCGGTGGGGATCTACAGCATAGCTAACCTTATAATAATATTTTCGCAGTAACTATGACCTAATCTGTGGTTTCACTGCAAATATTTTATTAATTTTGCGATGCGTGTTTGTGAAATTCGTGATATCTTCTAGAGTTTTCATTTGAATTATAAACTGTAAAGGACAATTTTAATCAATAATATGTGGCCAAGCTAATTAACGTAATTATTTGGATAAGGATTAATACTATATACTTGAAAATAGCCTTGGAAGTTATGTAATATTTTTTAACAAAAATTTTAAGATAAAATGGTTACTGTGAGTCAACCTTAAGATATAGACATATGCTGTCGCGGACTTTTTTGTAGGTCTTATTAAGTTGTACAACTCTTGCATAGAAAATATTCTTCTATCTATTTTCAATTAAGCAGCGTTCGTAAGAAACGTGTTTTTTCGACCGTTTATTTGCCGACTTAGGTTACAAATTAGGTCTCCACGAATGTACCTTTGATTTAAACGGGATAATATATAGCCTATTTTCATTCCGAAAGTCCATTCTATGTATTAGTGAAATAATTTTTTAAATCGGTTCAGTAGTTTTTGAGCTTACTCATTACAAACATACAAAAATACTCTCTTTATAATATTAGTATAGAAGTCTATGTATTTCTAACTATAGTCTAGCTTACCATGGTGCATCTTAAACCCCATCCTCACTTGACATCAGGTTGGGAACAGACAGTAATAGTAATAAAAACTAAAAAAAAACATCTGGTAACTGCATTTATGCCCAGTACCATTACACATATACCGCTCTACTATTTCTTGCTCTGCAGTTCTTGGTACATAAGGGCCAATGTGAGTAGACCAGCCATTGTCTAAACTTCTCTTCAGTCACTGCATAGCCCGAATGCCCAGATAAGTATGAACAAACAAACATATATAGATGACATGTAATATCCCCAGGATCGGGCACATCGACCTCCCTCTCCGTAGGCAGCCTGCTGGACGACAACATCTGGCACGACGTGCTCATCTCCCGCAACAGACGCGACATCATATTCTCCGTGGACCGCGTCATCGTGCAAGACAGGGTTAAAGGAGAGTTCTCCAGACTCAACTTGAATAGAGCTGTGAGTATTCAGTTGGATACAATTACGCGTGAATATTTAATGACGTATTAGGGTTTTTATTTCATTAACTTTTGGACACAGCAGCGCAAGATATCTAAGAATATCATACTCTGCTACCTACAACATTTTACCTCATTTAGCTCGGTTCTTAGCGATATTTAGCTTGGATCAAATCCATGCAACGCATGTATCCAATCCAAAGAATGTAATCTAAAAAAAATATTGAGCATGCATCGATATATATGTACTACGTACCAGATGTGGCGTCGCGAACTAGCTCTACGTTCAAATAAAAAGCAGTGCTGAATTAACATCTCGCTTAGTTAAGCGTAAGTACTCCTCACGGGCGATCACGCGCCGCTCGGCACGTAAGTCAGTTTATGATGGGCGCCTCTGGTTTACATGTACCTCGATGACTATAAGAGATGATACATCAAGCTGCCCCCCCACAGGGCGTATCGTAGTGCAGTGACGCACAAAGTTCACATATTATAACTTATATCACAAAAAGAGCGGGATCAATTTCTGCCACACAGCGACGGATAGGCCATTCTAGCTACCTAATAACTTAGCACCATCGTTATTTAAACCTCCCCAGCTCTACATAGGCGGCGTCCCCAACTTCCAAGAGGGTCTGGTGGTGAGGCAGAACTTCACGGGGTGCATGGAGAACCTCTACCTGAACGCCACCAACGTGATCCAGGACACGAGGCTGGGCTACGATGCCGGGGAGCCCTTCAAGTTCCAGAAGGTCAACACGCTCTATGCTTGTCCCGTGAGTTCATAATAATAGGTCATTTATTGAAATCTTGAGCCTCAAATCTAATAAGTAATACATATACAGTTATCAGTGGCTTCATTTGTGTAATTGCTAGATAGTTGCTATAGGCTATACGTTACAATGGTGATGGTTCCCTGGTCTACAAACTAGTTTATGAACTGTGACTTGTTTCAGTTTTCCCCTTTTGTCCGCAGATTTTCTTTCTAGGCTTGCCATTTTTATTTTTACTTAAACAATATTATGCAGCTGACAGACGGACTATCAGTTCCATTTGGATCATGATATGTACTGTGATCGGTATGCGTTTCTCTATGTTGTGTTTCACTATTTCACTTTTTTATTTTTTTTATATAAAAATTGTCTGAAGTACAGAAACACACACTTACATGTATGGTTGGTTTTAACCTACTTTAATTTTTTTTTAATATTCTGACGTAAACGATTGGATGACAGCTGAATGGTTCATTACTTTTTTTTCTAATTCAAAGCGTTAAATTCTGCTTTTGCTATGTTTATTTGATAATTGGTTATGATTTATTTTATAATTTATGATTTTGACGTGTATATGTGCGTATATTTATACTGCCTACATACTGAATAAATGCTTTGATTGATTGATTGATTGACTTGTGGGACAGTTGGTTATGTTACTGAAGATACAGTCTGCTCGGGATTATTATCTAATACACAAATATTTCTTTTTATTTTATAGTCCGCTTAGAAGTTCTTGAAGCTAAAGCTGAGACTGAGACCGAATTGCATTCATCAACTCCGTTTATGTTCACTGTCCCAACTTCGAGCCAACTTGTGAACCGATTCTGTGAAATGATTTTTTTTTGTAATCGGTAGGGTACGTTTCCGAGGTGGTCCCATTTTAATTTCATCGAGATCTGATAAGTATCTCCAGAGATATGACGATAAACGTCTCAAACTTGCTACTGAAATTAACTTGCGGGCATTGAAGTCGGTTGTTTTAGTTTTTAAACTATCCTAATTATACAATAGTGCAATGAAATTACCATCAGTATCGACAAGTATTTAGCTAACATAAATGAAATTTTGTGTTCACAACACTCAATCATACGGTAAGAGACAGCTGACGGCCCGCGAGCTGACAGAGTGATACAGACTCTCGCTGCACGGACTTACGGTGCGCAACACGCGGTTCACAGTTACCGTTAGTTTATTCTGTGTCGCAAATGTAAGGTTACATCCGAGGCGTGTAGCGTATTTTGAACGTTACCGACGTTGTAACTAGGTTTGATCTCGCACTTTTGCTCGCACGGAGTGCATCTTCTGTTGTTGTACTATATGTATTCTCTGAGAAACCGGTGAAAGCTTGCCTTAGAATGTTTTTATATTTAGCATAATACCAAGGTATATATTCCAGGAGCCGCCAGTAGTCCCGATAACGTTCCTGAAGGAAGGATCGTACGCCAACCTGCGCGGCTACTCCGGGGGAAACACTCTCAACGTCTCCCTGGAGTTCCGCACGTATGAGATACACGGCCTGCTCATATATCACAAGTTTAACACGGGCGGACATGTTAAGGTAAAGTGGATTTTTTTTCGCTTAGCTTGCAAATATGTCAGTGTCGATATCTTCTGACCGAGGAAAAGAAGCGCCTGTAGAGGGCGTGTGACAGTGATGTTATCTGGTTTGCGGGTGTTGTTGCGAGTGGATGTTCATTTACTGTAAGACTTGCACCCACTTCGCGCGGTAGCTATGAAAATGCTAGTACCTCCGCGGCAGCCCGCGGGCTACAAGTTCAGTCAGTAGTGTCACGCGCGCCTTCGATCGGAAGTGCCTTTACATTACTATTCAATCTGTTTTCTCACAACACTCAACCTTACAGTAAGGTTAGAGACAGCTGATGGCCCGCGAGCTGACTGAGTGATACAGACTCTCGCAGAGCGGACTAACTGTGCATTTTACGGTGCGCAACACGTGGTCCCAATTTTATTTACTATTACTTTATTCTGTGACGCAAATTCAAGGTCGGATCCGAGGCGTGTAGCGTATTTTGAACGTTACCGACTTTGTAACTACAATAATAATAATAAAATAATTTAGGCCCACTTGCACAGACCAGAGTTAACACATATTTTTATAACCCAGGGTTATGCAATATCTACAATCGAATTTTGTGTGAGAAATTGCAATATTTTTCTCTATTTCTCGTGACAATATTGTAGATAAGTCAATCCTTTTTATTAATATTTATATAAAAATATCTTATTTTGTCGCTCTATGTTGATTTGTGGCATTCTTGTGTATTGCTTAACCCTGGGTTATAAAAATATGTGTTAACTCTGGTCTGTGCAAGTGGGCCTTATTGACACACTATTTAAGATAAGTAGATTACAATAGCATTTAATCGTGTAAACGAAATGAACATTATATTCTACCTAATTACATTATTAAGAGTGACCTTTGGCTCCTGAACTAGTAACTAAACTGTATTTCAGGTACCAAAGCCTTCCGTTACATAGTATTTCACTTTTTTGGTAGTTTGAACACAAATTTAATATCATACTAATGTTGTAACTATAGCTAAACTATAGCTTAATTGGCAAAGCACCGGAACATGTTATTCCGGAGGTTGCGGGTTCAAGTCCCGTCGGTACGATGAAATTTTGGATTGTGTTTAACAATTTACAAAAATATAAAGTGTGAAACACTTAAAAGAAACATAATATTTGATTTACGCAGTGCAACATCTCTCGTCGGATTTGAAAACT
Organism: Cabera pusaria; assembly: GCA_954871355.1. Classification (NCBI taxonomy): domain Eukaryota; kingdom Metazoa; phylum Arthropoda; class Insecta; order Lepidoptera; family Geometridae; genus Cabera; species Cabera pusaria. Next base: position 27,257,066 of record OX940894.1, read on the forward strand.
GTAATGTATTCTTCCGAATGATTAACTTACGTAATAAGTAGTCATAGATGGCGCCACCAATGCATAATTGGGTTAACAAAATGCAATCCACTAATTTCGTCGTAACGATACTTCGCACCGTGGCTTAATTGGCAAAGCACCGGAACATGTTATTCCGGAGGTTGCGGGTTCAAGTCCCGTCGGTACGATGAAATTTTGGATTGTGTTTAACAATTTACAAAAATATAAAGTGTGAAACACTTAAAAGAAACATAATATTTTATAGCTAAATAGTTAGAAACATGTGCATAAGAATAATAATTAATTTCTTAGTTTCTTAATTAATAAAGACATTATTTTTAATTACGTTTAATCTCGCATTCTTGCTAGCAGAAAGTGCATCTTCTGTACTTGTACTATTAATTATTCTGTGTCCCAGGTATACCTAGAGGATGGCAAGGTGAAAGTAGAGCTGGAGTCGCAGGGCCCCCGGGTGAAGCTGGACAACTACGCGGAGCAGTTCAACGACGGTCGCTGGCACGCGCTCATGCTGACCATGGCCACCGACACCCTCACGCTGTCCGTGGACTACCGCCCCGTCAAGACCACCAAGAAACTGAAGTTCATGACTGGTAGCACTTATTATATTGCTGGTAAGTGACAGACACAACAGGGTGCCTAGTGCGAGTTTTATACAGTCGTCGGGTTTCATATGGTCCAAACGAAAACCATCGATGTAGGACTCCAAGGGCTACCCAGAGAACCCCCATGTATGTTCCGCGAAAATCTATAGTTTTCGAGTTAGTCCCCGAAATGTTGTATTTATTAAAATTTTCTCCCAACAATAAAGGCCAGAGCCCTAGCTTTTTGTGGGACTATGTATGAATAATGAATAGGTCTTTCAGGAAAAAAATACAATTTTTTATTTAGGCTTATTATTTTCTGAGAAAAAAAATCTAACATTACATTTTTTAATTAGATGATATTTGAACTTTTACTTTGGGCAGGCTTTTTTCCAAAAAAACACAAAATAAAAAATGTTATAACCAATTTTAAAAACTTGTCTGTTTTATGGACCCTCTGCTTGCCAAATTTCATACGGCTACGACAAGAGGTTCAGGTCTAAAAACATAATTAACGAAATTAAGAAAGGATTTTCAGATTCAAATTATTTTTTCTAAAATACACTCTGGTAATTTTTTTTTACATAATTAACGCATATGAAGAAAATAAGTTGTAATAAAGCCCACATTCTTTAAATTAAGGAAATTTTAGAGTAAAAATTGAGGTTTAATGTTGAAAAATATTGTCAATTTTCCTAGCCTATATTTTGTCATTTTTAACCGACTTCAAAAAAAGGAGGAGGTTACTCAATTCGACCGTATATATTTTTTTTTATTTTTTTTATGTTTGTTCGCGGATAACTTCGTCGTTTATGAACCGATTTCGATTATTCTTTTTTTGTTCGAAAGGAGATATCCCAAGTGTGGTACCATGGTAATTTTATCGAGGTATGATAAGTATCTCCAGAGATATTAAGATAAACATCTCAAAATTGGTACTGAAAATGAATAGCGCGGCATTGAAGTCGGTTGTTTTTTAGTTTTTAAACGATATTATTGTAATAAGTTACAGTTATGCACATGCTATCGCTTAATTAAGTTTCTTTTTAGATGATAAAAGAAGTGATCACTTATGGTTTTCTTTTTCTATGGTTATTTTAGTTTGGTGTTTAATTTACGTAATAGGCAAGCGTTTGACCACTATCTCACTTCATGATAGGTGATGATGTGGTGATCGACCATGATGCTCGCTTTTTTAGACGATACTTTTACACTCGCGAGCTTGGGTCGTTCTCCCATATAAAAAATAAAATAGTTTGAGGTCAGGCATCTTAATGGCAAGAGACAGATCCATCGCGCCAGATACATTAACTTGTGTAAGTGTCACCCTAAAGATTTCACTTCTCCAGCGAAATGAATAAGAATAAATATCAACTTTAACTAAGAGTTGCACACAAGAAGAGAAGTGAGGACGATGACTTCTCTCATCATATCAGAAGAAACTTCATAAAGCGTTATCGTATGTGCAATAACGTGCATTGCTGTAAAGGGTAACTTTAAATATTATGTTTCTTTGAAGTGTCTCACACTTTATATTTTTGTAAATTGTTAAACACAATCCAAAATTTCATCGTACCGACGGGACACCTAGACCTGGACGTGTAATCCGGGGGGTGCGGGTTCGAGTCCCGTCGGTACGATGAAATTTTGGATTGTTTTTAACAATTTACAAAAATATAAAGTGTGAGACACTTCAAAGAAACATAATATTTGATTTATGCAGTGCAACATCTCTCGTCGGATTTGAAAACTGTAATGATTTCTTCCGAATGATTAACTTACGTAATAAGTAGTCATAGATGGCGCCACCAATGCATAATTGGGTTAACAAAATGCAATCCACTAATTTCGTCGTATCGATGTATCGAACCGTGGCTTAATTGGCAGAGCACCTGGACGTGTAATCCGGGGGGTGCGGGTTCGAGTCCCGTCAGTACGATGAAATTTTGGATTGTGTTTAACAATTTACAAGGGTAACTTTGCTTGCATTGCTGTTAAGGGACCTTTTGAACTTTTATTACAAATTTGACAAGAAAATCTCTTCATTTGAGTTAATTCTGTAAAAAAAATCTCTTTTTTACAGAGTGTTACCAGAGTGTATTTCAGAAGAATTAATTTGAATATTAAAATCCCTTCTTAATTTCGTTTAATTATGTTTTTAGACCTGAACCTCTTGTCGTAGCCGTATGAAATTGGGCAAGCAGAGGGTCCATAAAACAGACTAGTTTTTAAAATCGGTTATAATTTTTTCTATTCTGTGTTTTTTTGGAAAAAAGCCTGCTCAAAGTAAAAGTTCAAATATTATGTAAAAAAAAATGTGATGTTTTATTTTTTTTCTCAGAAAATAATAAGCTTAAATAAAAACTGTATTTTTTCCTGAAAGACCTATTCATTGTACATAGTCCCACAAAAAACTAGGTCTCTGGCCTTTATAGTTTGGGAGAAAATTTTAATAAATTGCAACATTTCGGGGATTAACTCGAAAACAAGTTAAACGCAATTTTCTCGAAAACTAGATTTTCGCGGAACATACATGGGGGTTCTCTGGGTAGCCCTTGGAGTCCTACATCGATGGTTTTCGTTTGGACCATATGAAACCCGACACCCTGTAGATTGGTTTACTTACTCGATCATGTTATAGTAAACGCAGATTTGTATGGAATTGAAAAGCGCCATCTTGTGTGCATGAGAGGTAACATTGTAATTTTCATACAAATCCGTTCACTTTAACATGATCGAGTGAGTAAATAAATCTAAAAAAACTCGCCTTAGGCACTCAGTGCAAAAGAGAGAAATGAAGCAAACAGGTGACAGTTTAGAACTCAAGTGATGGTACTAGGAGCCGAGGTCACAAAGCAAGAAGATGGGAGGATAAATTAATAATATCGTTTAAAAACTAAAAAACAACCGACTTCAATGCCGCGCTATTCATTTTCAGTACCAATTTTAAGATGTTTATCTCAATATCTCTGGAGATACTTATCATACCTCGATAAAATTATCATGGTACCACACTTGGGATATCTCCTTTCGAACAAAAAAAGAATAATCGAAATCGGTTCATAAACGACGAATTTATCCGCGAACAAACATAATAAAAAAAAATAAAAAATAAAAATAAATATATATATATATATATATACTAAAACTAATATATACTAAATCTAAAACAAGATACATTTTGTAATGTTAGTGTAGATTTAGCTTTAAAATTTTATTTTTGTTCGTTTCACAAATGTTAAATTTACGGAAAATAAAAGCTTTATTATTGTTATGTGTGTGTGATAGACCCATGGTCACATCTGTCGTAGAACCGATAACCGTTGAGGTAGACGTGTTCTATAATGGAGCCCACGGCTCGATAAACGTAGTGTAGGACGCCCTCCGACTAGGTGGAGCGATGATATACGCAAGCTTCAGCTATACGTTTCCAATGCAGCGGTTGGAAACGTATAGCTGAAGATCGAGCTCAGTGGTGTGCCATAGGGGAGGCCTGTCCAGCTGAGGATGGATATTTGCTGATGAAGTTGTAGTTCAAAACACGGTGTCCGAGGACTACCGCCCTGTCAAGACCATAGACATAATATAAACGTGAAGCTCCGCACATCCTTTAATATTACTGTATTTTCAACAGACTTTCTAAAACTTGTTATGTATAATTTTTTGTATGTATATTAACCGATTACTTTTTGTATGTATATTAACCGATTCCTTTTTGTATGTATATGAACCAATTACTTTTTGTTTGTATATTAACCAATTACTTTTTGTTTTTGTATATTAACCGATAACTTTTTGTATGTATATTAACCAATTACTTTTTGTTTTTGTATATTAACCGATTACTTTTTGTATGTATATTAACCAATTACTTGTTGTTTGTATATTAACCAATTATTTTTTGTATGTATATTAACCAATTACTTTTTGTTTTTGTATATTAACCGATAACTTTTTGTTTGTATATTAACCAATTACTTTTTGTTTTTGTATATTAACCGATTACTTTTTGTATGTATATTAACCAATTACTTTTTGTTTGTATATTAACCGATTACTTTTTGTATGTATATTAACCGATTACTTTTTGTATGTATATTAACCAATTACTTTTTGTTTGTATATTAACCGATTACTTTTTGTATGTATATTAACCGATTACTTTTTGTATGTATATTAACCGATTACTTTTTGTATGTATATTAACCGATTCCTTTTTGTATGTATATGAACCAATTACTTTTTTTTTGTATATTAACCAATTACTTTTTGTTTTTGTATATTAACCGATAACTTTTTGTATGTATATTAACCAATTACTTTTTGTTTTTGTATATTAACCGATTACTTTTTGTATGTATATTAACCAATTACTTTTTGTATGTATATTAAGCGATTACTTTTTGTATGTATATTAACCGATTACTTTTTGTATGTATATTAAGCGATTACTTTTTGTATGTATATGAACCGATTACTTTTTGTATGTATATTAACCGATTCCTTTTTGTATGTATATGAACCAATTACTTTTTGTTTGTATATTAACCAATTACTTTTTGTTTTTGTATATTAACCGATAACTTTTTGTATGTATATTAACCAATTACTTTTTGTTTGTATATTAACCGATTACTTTTTGTTTTTGTATATTAACCGATAACTTTTTGTATGTATATTAACCAATTACTTTTTGTTTGTATATTAACCAATTACTTTTTGTTTTTGTATATTAACCGATTACTTTTTGTATGTATATTAACCAATTACTTTTTGTATGTATATTAACCAATTACTTTTTGTTTGTATATTAACCGATTACTTTTTGTTTTTGTATATTAACCGATTACTTTTTGTATGTATATTAACCGATTACTTTTTGTATGTATATTAACCAATTACTTTTTGTTTGTATATTAACCGATTACTTTTTGTATGTATATTAACCAATTACTTTTTGTATGTATATTAACCAATTACTTTTTGTTTGTATATTAACCGATTACTTTTTGTATGTATATGAACCAATTACTTTTTGTTTGTATATTAACCAATTACTTTTTTGTTTTTGTATATTAACCGATAACTTTTTGTATGTATATTAACCAATTACTTTTTGTTTGTATATTAACCGATTACTTTTTGTTTTTGTATATTAACCGATAACTTTTTGTATGTATATTAACCAATTACTTTTTGTTTGTATATTAACCAATTACTTTTTGTTTTTGTATATTAACCGATTACTTTTTGTATGTATATTAACCAATTACTTTTTGTTTGTATATTAACCGATTACTTTTTGTATGTATATTAACCGATTACTTTTTGTATGTATATTAACCGATTACTTTTTGTATGTATATTACGCGATTACTTCGTCAATTGTGAAACGATTCGAATGATTATTTTTTTTATTTTTAGGGTACATTTATAAGGTTGTCTGGTGGTATCAAAGCTGTTATAACACAGTTATCGGTGAAATGTAAGCTGTATCACAGAACAACTGCCAATTATTAAAGCGCCAGTGCATTCCCTGTAATACCTATTTCCTACGTATTTAATTAACTAAACATTGTACTATAATTTGTCTAAAAGTAAGTGTCTTTTGGTTAGAAATAAACTATAATTATAATGTGGTGCAGGTGGCAAGGCTCCGCAGCGCGGGTTCATCGGCTGCATGCGCAAGATAGCGGTGGACGGTAACTACCGGCTGCCCACCGACTGGAAGAAGGAGGAGTACTGCTGTCCCAACGAGGTGGTCTTTGATGCTTGTCAGATGATCGACAGGTAACCATCCATACCATACCAATGTTATAAACTAGCTGTGTCCCCCAGTGTTACCCGCTGAGACACCGTTCCCGTGGGAATTTTTGGTTAAAAAGTACCGTATGTCTTATTCCAGGGTCTAGGCTATTTACACACCAAATTTCAGATCAATCGGTTGAGTAGTGTTAGCGTGGAGAAGTTACAAACATATATTCTTTCTTTCGCCTTTATAATATTAGTAGGAAGTAGGATGCGAAAGTCAGTTTGATTATTTATTATTGTGTATGTTATTGTGTATATTACCCTTCAGGGTCGGATGGCTTGACCGATTTGGCTGAAATTTTGCAAATAGTAAAGTAGTAGTGGGATGGTTTTTACGCAGGCAAATCCGTAAGGCACAACTATTCAGATTATGTATGCGAAAGTAACTGGCTGCCTTACCCTTTGAGACGAATGGGTTATTTCATTTTGCTGCAATTTTACACAGTGATGTATGGAAGAGTCAAACAATTTCTTTAAAAAAAAATCCTAACAGAATAGCACTGACCACTATCTTACTTACTAGTATTGTGCTTTTAGCAAGTACTTTGATAACAGTTTCTCTTGAACCACTTTTATTTACTTTTGCCATTATTGAACTATTTTAATGTAGCAGATTTATATTTATCAAAAATAGTGTCGCTGTAATCTCTCAAACGTCAAACTCACAGTTTCAAGATGGCGGAATTAGTTCCAAAAACTACCACCGCCAAATTATACTTGTGGCACTGTACTACCTAATTTAAGTGACGATGTAGTTTTAAAATGGAAGTAAGCTTGACTTGAAAGTGTAGACGGCAATGAGACGTAGTATAGGTAAACTTACTTTAGTCCAATCAGTGTAGCGCAGCTATCTACACCCATTATCCAAGGCAGAGTCTCGTCTTCTCAGGGTATTGCTTGGTGTGCTCCGATTGTCAAGGTTTTTGCGGCTAAATTGTTTAAATCAAGTTTAGTGCGCTTTTAATGTTTTGACTGCAAATCTACCTCATGTTTTCATTATTCTATATCCTCTATGTCATATATATTCCGTACCCTCTATGTCATATTTATCAGTGATACTATTAAAACCCGAACCGTAACACTCGTGTTTTAATAACCCTCATTATGCGACGGTTTTATAAACTATTATTACACTATTATTTCGTTTAGAAATCTGTCCCGTACTAAAAATTTTCAATTTTATTTCAATTGTACATGCATAAAGTCTGTCATTATGGTATTATTTTTAATTCATAGTAAAATTAGAACTTTACGTTACGCGTAAAGATAGAAGCAATATGTTTAGTTTTATACCCAGTAATATGTTTCCAGATGTAATCCGAACCCGTGCGAGCACGGCGGCGAGTGCACGCAGACTGCGGAAGAGTTCACGTGCAACTGTCAGGGGACTGGGTACGCGGGTGCTGTCTGTCATACTTGTGAGTACTTTGTTTTTTATCTATTTTGTTTTTGGCTCCACATGATTACTGTATTTAGCCAGTGTCAAGCTGCAGGCCACACACATACGGAATTCCGTTTCGAAATTTCGAACGCAGTCAATCCATCCAAATCTATGGGTCTATCACATATGTCCGGTAGTTTTCTGTTCGAATTTTTGCCTTTGGAATGGAATTCCGAATATATGTGGCGGATAACAGAATCCCGATTCGATATTTCAATTTAGAATTCCGGATGTATGTGGCCGGTTACAGAATCCCGATTTGATATTTCGATTTAGAATGCCGGATGTATGTCGCCGGTAACAGAATCCCGATTCGATATTTCATTTTAAAATTCCGGATGTATGTGGCGGGTAACAGAATCCCGATTCGATATTTCAATTTAGAATTCTGGATGTATGTCGCCGGTAACAGAATGCCGATTCGATATTTAAATTTAGAATTCCAGATGTATATCGCCAGTAACAGAATCCCGATTTGATATTTCAATTTAGAATTCCGGATGTATGTGGCCGGTAACAGAATCCAGATTCGATATTTCAATTTAGAATTCCGGATGTATGTCGCCGGTAACTGAATGCCGATTCCGTATTTCTATTTAGAATTCCGGATGTATGTGGCCGGTAACAGAATCCCGATTCGATATTTCTATTTAGAATTCCGGATGTATGGCGCCGGTAACAGAATCCCGATTAGATATTTCAATTTAGAATTCCGAATGTATCTATAATAGCCGGTAATCGAATCGAGATTCGATATTTCGATTTGGAATTCCTGATGTATGTGGCCGCTCTAAGAGGGCTTCTAATGAATGTACATTTGTCCTTAGCGATACACCCGCTGTCCTGCCAGGCGTACAAGAACGTGATGGCGGTGTCGCGCGCCGCTGACATACACATAGACGTGGACGGCTCCGGACCGCTGCGAGCCTTCCCCGTCACCTGCCAGTTTTATTGTGAGTTTTATCAGGCCAGTCGCACTCCTCGCTGTAGCTGTGAAAATGCTAGTACCCCCGATATACTTCGTGAATGACATGTTCAGTCAGTACTGTCACGCGCGCTCTCGATCGGACGCGCGCCTGTATTTTACTATTCAATCTGTTTTCTCACAACACTCAACCTTACAGTAAGAGACAGCTGCCGGCCCGCGAGCTGACCGACTGATACAGACTCTCGCCGCGCGGACTTACGGTGCGCAACACGCGCTTCCTAGTTACTATTAGTTTATTCTGTGACGCAAATTCATCCCAGGCTTGTGGCGTATTTTGAACGTTACCGACGTATAAAAAAATAATTGTATCATCATCACCATTATCATCATTAGCAGTATTCGTCCACTTTTTATCTACTTTAAAAAAAAGTGGACGAATACTGGCTGCTTATGATGATGATGGTGATGATAATATTATTAATTTAGATTTTCGTTGTTATATTGCATTGTTTTATTATTATTAAAGTACATAACTTGCATACCATTATATTTTTTATATTGAGTTACTTACGTAGCGAAACCAAACAAAGAATGTGTAAATTAGTTTTATCAAGACAGGAGTATAAGAGTAAATAACACAAATGTTTTCTCCAGCGGACGGTCGCATCATCACCGCAGTGCACCACTCATCATCACTGAGCACCGTGGTGGACGGGTACCAGGAGCCCGGCAGTTTCCGGCAGGACATCACCTACGACGCGTCCAGACAGCAGCTGGAAGCTCTGTTGAACAGGTCGCAGTCTTGTCAGCAACGGCTGGAGTACACCTGCAGGCACTCGAGGCTACTTAACTCTCCCAGTGAGTATCCTCATCATAGCCTTTCTCCAACATCATCATCATCGCTATCGGCCTTAGCACCGTCGGCACCAGCGAGCACAGAAACACTTTTTTTTTTTAATGCTGTATAGGCAAGCGTTTGACCACTATCTCACCTGATGTTAAGTGATGATGCGGTCGACGATGTAGCACGCTTACCTAATAAATACCTGTTCACTCGCGATTTGAAGACCCCTGGGTTGTAGCTATCGGGAAACACAGACACCGGCAAGGAGTTCCATTCTTTGGCGGATCGTATTATGTAGGACGAAGCAAAAAGCTTCGTGCGTGTAGATGGAACGTCCACCATGAAGCGGTGGCGCACATCGGTACGTCTGGTTGTCCGATAGAAGAAAGGGGATGGCGGTACTAACTCGTGCAATTGGATGGCACACTCTCCGAAATGTATCCGATAGAAAACCGATAAACTAGCGACTTTGCGGCGATGGTCCAGGAGCATCGCCGCATCCACAGCTTTCATCATCATCGTCATTTTGACCATCTCCAATAACACCTTCACCACTAGAAATGTTATGCCAGCAACTCAAAGCCGTGCTACGCTTCATTAAGGACCGGGGGTGGCTTGAGTAATCGCTGGCAGGGGGAATGTACTATACACCCCAAGCGGGACGTTAGTGCAGGTCTTATTACCCCCATCACCAATTAGAATTAGCCTTTCTCCACCCACTACTGGGCATAGGGCTCCATTCGTTTATGCCACTTGTGACAGTCCTGTGCTAAACGCATCCGGGTGAATGTCTTGGCATTGTAACATGTTACGGTCTGGGTTCTATAATACATTGCATTATCAGCCTATATCAGTCCACTGCTGAACATAGGCCTCTCTCAAGTCACGCCACTTGCCTCGATCTCTAGCTCTTCTTTTCCAACTCAATTCCATAATAGGTTTAATGTTTGCAAAAGTTAAGATAATGTTTTTATTTCTGCTGCGGTGTTATAAGTGTTGTTTACATCGAAGACAGATTAAATCGGCCATATGCTACATTGTGTGAGTATCATATCTAAACTACTCTAGGGTGAGAACTTGGATGTAATGATAATGCTAAGGCTGATGGTGATAATGATGATTGTAAATGTTGTTGCTACTGTGACTGGTACTCTGCATCCGGGTCCCGCTTATGCAAGCCAGCTGTAATTCTTATTTCGTTAGTTTAATTCTGTCATTATTTGACATTTTTGGTAGGAAATACATATAAACAAGGAGGCGCAGCGATATATTTCCTGTATGGTAGTAACTTCAAAAAAAGGTGCATACCTAAACGTCATAATGGAACTTAAAATGTTTGCCATTGATTGTCTATTGGTCCGTTGATGACATAAAACGGCTACCATTTATTGGCTATTAGTGCATTGATGACCTTGATTGACTCAGCCCTAGTTCTGGCAGCCATTTTAAGTTGCATTATGACGTTTAGGTATCCCCCCTTTTTTTGTAGGTATTTTGTGTCCTTATATATACGTCAATGTTATTTGACAGGTGACGAAGCGTCATTCCACCCGTTCGCGTGGTGGGTGTCTCGTACAGGACAGCGCATGGACTACTGGGCGGGCGCACCCCCCGGGTCGCGGATGTGCGCCTGCGGGGTGCTGGGGGACTGTGTGGACCCCGCCAAGTGGTGCAACTGTGACGCCGAGTATGTCGTGCTCAGACCTAACGGTGAGTGCACCTTCGTGGATCTTTATAGTCTAGATCAGGGCTTCCCAAACTTTTTGTACTGTGACGCCCTTGAGATTGCAATTTGCCTTGATTGCAATTTTTTTACGACGCCGTTCAAACCCCACCGGCAGGTATTTTTGGACCGATGAGACCTTCAAAATACCTGCCACTTTTACCAATCATAATTAAATTGAAAATAAGAACAAAACATAAGACTAAAAATGAATAGAGATATTCTGTTGGCTGGCTACCAAAGAGAAGGATGTGGCTTGCTTTTCTGAGCAAAGCTTCTCAAAATGGGGCTTCAGTTTGGAAATTGCCAATCATTTTTTTTTCTCTATGTCTATTTTTGACCTCTGCATGTTCTTTATTACTGCAACTACAGAAAAGTATGAAGTCGCAAATGGTAATAGAACCTTTTATGCTGCAGTTCTGATGGTACGATATTCATGAAAAACTGAGCTCCAACATTCAAACATTTTATCGTGACTCCCGAGTCGCGACGACAAAATGCGCTCGGCGCTCACTTGAGTCGGTCGCATCGACACGCGACGCCTCTGGGACATCGCTGCGACGCCTGCCCTAAGGCGTCGCGACGTACAGTTTGGGAAGCCCTGGTCTAGCATATAACATATCATATGTTTATGGTGGTTTGACGTTGACAGCAATTTCGCCTCTTCACTGCATGTAACGCAAGATAGCACATATCTCCAGGTTCAAGGTCCGAACTTGGAGAGCTCAGAACATGTGTGTTTATTGGTCAGCTTTTTCGGAGTCCGGCCCTGATAGTATATTATATTTGTAAACAATCAGGGACCTCACTTAGCTACAAGAGACTGCTATATGATAGCTATAATGTTTCTGTATTTATCATTCATGCATTTTTTACCAGTAAATTCTATTTCTCTTATTTTCTTAGAATCTCAGACGGACGGTGGCGACATCACAGAAAAGGAGTTCCTGCCAGTAAAGCAGCTTCGTTTCGGAGACACCGGCTCACATCTCGACGAGAAAGAAGGACGCTACACGCTGGGACCGCTCTTGTGCGAGGGAGACGGTGAGATCTTTCGTTATTTATTCCTTTTCGTTCATTAAACTTCGGGTATTGGATACCATTTATTCATAGGCAATGTGCACAACTGTGTTCTAAAATAACTTTATGTTTTACAAAGTTATATCTCCATACGGGAAAATTGTCTTGGATTTAATTTTTAAATATTTTCATTTATATAGTTACATCTATATGTCCACTTCTATGTGGTATTATTTAATCACTTGAAACAGTTGAATAACTTGAAGACGATCTAGTATGATATACGATCTATTATGATTTAATTTTATGATTAACTCATTTCACCGTAATTAGAGTTAATCTATAAAACTTCGGGTGCTGAAGATGTGTTGCCGATTCTGGAGGCATTTATGGATATTGAATACACTTTCTAAAACGATTCACATCGTCATTTAACATCAGGACAGATAGTGGTTCATCACTCGCCTATTGAGCATTAAAATAAAAAATCCATCCTCAGTTGACGTAAAAAAAAGAGGGTGCGTAGAAAGCTGCTACGCCTTCGAAGTAAAACTTCAAGTTCATTTAATTTATTTCTCAACATCACAAATATTTTTTTGTACAACTCCATGTGTTTTAAATTTTACCGCACCAGGGCTAGCATGGCAAGGGGACTATTTTGTCTTTCCACCTATCCGTGTTTTGTTTGGTGGAGAAAGCAAATTATAAGTAAAGTTTTTCGACAATTATAAACTCCCGCTGACTTTTAATCAATTCTTTAACTGTTTAATACGAAACAAAATCAAAACTTGGGGTTAAACCAAGCGTTTTGTTATTGATGTGTTAATCTCCTGTCAGTGGCGAAAAACAGGGAAATTCAAAAGTGGCGGCAACAATGTAATTCCAAAAAGATGATGATTTTACAAACTCTATCTCTCTTCTGTTAGATAACTTTCCCTGTCATTTCGCAACAAATATAATATACTAGCTGTGCCCGCGATTTCGTCCGCGCGGAATAGTGTCTTTGGGTAGCATTAACTAATAAGACACATACGTATTCCAACTACAGCGCACCGTACCACGCCACGCTAATCCCCCTTCCCTTCCCCCTCCCCCCCCTCCCCTCACTTCCCCCTCCCCTCCACTCCCCCAACCTCACCCTCCCCTCCCCCTCCCCCACCACACTCCCTCTTCCCTCCCCCTCCACTTCCCTCCACTCCCCCTTCGCCTTCTCAAACTTTGAATGTCATATTTATTTATCATCATATTTCATATCATCATATTTATAATTAACAGCCTAAAATATAAGTTTCAAGCTTCTAGCTCTAAAAATGACGATACTTCCATACAACATTTCATCCCCCATTTCAACCCCTTACAACCCTTTTTTCGCATTAAAAAGTAGCCTACGTCCTTTCTCAGGCTCTAGACTATCTGTGTACCAAATTTCATTTAAATCGGTTCAGTGGTTTTGCCGTGAAAGTAACACAGACAGACAGACAGAGAGAGAGAGAGTTACTTTCGCATTTATAATATTAGTTAGGATTATTTTTATATGTATATGGAAGTTTATGATATGCATTTGTATTTGTATATAAGATTATAACATATAACGTTATTATGTAGTCCATAAATATAATTATTCTAAATAAAGGTAACCATACCACCCTCCTAAGAATAAAATATTTAGTAGTATATAAAGAGTATTTGTATTGTATTTTATTGATTATAATAAATATGTGTTGTTCACACAGATCTGTTCAGAAACGCGGTAACGTTCCGAATATCTGACGGTATCATCCAGCTGCCAACCTTCGACCTGGGACACACCGGGGACATCTACTTCGAGTTCAGAACTACTAAGGAAAACGCTGTTCTTCTACATTCTAAGGTAAACTTGGTGATACTTACGGAACATATTGTGATTGTTGAATTTAATAAATATAAGCTCACTTAAGTTTCTAAAACTCAAAACTGATTTGTATTTACAATATGAATAATTGAATGGTTAGCTTATGGCACACCAAGAAAAAAAAACAAAGTAAAAGATAAAACAGCACATAAGATATCGGCACTACAGTAGGCGGTCCTATCGCTTCTTTACCAGACAACCTTTGGATAGACAGGATTTACAAACTATAATGTAGAATTCTATTGCAGCTATAAGTCAAAATAAATGTTAAAATATACTTAAAATTTAAACCTATACACATATACACACACGTGGTACAAAATATGTTTAATTAAAAAAAAAAAAAAGTTCATCTATATTCTACATCTACTTTAGTAATTGCCTTGAACATGAAATAACGTGCCTCCTCCCCAGGGTCCACAAGACTACATAAAGCTGTCTATCATCGGCGGCGACCAGCTGCAGTTCCAGTTCCAAGTAGGAGACACGCCGCTCGGAGTGTCCGTGGAGACTAGCTCCCGGCTCGCTGACAACAACTGGCACTCCGTCTCTATTGAACGTAACAGGTGACGTGTTTACACTAGACAAGACAGTTACAAGTAGGAGACACGCCGCTCGGAGTGTCCGTGGAGACCAGCTCTCGGCTCGCTGACAACAACTGGCACTCCGTCTCTATTGAACGTAACAGGTGACGTGTTTACACTAGACAAGACAGTTACAAGTAGGAGACACGCCGCTCGGAGTGTCCGTGGAGACCAGCTCTCGGCTCGCTGACAACAACTGGCACTCCGTCTCTATTGAACGTAACAGGTGACGTGTTTACACTAGACAAGACAGTTACAAGTAGGAGACACGCCGCTCGGAGTGTCCGTGGAGACCAGCTCTCGGCTCGCTGACAACAACTGGCACTCCGTCTCTATTGAACGTAACAGGTGACGTGTTTACACTAGACAAGACAGTTACAAGTAGGAGACACGCCGCTCGGAGTGTCCGTGGAGACCAGCTCTCGGCTCGCTGACAACAACTGGCACTCCGTCTCTATTGAACGTAACAGGTGACGTGTTTACACTAGACAAGACAGTTACAAGTAGGAGACACGCCGCTCGGAGTGTCCGTGGAGACCAGCTCCCGGCTCGCTGACAACAACTGGCACTCCGTCTCTATTGAACGTAACAGGTAACGTGTTTACACTAGACAAGACAGTTACAAGTAGGAGACACGCCGCTCGGAGTGTCCGTGGAGACCAGCTCCCGGCTCGCTGACAACAACTGGCACTCCGTCTCTATTGAACGTAACAGGTGACGTGTTTACACTAGACAAGACAGTTACAAGTAGGAGACACGGCGCTCGGAGTGTCCGTGGAGACCAGCTCCCGGCTCGCTGACAACAACTGGCACTCCGTCTCTATTGAACGTAACAGGTGACGTGTTTACACTAGACAAGACAGTTACAAGTAGGAGACACGCCGCTCGGAGTGTCCGTGGAGACCAGCTCCCGGCTCGCTGACAACAACTGGCACTCCGTCTCTATTGAACGTAACAGGTGACGTGTTTACACTAGACAAGACAGTTACAAGTAGGAGACACGCCGCTCGGAGTGTCCGTGGAGACCAGCTCTCGGCTCGCTGACAACAACTGGCACTCCGTCTCTATTGAACGTAACAGGTGACGTGTTTACACTAGACAAGACAGTTACAAGTAGGAGACACGCCGCTCGGAGTGTCCGTGGAGACCAGCTCCCGGCTCGCTGATAACAACTGGCACTCCGTCTCTATTGAACGTAACAGGTGACGTGTTTACACTAGACAAGACAGTTACAAGTAGGAGACACGCCGCTCGGAGTGTCCGTGGAGACCAGCTCTCGGCTCGCTGACAACAACTGGCACTCCGTCTCTATTGAACGTAACAGGTGACGTGTTTACACTAGACAAGACAGTTACAAGTAGGAGACACGCCGCTCGGAGTGTCCGTGGAGACCAGCTCTCGGCTCGCTGACAACAACTGGCACTCCGTCTCTATTGAACGTAACAGGTGACGTGTTTACACTAGACAAGACAGTTACAAGTAGGAGACACGCCGCTCGGAGTGTCCGTGGAGACCAGCTCCCGGCTCGCTGACAACAACTGGCACTCCGTCTCTATTGAACGTAACAGGTGACGTGTTTACACTAGACAAGACAGTTACAAGTAGGAGACACGCCGCTCGGAGTGTCCGTGGAGACCAGCTCCCGGCTCGCTGACAACAACTGGCACTCCGTCTCTATTGAACGTAACAGGTGACGTGTTTACACTAGACAAGACAGTTACAAGTAGGAGACACGGCGCTCGGAGTGTCCGTGGAGACCAGCTCCCGGCTCGCTGACAACAACTGGCACTCCGTCTCTATTGAACGTAACAGGTGACGTGTTTACACTAGACAAGACAGTTACAAGTAGGAGACACGCCGCTCGGAGTGTCCGTGAAAAGAAGGGCACTATCTAGTGTTAGCCTGGTCAGCTACCACCCTCAACATGGAAATCAGTCGCCAGCACATATGTGTTGTCCTTTGGTCTGTCCTTGAGCCAGTTTTCATTCTAGGCCAAGCATGTTGGGATTCTCGATCACATCGTCACTTACCAAGAGGTGAGATAGTGGACAAACGCAGGCCTATATACTTTTTAATGTCAGGGAAAGTATATAATATTTGATTCATGTAATGGACAACCTGTTCAGTATTTTTAAATTTTTATGGTCACTGATATATTCTATCAATGAAATATTTCATCTTATTGTCATCAGCCTAAGAAAGTTTACTGCTGAACATAGGCTAATCGAACTGCATCGTACATAGTACCAGCTCTCTCCAGCCACCTTGCGAAGAACATCGCGAGAAGAAAGATTATGGATTCGCAAGGGTGCATTCGTTCGATATACTCATTAATATATTGTAATCAATATTTGAGTTTGACTGTTTCTTTCTATTATCAATTGATGAATTTCTATCTAACTTTTGCTAATTAATGAAATCTCCTTCATTTATGATTTGAAATTATAAACAAAACACTAAACCAATAATTCAATCTCCACAGAAAAGAAGCTCGTGTAGTAGTAGACGGAGCTCTAAAGAACGAGATCCGCACAGCGAAGGAGCCGGTGCGAGCCCTCCACCTGACCACGGGGCTGACGCTGGGGGGAACCCTGGACAGGAAGGACGGGTTCGTGGGGTGCATGCGAGCGCTGCTGATCAACGGGGTGCCTATTGACTTGAGAGGATACGCTACTAGAGGTAAGAGCTTTATCTTTTTCATGAATTAGTTGTGCCCCGCGGTTTTACCCGCGTAGACGTCGTTCCCGTGGGAATTTTGGGATAAAATGTGTGTTTGTGTTATTCCAGGGTCTAGGCAAAAGTCTACATACCAAATTTCAGCTCCATCGGTTGAGTATTTATAGCGTGAAGAAGTAACAATCATACACACACACTTTCTCCTTTATTATGTTAGTAGTAAAGTAGGATTATTAGGAAATGGGGGAGACCTTTGTCCAGCTGTGACCCACTCCAGGGTAAATAAATAAAAAAAATACATGTTGTGTAGTGGAAAGTAAAGATACCTCCCCTAGTCTAGTGGCGCGATAGATGCAAGCAAGATTGGCGGCGGATGTAAAACAAAACGTTAAACAACTGTGCTAAATGAATCTACCTTTATATCTCCTTACTTATTAGTCCAACTGATTACAGTGTGATTCTTATAAGTTCCTTGTAATTATTTTTAAACGGATTTTTTAAGATGGAGGTTGGCCGAAATCTTCGGATGGATATGTGCGAGTATTTTTGTTTTATAGTCGCGACATCTCTGTAAATCTTTGTGAATGAAAATCAACTACAGACTTATTATTGAAAGTAGTTTTTTTTGTATAAAGTAATAAAATACTAATGTTTGTTTAACGTGTATTTGTTTCCCAGGAGTATACGGCGTGACGACAGGCTGCGTGGGCAAGTGCATGTCGTCCCCCTGCCTGAACAACGGCACGTGTCTGGAGGGGTACGACTCGTACTCCTGCGACTGTCGGTGGACGGCCTTCAAGGGGCCCATCTGTGCTGACGGTGTGTCTCACTCTCTGTGCTCACAGTATCTATCACTATCTGCTGACGGCATCGATATAAAAAGGAAGATGTGGTACTCACTCGTATGCCACGTAAACATAATGGAACTAGAAACAACTACATGGAAACATGAATTTCTAATGTCGAGCTTGATGTGCATGAAGAACAGATGAAGGCATTGTTGCTAATTATTTAAATGGATCTGCGATAATTGCACATGTAATTCTGTACGTGCTACACAGACGCCAGTTCGATTGTGACTAAGGTGAAATTAGATTCGCGAACCTAATTCATACATACGGTCCACATTTATGAGCGGGGTCCCTTATCTCCCTTTTTTATATATATCGATGGCTGATGGTGTCTATCACAATCTGTGGTCACGGTATCTACACACAAATATCACAATCCACATATCAGCGGTCATTACCGTTTCATAGTCAGAACTTGGGCTGAGCTCATTTTACCTGAGCCATAATTTTAATTTAAATTACCAATTATAATTTCACTTTTTGTTTATAAGTGTCTTGGCTTTGATTCATGAAAATTCGTTCAGCCGTTTTAACTTTAACTGTTTTCTTGTTGATGACGTTATGAACACAACTTTCATAGGTGTGATCAATTTGAAATTCGGTATCCTCTTACTTCAATGAAACAAGGTAGCATTGACCTGATGCTGGGGCATATCCTGGAACCTGCAGAATACTCTACTGCTCACCGACTTACAGCAGAGATGTCGCGTTTATTGGTATGGTCTCAATGAACAGATTATATATAGATCAGAAGGGGGTTATTTTACAAGAGACAATGGGGTATTATTGGGAGACACCTGCAATTTACGCCTACATACATACATACAATGACGCCTTTTTCCCGTTGGGGTAGGCAGAGACTACTTCTTTCCACATGCTACGATCCTGACATACCTCCTTCGCTTCTGCCACTTTCATGAGCGCCTTCATACATGCTCGCCGGTTATAGGTACTTTTTATTTACGCCTAATAAAAAAATATTTTCGTTATAACTACCGTAACTAAATTAAATTATTATGTAAAGAAGAACAAACATTTTTTTATTTAGTGGTACACAATGGTATCTTTCCTAAAATAATAATCAAAAGTTCTTTATTCAGAATATCACATGTGATGGTACATAGCTCAAAACATGCAAATTAATGTTACGATACCACTGTATTGGTGTTACCTTTGATGACCGCTGTACCCTGCACTAGGTCCTAAAAGCCTGAATTGCCCCGATAAATACTGAGATAACAAAAGAAAAGAAGAAAGGAGAGTAAAGTAAATAACGAGTACAAACAGAAAGTACTTACCAGATTTAAGTACCTCAAACTAACATTTATACTTGTACCCACAGAAATCGGCGTGAATCTCCGAGCGAACTCGCTCGTGAAGTACGACTTCCTGGGGTCGTGGCGGTCCACCATCAACGAGCGCATCCGGGTGGGGTTCACCACCACCAACCCCAAGGGCTTCCTACTCGGCTTCTACTCCAACATCACCGGGGAGTACCTCACCCTCATGGTCTCGAACTCAGGTGAGGGGAAATATAAATTAAAAAAAATTATTAAAAAATTAAAAAAAATTAAATTTGTTTATTTCACTTTAAAGTACTTTACAATTCAGTGCGGCCCTAGCTACTAAACTAGGTGTTTAAACACCCGTATTTCAGCAATTAGTTCCTTCCGAGTAATTGATCAATCTTGTGTACATAATAAAATATAGATATTTTTAATGATTAGGTTTAAGATTAAATTTTTAATATTAATTAAACATTAGAATTTCAATCAAGAGGGAAATATAAATATACAGTATACATGTCATACATACATAAAATCACGCATATTTCCCGTTGAGATAGGCAGAGACTACTTCCTTTCACATATTACGATCCCGACATAACTCTATCGTTTCTTCCACTTTCATGAGCACCTTAATACATTATTATTGTTATATACCGGCTGTAATTCACGTACCTTTAGTCGAATTTCGAACACGTACCTTTAGTCGACTCGGAGGCGATCGCCTCCGAGTCCGCCCCCGCCCCGGCTATCAAGCCGAGCGCAGCGAGCGGCGGCCCGCAGTTAACATCGCGATCTCACCGCGTGACCTCACTCCCGAGGAAGAGCGACTGACTCGCTCGAAACCTAGGTCGAGAAAATTCGACTAAAGGTACGTGAATTACAGCCGGTATATAACAATAATAATGTTACAAATTCACGATAACTTTAAAACCTTAATACATGCTGGCCGGTTATAGGTTAGACTTTTGACTTGTCTTTTCTTTAAAACGTCTCCGATCTGGTCGTGATATTAGTTATTAAAGTAGCTGTACGGCAGGTCGGGAAAGTTTCACTTTGTGGATTATAATTATTCAGCTTATTTAGACTACTTTAGACTTACTGTACCTTACAAAGTAGATATCAAATCACTAAAATCAGATATTGTTTTTAACCGACTTCACAAAAAAGGAGGAGGTTCTCAATTTGTCGCTTTTTTTATATGTATGTTCATCGATTACTCGAAGATGCCTGAACTGATTTGGAAAATTATTTTTTTGTTTCAAAGGGCACACTTTTCGAGGTGCTTTCATTTAAATTTTAACGAAATCGGTCGAGCCCCTTTTATTATATCAACATTTGTATTACGATGCATTTGTATACCTCGATGACATGATACTGGCTTCTAGCTACTTTGACTAGTGTGACGTTTGAAGTCGGTTATTTTAGTTTTTTAAATGATCTTAAATGATATTATACCAGGTCATCTCCGCGTGGTGTTCGACTTCGGGTTCGAGCGTCAGGAGATCGTGTTCCAGGGGAAACACTTCGCGCTCGGACAGTACCACGACGTGCGGCTCGCCAGGAGGAACGGCGGTCAGACTATGGTCTTACAGGTCACTACAACATTTGTCTTGTCGTTTGTCCAAACTGTTGTAGTTTTTAACCGGTATCACAAAAAAAGGAGTTCTCAATTCTATTTTTTTTTTTTTTTTTGAATATAGAACTGGGCAGCACTTGACCACTATCTCACCTGATGTTAAGTGATGATGCGGTCGATGATGGAGCGCGCTTACCCAAAAGATACCTATTCACTCGCGAATTGAAGACTCCCATATCGTATTTAACCGGAAACACAGACTCAGGCAGAGCATTCCATTCCCTGGCGGTTCGCATGATGAACGAAGATGCAAATCGCTTTGTTCGGGTAGATGGTATATGCATAACGTGACCATTTATATTTTATGTCAGAGCAGGACATCTGCGGGACACTTGAACTAAAACAAAACATCGAGGAAGCGCGGGTGAAAGGGGTTTATCTATCCTGCTCGCACGCGATAGCGCGACACCGCTTGGCGGGTGACGCGCTGTCTCGTAGGTAATTTGCCTTCCCGCTCGGGGCGCCCGCCTGCCGTGCAACGCATTTCGAACGAGAAAAATACATTTTAAACTATCGTTTGGTCTATTTGCAAAAGCGGGACAATTTTGGCCTTGCGGGGGACACCGGGACAGACTGCCTGAAAGCGGGACTGTCCCGCCCAAAGCGGGACGTATGGTCACGTTATATATGCACCATAAATCGGTGGCGCCTTTTAGTGTCTCTGGATGTCCGATAATAAAATGGGGATGGTGGAATCAAATTATGCAGTTCCATAGCACACTCTCCAAAATGTAACCGATAGAAAACCGATAAACAAGCGACTTTGCGGCGATGCGCGAGACTCTGAATTCGTTTGACCACTATATCACCTCATGTTAAATGCAAGATAGTATAGTGTAAGTGTAAGTGTCGTTTAGCGTTTCCATCAGCGTGTTTGTCCTCTTGTCATATATTATAGTAAAAAAAGTTTGTTACGTTAATTATTGTGTATTTATTATGTTGCTATATCTCATTGTGGGAGATATGTATGAAAAGACAAAAGGTCCAGTGAAAGACCAGGGATTTTTTTTTTTGACATTGACGCGCTGGACTCTTAGATCTAGACAGATGGTGCAGTTACATTATCATCATCATAATCAGCCAGTGTCAGTCTACTGCTGCCACTGTCTGCAAACAAAAAGCCGAGGATCGGGCTCAGTGGCGTGTCTTGTTAGGGATAAAGTGTTATAATTTATTTATCAATTTATTAGGTATTGTGTTAATCCTACTATGTATTATAATTTATATCTTTTTCTGGCAATAAACGATTATTATTGTTTACGACCAGGATATGCAAAAAAGAGAGGTGTACCACGTCCTGTTTAAGAGTGGAAGCGTGTGTCGTGGATTACGTGGTAACCTCGATATCCTGGGGAAACTTCACCGCGATTACACGGCGTCTTAAGGGTGGTTGAATTTGAGGCTAAGAGGTTAGACAGTCACCTCGTGTGATTTTTGAATCACATAAACAAGTCATATGCGGGTGGGGTTTCCTACTACTTATCCACTAAAATGGCCAGATTAATGAATACGTATTTGGGTACTTCCCTGACTCGACGTCCACGTCTTGGCGATCCCTCCAAAGTTTCACCACAATATCACTTGGTATTTCGAAAAGTTACAATGTTTATAATTACGACTTGGTATGTAGACAGCCTAGACCCTGGAATAACACATAGGATACTTTTTATCCTGATATTCCCACGGGGACGATGTCTACGCGGGCAAAACCGCGGAGCACAGCTAGTCAACTATATGATTATAAACTGGTTTATATATATTATTTTTCAAAAAAAAAAAAACCGCCTTCATAACCACAAACAGGCACTCAAAAGTAAAATTAAAATGGGACCACCTCGGAAACGTAGCCTACCTATTATAAAAAGAATCATTTGAATCCGTTCACAATTGAAGGAGTAATCGCGTAACATACACAAAAAAAAAGAACATACATACGAATTGAGAACCTCCTCCTTTTTGGTGAAGTCGGTTAAAAATAGCAGTGTTTGCTTCTAGGTAGATAACTACGAGACTCAAGAGTACAAAATAGCAGTGTTTGTTTCTAGCATAAAATAGCAATGTTTGCTTCTAGCATAAAATAGCAGTGTTTGCTTCTAGCATAAAATAGCAGTGTTTGCTTCTAGCATAAAATAGCAATGTTTGCTTCTAGCATAAAATAGCAGTGTTTGCTTCTAGCATAAAATAGCAGTGTTTGCTTCTAGCATAAAATAGCAGTATTTGCTTCTAGCATAAAATAGCAGTGTTTGCTTCTAGCATAAAATAGCAGTGTTTGCTTCTAGCATAAAATAGCAGTGTTTGCTTCTAGGTGGATAACTACGAGACTCAAGAGTACAAGTTCAACATAAAGGAGTCGGCGGACGCTCAGTTCAACAACATCCAGTACATGTACATCGGACGCAACGAGTCCATGAGTGAAGGGTTCGTGGGCTGCGTCAGCCGCGTCGAGTTCGATGACATATACCCGCTGAAGCTGCTCTTCCAGCAGGACCCGCCGCCCAATGTCAGGAGTCTAGGTTAGTATTATTTAATCATACAAGCGGATCCGGCAGACGTTGTCCTGCCCGATCGCAGCGCCACTTATCGGGTCCAATTGTGAATCTTAACCATCTATTGACTAACTCAAACATACACATCAAAATTCATCTAAATTTGTCCAGCCGTTTAGGAGGAGTACAGTGACATACACGCGTACAGTAGAATTATATATATAAAGATAATATAATATTTATTCATATCTCACTGTTTACAGCAATATTACAGCTAAATTAATATTATATAAAAATATCATAAACGGAGGAAACGGTAATATCATCTCGGAGTGAGCATCTGTACCCCGTACTAGTTAAAAACTGTGTTACAGGGTCAGTCAGAACCTTCCCGTATTATTGACATAATTTCTATTACTGATTTTTACGGTTACTAGTATTTTATAATTAAAATAATTAAATGTACATGTACATTTACATCTGGGTCAATACTTAACTGCTGTCATACAGCTCTTTGCAGTCAACTTGCGAAGATAACCGCTCAATGTGGGCTATCGCGTGAGAATTTTTCACCAGAGGCGCTAGAGTGCTACATGCCCCACGATATATGTCAATAACAAATTTATCCATGGATTTACCTTTTAAGGACCGTGAACAGCAGATGTTTTTATAAATTAAATTTTATCCGTATGATCTACACATAAGATTGTAATTGCTATGCACATCAAAACGGCCCCAACGAAAGGAATCTAGTTTGAAGTGTGTCCTTGTCTAACAACCCGCCAGTGCGATATATGTACTATACTATATGTATAGTATATTGTGGACCATACAAAAGAAAGGGACAAACTCCGTTCAAGGTTGGTCTCTTTCGGGCCAATGTACATGATTTTTACACATAACTTAAATAACTCAGATCACACATAAAAAAACAACAAAAAAAATAAGCACAAAAATGTTGATTGGCAGAGCTTTACAGTGATTAAATTCTTGCTATACGTGAACGAAGTCGCGGGTATCAGCTCGTATTACTATAACAGTGATCCTCACACATGATCTCTCTACGTCCAGGAGGTAACCTGAACGAGGACTTCTGCGGCGTGGAGCCGGTGACGCACCCCCCGGAGCCCGTGGAGACGCGCCCCCCGCCCGGCGTGGACCTGCAGCGCGAGCTGGACCTCACCACCACCGACGAGGCGATCCTGGCCAGTAAGTACCATACTATCATCATCTTCATCATGTTCCTACCCTCATCCCAGTCAACATCCATATCTTCATCATACAGTGGAGGCTATCCTGTGATCCTGGCCAGTGAGTACCAAACTATATATTCTAATTCGTAATGGGGGCGATAAGACCTGCACTGACGTCCCGCTTGGGATATATTTCCCCCTGTCAGCGATTACTCAAGCCATCCCAGTACCCTTAGTACGAGTTTTTATAGTAAACGCTTTTGACAGATCTCACATAGTTGTTACTAAATTTAGTGAAGTGTAGTAACCACTAGAGGCGCTGTACTGTTTTTTATACAACATTTGTTCGAAATACGATATCGAGTTTGGTATGAAAACTCGTAGTAAGGGTACAGCTCGTTAATGAAGCGTCGGCTTTGGGTCGCTGGCATAACGCTTCCAGTGGTGAAGGTGTTATTGGAGATGGTGGAAATGACGATGATGATTAAAGCTGTGGATGTGTTTTAATATATATTCATGATCTATGACCGA
Source organism: Cabera pusaria (assembly GCA_954871355.1). Lineage (NCBI taxonomy): Eukaryota > Metazoa > Arthropoda > Insecta > Lepidoptera > Geometridae > Cabera > Cabera pusaria. The sequence goes on from OX940894.1 coordinate 27,282,572, forward strand.
CTCACCCTAGTCTATGTTCTGCCGCGACGTTAATATGGACCCAACAGCACTATTTAATCGCAATAACTCTCCTGACTCGATAGGGAATATGCATGTTTTTTTTAAATATTTTTATTTCACTCATTACATCCATATAACATAATAAAATAATAAAATACTGCTGGAATTAGTCTAATTATTTTTTAAATAAACATTTAAATATACAAATAAATTTAAGCAGTTTAAACGCCATCATTTCCCGGGCTCTTTGGTAATACATTGTGACGTCACGCACTTACGTCAGAACACACGGCGCTTGAAGCAAACTAGCTTTTTTTTCTTTAACTAAGACTCCGCGCGATTATTGTATTTAGCCAATGGCATGTTTTTATTAATTTATACAGTTTCTCTAATCTCGTACTCATTTTTATCTATATTAAATGGTTAGTAATATACATTTCTGCACAATAATTCGCGGCAAACACAATATTTGGAAATAAATACAATAAGACCACACCATACATTTATTTTTATGTTCCCGCGCTCAATGTTTCTATCACGTGGAGTAGAGAATTATGACGTCAACTTTCGATTCGACCAATGGTGATCTGTTATACAAACTTAAATTTCCCTCGCTTAAATTGCATTTTTAATTTATTATTTTAAGCAAATAAAATGGAATTAAATAAAAAAAAAAACAACAAAGAATCGAAAAAAAAAATATTTCCAATAAATCTGAGCTTCATGCATATTCCCTATTCTGTCACGGGGCCTTCTGTCGCTTAATTTCGTTAGACATGCGGCATCGATATATGCTAGACTGGCGGCGCCCCACGGCTTCGCCCGCGTTAAAAAGTATTCTGAATGTCCTTATCCACAATACTGGCTATCTCTGCAAAATTTTATCCAAATCGGTCTAGCGGTTTAACCGTGAAGAGGTCCCAAATAAACATGATATATTGGTGTTGATATTCCCTTCTGTCGCTTCTTGTCGACAAAGAGACGTCAGATGGCGCGTACAGTATAATAGTAATGTAGTTATCTGTTTCTTGTTGATGCTTTTCAAAAGTAAAAGTAATTTCAATTTGCTATAACTTATTGTAGTCTTAGAAATATTTCAACTACCCTCCTGCGACTAGGCTCGATAGTATAAAAGCGGACAGCGAGCGGGCATCGTGACTCAGTTGTTGCGCGGCCGTCGTAGGGTTCGGACGTAGTAGTGACGTTGTTAGCTTAGAAACATTATGTAATTGCCATTATGTTGAATTTCTATGGCATTATATAGCTGTGAATATTGTGATAGTGTTTATTCTGAGCCTTTTTCACTACTGGTATCTAAGAGTAGGTTATAAGAGTATAGGATAGCATATTCACTATGGTTGTTTTGTTTCAGCTGTGCTGGCGTTTATATTCCTGATGCTGATCATAGTGGCTATAGTGTTAGTACGAGCTCTGTCGCGGCACAAGGGGGAATATCTCACCCAGGTAACATTCATACATTCTTACAACTTCAAGTAAGGGCGCAGTGGTGTCCTGTCAGAATGGTCGGCTTTGGCGCCAGAGGTACCGAGGTCAATCCCCGCCGTACACCAATGGATTTTTCTATAGAAAAGAATGTGTGCGCTTCTCACAGTGGCCCGTTACACATCGTTAAAAAACCCTTCACTCCCGCATGATGGACACTATCTAGTGTCCGCCTGACCAGTCAGACCCTCAAGTTAGAAAATCTGTCGCCAAACATGTAATGTGTTCTGGCAACTATTCTTGAGAACCAGTTCCCATTCTAGGCCTACTAGTGTGCTACCATCTTCCACTGCAACATTACATACCAACAGGTGAGTTAGTGGACAAACGCTAGCTTATATGAAATAAAATAATATAAAGGCGATTTTTACATACATTTAAGAAAATGGCTGTTAGACAAATGTTTCTATTCTATGACAGAATATTTAAATTGTAAATAATATTATTTGATTGTAAAATTACGGTAAAATCTCTTAACACTGATCTTTTATTTGTAAACTAATTAACATTTTATATTTTTTGACATTGCCACAGAATAAACTTTTTCATTTTGAAACATTTTACACGATTTTAGGTTATTTGAAAGACAATATCTGTATAAATAATATTGAAAGATGTCTGTATATTTTAGTTAAAATTGTAAGTTCTATTTGCATGTCGCTATGCGACAAAATGTTTTAGGCACCATCGAAACATTGTAACATCTCTCTCACCAACATTTTGCAGTGAATAAATGACATTGTATTGTAAAAAAAAGCTGTAAATATTGCATTGCGCTGTACTTATCTGTCGTGTATATGTACAGGATCTGTCGTGTATATGTACTTATCTGTCGTGTATATGTACAGGATCTGTCGTGTATATGTACAGGATTTGTCGTGTATATGTACATGATCTGTCGTGTATATGTACAGGATTTGTCGTGTATATGTACAGGATCTGTCGTGTATATGTACTTATCTGTCGTGTATATGTACAGGATCTGTCGTGTATATGTACAGGATCTGTCGTGTATATGTACAGGATCTGTCGTGTATATGTACAGGATTTGTCGTGTATATGTACAGGATCTGTCGTGTATATGTACAGGATCTGTCGTGTATATGTACTTATCTGTCGTGTATATGTACAGGATCTGTCGTGTATATGTACAGGATCTGTCGTGTATATGTACAGGATTTGTCGTGTATATGTACAGGATCTGTCGTGTATATGTACAGGATTTGTCGTGTATATGTACAGGATCTGTCGTGTATATGTACAGGATTTGTCGTGTATATGTACAGGATCTGTCGTCTATATGTACTTATCTGTCGTGTATTTGTACAGGATCTGTCGTGTATATGTACAGGATCTGTCGTGTATATGTACAGGATTTGTCGTGTATATGTACAGGATCTGTCGTGTATATGTACTTATCTGTCGTGTATATGTACAGGATTTGTCGTGTATATGTACATGATCTGTCGTGTATATGTACTTATCTGTCGTGTATATGTACAGGATCTGTCGTGTATATGTACAGGATCTGTCGTGTATATGTACTTATCTGTCGTGTATATGTACAGGATCTGTCGTGTATATGTACAGGATTTGTCGTGTATATGTACATGATCTGTCGTGTATATGTACAGGATTTGTCGTGTATATGTACAGGATCTGTCGTGTATATGTACTTATCTGTCGTGTATATGTACAGGATTTGTCGTGTATATGTACAGGATCTGTCGTGTATATGTACAGGATTTGTCGTGTATATGTACAGGATCTGTCGTGTATATGTACTTATCTGTCGTGTATATGTACAGGATCTGTCGTGTATATGTACAGGATCTGTCGTGTATATGTACAGGATTTGTCGTGTATATGTACAGGATCTGTCGTGTATATGTACAGGATCTGTCGTGTATATGTACAGGATCTGTCGTGTATATGTACAGGATCTGTCGTGTATATGTACAGGATCTGTCGTGTATATGTACAGGATTTGTCGTGTATATGTACAGGATCTGTCGTGTATATGTACAGGATTTGTCGTGTATATGTACAGGATCTGTCGTGTATATGTACTTATCTGTCGTGTATATGTACAGGAGGAGCGCGGCGCGGACGGTGCGGCCGACCCAGACAGCGCGGCGCTCGCGGCCGCCACCGGGCCGCGCGTCACCAAGCGCAGGGAGTTCTTTATATAACACTACTTACATACATACACACTCACACTGTTTACTATACTCACTGTTATCTACACAGTGAAACAATTAATAACTATTCTATTTTATTCTATTCTACTGGAACACACTAAGTAGCTAACACCAGGTTCAGACCACACGAGTTTTAGTTGTCCAACTTCCCAGGGATGTTCGATACGACTTACAACAAATACTCATTCAAAACTTTTCGATCGATTAAACCGCGCTCGATTAGCCAATAATATAGCTTAAATCTAAACCTTATGATCGCTCTATAATGCCAGCCTAAATGTTCTTCCGAGACAAATAATTGAGTAACGAGACGCGTGCTTTTAACCGGTACCTACTCAGTATCGATTCCAAAGTGTCGATACTAATAGTTCTAGGAATCGAATGAAAAGTACATCCCTAGGAAGTTAAACAAAAAAACCACCTGGCGTGAACTCGGTATATCAGAAAAAGTATGGACAAAACCATAGATAAATCATTGAAAGACAAAACGCGGAAAGCATTTTGTATAAACACATATACATATACTCAGTACTCAGCACGCACGAAAACATAAAAATATAGGGAAAAGGAAAAAGTATGAACATAAACTAGATTAAACGCAGGGAGTTTTTTTAATGTATTACACATATATACGTACTGTACTTACTGGAATACTCGAGGCAGCTAACAGAAAACGTTTGGACAAAAACTTGAGAATAGTATGTAAAGGTAAGATAGACATCCCGCCTGTACTTACATTCTTATGGGAGTCTTTAAATCGCGAGTGAATCCATGGGTCCATCCAGCTCCATCATCGAGCGCATCATCACTTAACTTCAGGTGAGATAGTGTTCAAATGCTACCCAGATACAAAGTACTTCAACCTGAGTAATCGTATTTGGTAGAATTGACACCGTGAGTGGAATTTTCTTAATTTTTTTTTTCAGAAATGTCACATGTGTCACAGTGTCAATCACTGTCGCGTATGTAATTTGCTAAATGTAGAATCTGTGGACACATAAGTTAAAAAATACATACAAATATAAGCAACTGTTGTACAACAATATAATAAAATCACACGTACAAATTATAAAACATAAGAGCATATCCATCGCTTTATTCGCCTTCATAATGTAAAACTATAAATTAGTTATTAGAGCCGACAATAAAAGAAAAATTCCTCAATACATGAAAAATATACTTCCATAGCTTAAAACTTAGAATTATACAAATTATTCAGGCAGCAGTTATTTATTATTCTTATAAAAATAAGCAACTGCAATTTTTCCCACTCTTAAGCAATTGTAACATCCCCTAGTTTTTATAGGATTTCTTCGGTAACTTCGAGAAAATTAGGGCTTAGGGCCGCCTGTTTTTAGTAAGAATAAATTCCCAATTTAACTACACATTTCTGGGTGTACAATATCGTTCACTCAATAAATTGTACTGAGTTCGTCGCTTTAGGTCTGGACTACATGAAACTGAACTAAGGACAGCTGTGTTCCGACAACCAATATGATCTCGTATCACGCGACGCGTTAATGTCATATATTGGTTGTTGACAGATCTCTCCTCTCAGTACCCTTAGTACGAGTTTTCATCGTAAACGCTTTTGACAGATCAGATATTTTGGCTCTCCGATTGGTCTAAATTTAGTGAAGTGTAGTAACCACTAGAGGCGCTGTACTGTTTTAACACTTTCGCTGCTGAAAACACACACCGTGCGTTTTATGATTTTTGGTATAGGAAGTAAAATTAAAAAACATATATAATACATTTTTTTTTAAATTATTTTTTTCACAACTTTTTTTTACAAAATTTGTTCGATATACGATGTGGAGTTTGGTATAAAAACTCGTACTAAGGGTAACGTAAGTAGGCGTAAGGCGTAAGTAGGTTTGTTGGAGTCCAGGTTACACCTGCCTCACGAAGCCACAAGGAGCGAGTTAACCCTAAGTCCTTTGTATTTCTTCATGAATTATAAATCAACGCCTTATTATGTACTAGTATTATTAGTATTACTTCTACTATTCTATACTTTATTCTAAGCTACTTCTCCCTAACGTGCCAGTTGGCCCACATATTTTTAAAATTCACTCTTCAATTTATTCAGAATCTCATTTCGAATGACAACAACATTAAGTCAATCTTTAAAATGTATCTCAGATAGATTCAAGCTACGTTTTATATCATGCCTAAAATGTAATCTCTATTTTCGAGGTCTGTTTTATTTGTTTTTCACACTTCTATTATGTGACTATTAAGCCCACTAAATTTTCCATGAAATGAAATTAAAAGTCTCAAGAATGGTTATCTTATAAAGGCCTCATTTCATGGTGCGGTTGAATCTCAAATTGTAACAGAATAAGACTATCGGCACTAACAAATAAAATACTTTTTAAACATTCTATAACATTGGCATAAGTTTAACTAGATTTAAGATATATTTAGGTTCTCTATAGTTGTATGATTTACACATAAAGATATTATTTAGACTGCCGAATTGTATGTGATTATTTTTAATGTGTGCGTTTTATTTTATTTTTCCGTCCAAATCCCAGATCTTATGTTACTTAAACTATGATGTATTTATATTATTTCGATCATGATATGAAATCGAGCTTTATTATACTGTAATTAAGAATCATAACACTTAAAATTCCATAGTTTTGGAATGTTTTATTTTATTAATTTGCTAATCAATTTGTAAACCTAAAAGATGTATAATTTTGTGACATATTGGTTTTTGTTTTTTACTCCAATAAATTTAAGTTAGTAGTGATTTGAGATATTCCCTGAAAAATGTATTTTAAAATTAACATCTAAAATAAGAAATACTATCAGTAGATACTTAACTATAACTTAGTGTTAGCGACGCACGTTTACATATTTTTATACATTTTACAGGGAACTTTATGGTGACGCCGGTGATAATTTTACCTTGTAACATAAATATATAAAATAAAATAACAAACAGCATATCTAAAAATACCTCAGTTTTAAAAATTACTGACACTTACCTAGACATATTAAAGAATGTATCTCTGTAAATCGAAACGTCATCTTATACATTGTTACACACAATCCAAAATGTCATCGTACCGACGGGATTCGAACCTGCGCCACCTGGTTAACCATGTCCAGGCGCTGTAACCAATTAAGCCACAGTACGATCCTATTAATACGACGAAACGAATGCATTACCAATTATGCATTGGTGGCGCCATCTATGTCAACTTTTGGATTGTGTTTAACAATGTACAAAAATATAAAGTGTGTAACACTTAAAAGAAATATAACATACAGTTTGTACTATTATTTATTCAATGTGATAGGGTTTACATTTAACATCGACTATTTGTCTATTCTATAGTATCGATTTTACTTATCGATACTTAACATTAACTTCATAAATATATAATTAATCGATTTAAATATATGAATGAATTTTAATATAAGTATCAAAATCCCTGGTAAATTTATAATCGGCGAGTTATTTTGTATGTTTGGTGTCATAATATAAGGTGTGGTGCCTTATTATTTGCATTAAGCGAGGCACGTAGGATAAAATCACGTAGCGTGTTTATAGTAGAGTTTTTATTTTATTACTCGATCACGAATAAACATTTTCCACAAATACATTCAAAAGTTGTTTCATTTTATTTAGAACTGGGTATTTGAAAGAGTAATTATAATTAATAAAATATATATATATATATAAGATTACATATCAAAACAATAAGTAAGTAACTATGTATTCTCTGGAAATCTTTGTCTTTGTATTAATACACACATACAATCACGCCTTTTTCCCGTTGGTGTAGGCAGAGACTACATCTTTCCACATGCTACGATCCTGACATACCTCCTTCGTTTCTCCCACTTTCATGAGCGCCTTCATACATGCTCGCCGGTTATAAGTACTAATACAATGTATTAATACTAATCGTAAAAAAGAGAGACGTTTCGACGAAAGACGAAGAAGTGGTCCCCTTTAAATTTCGTTAAGTTCTGATGAGTATCTCGCGAGATGGGAACAAACTCCTCAAACTTGGCACTGAAAATAACGCGCAGTATTTGACGTCGGTTTTCTTTTAGTTGTTATAACGTTAGTTCTCACGATTGCATTTATTTAAACCTAGCAGGGCCTCCCGGTTCACCCGCGTGGTTCCGTACCCGTGAGAATACGGGGATAAAATATAGACTATTTACTCGCTGACAATAAAGCTTTCCATTAGTAAAAATATTTTTGAAATCGGTACAGTAGTTTTTGAGTTAAATCGATACAAACAAAAAATCTAATCTTCTTTTAATCTCAAAATCTTCCTTATAATATTAGTTTTGTTAGCGACGGTGATCACTCCCCATCAGGTGGGCTGTCTGCTTGTATGCTACCAATACCATAAAAAAAAAAAGATAAAAGCATCTAGTAGATGGCGCTAGAGTAGGTTGAAAAGCCCTTATTGTAAATATTACCTAAATGTATGAGTTCCTGCATCGCGCATGAACTTGTTTTATGCATACGTATTAGCGTATCTTCGACAGGCAGCACTATATTTCCTAGCATAATTATATACAGGTTTTATTATTTTATTACCTATGGACTAGGTTTATGAAACACGCTGGTAGGTAGGTATACACGTTTAGCTAAAACTAACCATATCAATAACTTTAGAGTGGTTCTATAGAGTTGATTGTGATAAAATAACCACATTATTTTGTGTTAGAAACCTTGAATTTAAATGATTATTTCGTAGCGCGACGCTCTCTGTGCGTTAGGACTTTATGAGTGTTTGATTTATAATCGTAACTGGGCAATAAATCGAACGAGGCTATTAAAGTCACACGACTTTTTCTATGAATGGAAAAGTTTCTGTAAATTAGAATATAATCATTCTTATCTACATACCTATCTATGTAAATGTTTATTTATAAAAAGGGCGCACAAAACTATATAGAAGCATGTTTACATACCTAGTAACATACATTTTTAACCGACTTCAAAAAAAGGAGGAGGTTTCTCAATTCGACCGTATATATATATTTTTTTTTTTTATGTTTGTTCGCGGATAACTTCGTCGTTTATGAACCGATTTCGATTATTCTTTTTTGTTCGAAAGGAGATATCCCAAGTGTGGTACCATGGTAATTTTATCGAGGTATGATAAGTATCTCCAGAGATATTGAGATAAACATCTCAAAATTGTTACTGAAAATGAATAGCGCGGCATTGAAGTCGGTTGTTTTTTAGTTTTTAAACGATATTATCTGAATAATCATCATAATCAGCCGGTGTCATTCCACTGCTAGACGTAGGCTTCGTCCATGATACGCCACTGAGCCCGATCTTCGGCTAATTGGCAGGGATATGCCTTAATCGCCACGCTGGGCAGGCGGGTTGGCGATCGCAGGACGTAGCTCCTCGCACCGGTGACGCTGCTGCCCATCACCAGCCTGTAGTATTTATAGCTACGCAGAATAAAGAATAGTACCAGCTACGCCTTAATTTGAAATGGTTATACCGCCATATGTCGGTCGCCAGAGCTGCGTTCGTTGGTCAGCAGGATGCACCACGGGCAGGTGAGGTTGGCTGCGAGCACTTAGATGGTATGTGTGCTCCCTTGCATCGCCAATTCCCCATTCACATTTACATTACATTTAATGAATCAATATAATACAATGTAATGAACTTGAGAAGTAAGTAGACTGGTTCTAGAGTGTGGCGACCGCGAATCGACAAACGTAGCGTAGGACGTCCTGTGAGCAACATCCTTAGACAAAATCCAATTTCTGTTTCCATTCACGCTAACGCAACTTCAAAATGTAATGGGAATGACATTTATTTTTCCGCAACAAAGTTGTCATTCCCATACATTTTGAAGTTGCGTTAGTGTGAATGAAAACAGAAATTGGATTATGTCTAGGGGGCCAGGTGGATCAACGACATTTGCAAAGCGGTGAGCAGTGATTGGAAAGGAAGAGCCGAAGATCGGACTCAGTGGCGTGCCTTAAGGCTTAGGTCCAGCCGTGGACTGATATCGGCTAATTATGATGATGGTGACATATATACATAGTGTATTTATTCTCTTCGAGCATTCACCAATGGAGAAGTTAACGTTGTATTCCGCAAACATTTTTTTCTGCCGATACTAACGGGGGAAGAGGTAAATACACATTGCACACACACAAATCACTCACAAAGATCCCGCACACATGAAACATGCACACAGTATTAAAAATACAGCGTAGTTACGCACGCTCATATGGCCAATAATGGCTATATGGCCAGCAGAGGGGTACGCCTTGCGTTAACATCTCCATTGGTAAATGCTCGAAGTTTATTCTACTAAAACCATAAATTAGCTTTTGTATTTCAACAATGTTAATGCTTTGACACTAGCTAAATACACTGATCGTGTGGAGCCATAATGAAACAAAAAATGTCAGCAAAGGACCTGAACCTAACCGCTAAGCACTAACTCGTTCCCCACTTCACTTAGAACGAAGTGTCCCTAACACGTAGATATCGTGGCACCTGGCCCACTGACCCAGTCGGAGCTAAAAGGTGTGTGAGAGGCGGAGCGTGCTCGACGACCGATGTATCGATGAACGATCACTCCACCGTTGATGCACTAGGGATGGGACTTGTATCGATATATTTCTACTTTGTTTGACGATTAACTTCGACATGAGAAGTTTCGTTTTTTAGTCAAAATGATTCTCAAAACTCAAACCCAAAGCATTTGTTCATTAATGGACAGATTAAAAATCTGCACTTACCACGTTAACATTAAATAGATCCTATCGAAAATCATCCTACATATAAAAATAGCATAATTTATTGCTTTGAATAGAAAAAACAAAAGTAATTAACCAGCTTTCAGAACCAAATGAATTCAGCTTTCATCCAATCCTCGAACGTCAGACATATATATATGGATATAATGGAAACACTGCTTCTGGTAATATTATAATAGGTTATCATTGCGATCGAAACGACCTCTTGCAGGCCAACATAACGTACCAAGGTACAATAAATAGATTACCAATAATTTCAAGAAGGCTTTAAACGTCAACAAAGCTGTTTTTGTTTGCTTTAAACGGTTTGCAGAGCTTCCGCATGTTATTTGGTGCTAGTGAATTTGGAAGGCAGGTATAGTTTCTTCGTGTGGATTGATCTCCAGCCAGTTGTTCAGCGTCTCGTCTAACTGCTGTGCTGTCCTGAACTTCCACAAAAGTACACATTCTATCTTAGATCACATTTTACTTAACATTAGGTGAAGTAATTTGTCTAGTACTTTTTTTTGCCTCTATGTCTGATGTTTAAGTGTTTGTGTGTATCTATTTTTTATATCTTGTAGGCTAGCATTTGAACACTGTCTCGCCTGGTGGTAAGCGATGATGTGGTTGAAGATGGTGATCTCGCTAGGCCTAGTCTACTGACTTTTAAGGGCTGCGTGCTGCCGGAACACCACTCAAGGTTATGGCGGCAAATTTTCTCCTTAATGATATTAAGCTACTTTTTGGTAGCAATTCAGGCGAAACGTCGATATTATATGTTTCACCCACATGGAATTTAAAATGCATAATCTTACATAGGGATATCTTTATCGATAACTACTTAAGTTTTCCTGGCACATCTCTAACTCACCGCTCACACGTAAGAGGGCAGTCAGCGTTTTGCAAACGGGGTGAGGACAGGTGCTTCACGTCGATTATGGTTCACGAGGCCGACGATATGTGGGCCGCCCTTCTACCCTATATATTTCTAAAGAACCACACTAAAGACTTCAAGAGCCTCCTCACAGATATAGATTAAGAGAGATGGCTAAAAGTCCGCCTATTTGTAGGAATACCGGCATGTATCATTTGATTTAATTAAAGAGCATGCACATTAAGGAATCTTGAGAAAAAATAAGCGGTACTTGGGTAATTTAGTGGATACCCAACCAAAATGAATTCCAAAAGGAAGGGGCTCTCAATTTGTCTGTATGTTTTTTAGTATGTTTGTTACGCCATTACTCCGCCAAATGTGGACCGATTTTAATTATTCTTTATTTCATGAGTAGGGTTCATTCCCAAGGTCCCATTAAAATTTTATCAAGATCTGATAAGCATCTCCAGAAATATGACGATAAACATCTCAAATTTGCTTCTGAAACCGATTCTCGCGGCACTTGAAGTCAGTATTTTAGTTACTAAACTATCTAAATTATTAAACTATCTTAATTATTTAAATATTATGTTACAAGATGAGCAATATCCAGCAAGTACCTAAGCCAATTATTTATGTACCTTTTGTCGATTCAAAAGTTGGTAACATGTAAAAATGTAGAGTAGATAAGACAGGTACATACCTATTCGCAATTTTTGTTTCGTATGCCTAGCCTGTCGAGATCATGTTTTAGGATCCTTATTCCATCCCATCGACAACTGAGTCCTAATAAAACTACCTATGCAGTAACATTGATTGATATGCAAGAGTATACGAGAGGTAAAACGTAGGTAGGTGTATACGAGAATTTGTGTTTGTAGTAAGTATCTACGTATCCAGTTATTTCTGTGTCTGTGAGTCCACTTTACAAGAACCTAAATAAAAACTTGTACAAGTGTAGGTCTACATAAAAGTAAGTTAGTTTTATCGCAGTAGTTGCGCACTATCTGCGTACTCAGTACCCCTTTGTTAAAGTACTACCAGAGCCCTTAAAGGGTGTCTCTGCACGGAATAACTTTTATGCATTTATTTTCCTCTGAGTATTTAAAAGCTACTCTGCTCCTAGCTACTCTACTCTGCTACTAGCTCTGACAGAAGTGTTTTTATTATGTTCGTTATATATCGGGTAAAGCGGTATAAATCGGGTAAAAAAAAACAAAAAATATATACAGGCGAATTAAGGACACAAGGTCTTTTTTGAGAAGTCTATTAAAAAAAGAAGGAATTTCGACATATTGGCGTGAGTGTGATGCCGATTTTAATATTCTTATGACTTGGTTTTAGCTACGTGTATCCAAATTTGAGATATTTGCGTAGGCAATCGACACAAATAAGTCAATCAACCTTCTCGTTTCAGTTACTTCCAAATAAAGTGTGCTACCTACATCTTTAACCGATTTACAAAATCGCGTTCAAAATCTTTCCCATCTCTAGAAAACTACATTTGTAATTCTGATCATTTCGTAGACGCTCCAAATCCCAAAACTGTCCCATTGAAAGGCGCGCAAAACAAACAATGGTACTTCGCAGTCCCTTAAAAGGGCCATGTTTACTGAAGCGGCCCCTCGAGGGCAGATGTAAGCAGGTGTCCCGTCAGGTGCCGCGCTGCAATCAGTTTTTATCACTACTACCCTCAGGGGAAGGGTTGACTTGTAGAGCCTTAACGACTTTTAGGCACGTTTTGTTTTCTTCAATGATAAATACTTTGAGATGTGAGCGTTTAGCGTTTGTGTTTTCTTGTAATTATTAACATTTGATAAGTTATTGTTTGCTGCCTCATATGATGTTAAGTGACGATGTGGTCCACGGCGCAGTGATGTTGCCAAGAGGATACCTATTCAGTCGCGACTGGAAGAGCCCTTGATGGTATTTACCGGGAAATACAGACTAAGCCAAGGAATTTCATTCTATGGCAGTGCGTATGATCTGACATATGTCACCGCTTATATCTTTAGTATTTTCCTCTATGTTCTTGCGTACCTTCCTACTGATGGAATATCTACCATGTAAGGCCGTATCATGACTACTAATGACAGTTCGTTTGGTTGCAATGGGGATAACTGTGTTAATTAGTTATAGCTCAATGGCTAAGGTGTCGGCCTGGCGATCGCGGGGTCGTGAGTTCGATCTCTACCCATTGCACTATTGACCTGAACCCACTCCAGACACAAGCATATTTAGCTTAGTTGGAGGGGTTAACAAGACTACTAGTTATGTGCAACAGACATTGCTAGTAAGCATTTTTTTAAAGTGAAAAAGAAGTTCATGCGATTTGGTAGCACCATGGTAGCACTCTTCAAAATGTAACCAATAAAAAAAAGATTCCGACGAATTGAGAATCTCCTCCTTTTTTGTGAAGTCGGTTAGAAATGCTCTATCACAAGTGACAAGTTCCAATTTTAAACGATATATTCATCAAATAGATTGACAACTAAATCTACAAACACTCCTCTGTAATTTAATCGCAGCTATTCAACGACAATCTTTTGAAAATCACCCCTCTAAATTAGAAGGTAGACATTGCGAAATACCCTCGTTACCTCGGTACATTGAAAACCACCTAATTTAAAGCTGTGAGCTGTAAATACACGTTAAGGTTAACAAATGACAAGGTGCGATAGCATGCGATTGGTGTATCATACTGTTACGTGCGGGGTGATATTAAAATGCCAATCCGATGAGATGAACGTATATTTCCACTGATCACTAGGTTAGCACAATGTTCCACAGTAGTTGTCCAAATCGTCTTGCACAATTATCAAAAGTCCGTTAACACACACTGAGGTCGTTAGTTCACAATCACTGATTTCACTGTTCACAGTTCACAACACGAGTTCACTGATAACACTTAAACGATCACTTGGTCGCTATCCGCGCTTAGATAGTTACACTGTCGCTTCCAAAGAAAATGACTGACTCAAGCCGCGGTTTCAACGTCTTATATAGGACGAGAATATTTCTACAGAACTTTCCAGTATTGACTCGAAACAATAGACAAAAGACGTTCAAAACAAAGCAATAAAAATCACAAACAAAAGGGGCGGCTTTCCTTTGAGCATCTGATGTAAACAACTTTACCATACATGCTAATTTGATCTCTAACTACTTATGAATAAGGTTCAATCTTAACTACAAAACTAGGTACTTTGACTAGGGTCTGAATTCCCGGAAGGTTACTTTTATGACGGTCGGTTCGGGTGTTTATAGCCCCTAATTAGTCTATTCTTTCCCACGGTATTTTTGTTCGAGAAGCTTGGCGAAACATCGCGAATAGTAACAATACAATGGACTAATCATGTCGACTGTAATTTTGAAAATAACAGGAATAAGGTAGTATTCCTACCTTTAAATAGAAAATACCTACTTTCTTATCGGCGCCATTTAATGAATGCTAAAGTCAGTTGATTTGTAATTACCTTATGGCTCTGCAGTTACTTAATATTATCCTCACTAAAGAGGGCTTTTATTCCATGAAAAGGATTTAAACAGATTAAATCGTCAAAAAGGTTTCCATAGTTAGAAAAATATTTCGATGTTTCGCCTGACTTCTTACCAAAAAGTAGATTCGATAGCAGAGGAGAAAATCTACTGCTATACGTTACGGTGTTCAGGAAGCACAGCCTTTGAGAGTCAGGTAATTATATTCTAGGCCTAGCGTGTTCGCCATCATAACCACGTCATTGCGTGACAACATGCGAGACAGTGGTCAAACGTCACTATATCATTAAATAAATTAAAACAACAAAAATCATGCGGATTTCAACAATAGACAGAGTGATTCATGAGGAAGGTTTATGTGTATAATTCGTTAAGTTTTTGTATAAATTGGTTGAAATATAACGATGATTGTTGAAGATATTAATTCATACTCGACGCAACAAACGGATGAAAAAAGTATAGGCATATAGGCTCTCCCCGTGCGAAGCGGGACGGGCTGCTACTCAGATATAAAAAGTGCAGCTATGCTACATATTTTGATAATTGGTCTGGAAATTTTAATGCAAATGACTTTTAGCAAACTTCACTTTAACAACTTTTTAGAGCCTCAGAACCATAAATCTATCCTTCTATAATTATACACGCACGCACGCACACACACAATATTATATAGATTTAATAAGTACTTAACTAATTACAACTTACTGTCTAGATTGATCCAATTCATTAACTAAAAATTTGCTCTGTAAGTCTACATTGTTTCTATAAGAAATTGTTTTATAAAGTTTATTTTTGGGAAGACACTGGCTTCTGCAAAAAATTCAAAACGACTAAAGCAGAAGGCAGGGTACAAATACTTCGTTACAACAAACTTATTTCTGAAATACAGAAATTTCGTATTTGTATTTTGTATTTGTAGGCATATATCCTTATCTTTGCTCCTTATTAATGTTTCAAACGATACTATTCTCTTCACTACGATGTCTTCTTCAGGTAGAATAATGTACCTCGCATACTCACACCTAAAATAGGTAATGAACGAACAGTTTTAAACCGTTACAAAATGCCCAATTCAGCTGCAAAGCAAGCCTCCCCGGTAATCGGCTCAGAGCCAGACAGGTGGACATGTATTTTAATTTGCAACTAATTTCGACGGAACGAAAGCGGATTGGGAAATGTTCCGAAAAGCTGAGTTTATAATTACGCGCGGAAAGTTTATGCGTCGTCGGCCACCGTCGCAATCTGTTCCAGTTTGAGTCCATATTTTTGAGGCTTTATTGCCAAAGTACTAAGTATAATGAGAGGAACTAAGTACCTACCTATAGTGTTTATTAATATTTAAAATTATAAGGGCTGCTTTTGGGTTTTGCTTGTCTGGGGAGTGGAGGCTGTAAAAATGTAGTAGTTTTTCTGTCTTTTGAACTTTTTCGTCAAGTTGGATTTTAATGATGTTGTCCTTGTTTTTTTATACGGAAATGGGTAGTGCTTGACCACTCTCTCACGTGGTGATGATTTAGCGCGCTGATTCAAAGGATACGTATTTACTCGCGACTTGAAGACCCCTAAATTGTATCTAATCAGGAACACAGATTCAAGCAGATAATTATTTGTTTGTTGAGTGGTCACTTGGTCAGATACGGCTAAGTTCGTGTCATTAATTTATGTATCAGTACGTAGTACTTATTCAACGGTATTAGTCCTAATAATGAATATAGTTTAAAAACTAAAACAACCGACTTCAATGCCCCGCGAGTCAATTTCAGTAGCAAGTTTGAGACGTTTATCGTCATATATCTCTGGAGATACTTATCAGATCTCAATTAAATAAAAATAGGACCATTCCGGAAATGTACCCTACCGATTAAAAAAAGAATAATTCAAATCGGTTCACAATTGACGGAGTAATCGCGTAACATACACAAAAAAAAAAGAAAAAAAAACCATATAGACGAAATGATAACCTCCTTCTTTTTGGAAGTCGGATGAAAAGGACTAATAGTAGTAATAGAAATAGATTTCTATATATAAGCACTAGAGTGCTTATGCATTTGATCGCCAAGATATACGTGTTTTAGTTTAGTTACTTCAATGGTTCTTCGACGCCTGCTCAATGCTCGTAAGTTTAGCAGTAAAGGTACGACCACACCGCGGCGTCCTGCGTGCGCGATTTTTGGCGGCGATCAGATAGCGCAGTAGTATTTGTACCGCCTGGTTCACACCGAACGCGATCTACGGCGATCAGAAAACGATAAAAATTCAGATAGCGAACGCGCACGCGGCCGCAGGACGCCGGGGTGTGGTCGTACCTTAAGACCTGCTTAGTCTAATTTGAGATGAGAAAAGATTAAGGTATCTACCTGCAGGTATAGCTAGTTAGGAGTTTAAATACCTAAGTAAATACCCACCCTATCTAATCAACTTCATGTTGTACTCTCCCAACGAATTATCTGTGGATTCTGTCTCATCCATCATCCATTATTGAACCGATCTAATCTCGCGAACATTAAACAACAATTTGAACTCAGGTATCACTATAAATCTTCGCTATTGCCGAAGGCTTTAACCCACTCAATGTTTCACCCGCTAACTTAAAACAGAGATCTCTCAAACGAATCTCATCCCTATTACGTAGCTAATAAGATTTAACATGTCTGATTCATCAGCAAACTTGTAATACCAATTAAAGCATCCGATATTGACCTCTATTAGCTTTGTATAAGGTTTATAGAGAATGTTAGGTTATTAATATAATGGCCGGTAGGCTTAAGGCCGATACATACGGGTACGGCAGATATTAATCCGTCAGATCGTGATTAGATTCAGTGGCACGGAGTAATATATTCGCAAGGTGTCAAGAGTAGAGCGGAAAAGGTCGGCTACGTCGATATCGATATTTATAGTTATCGATAATTTAATTAATGCTTAACATTTGAAACACTAAATCATAAGCTACCATTTTAATACCAAAATAACAAAAATATGTACGTACTCAATTCATATATTAGACATAGTCCTAAAACTTTGATCTCTTTCTTTTATACATTTTAGCTAGGCTGTGGGTTGTGGGAATCATTTATTTTTTTACGTTCGTAATATTTCTTCCTTTAGGTATAGGTACATCACCTATCACCTATCATTACATACCAACAGGTGAGATAGTGGTCAAACGCTAGCATATATAAAGAAAACCTGCATATTAACTCACAATTAAAATGTCTAATTAATATTGGGCATTACGAAATGTGGAAAGCATTTTATATTAACTTATGTGTGTAACAAAAATCTATATAACTTTCATGCTTTCTTTACAGCTTCTCATACTTGTTTAAAAAAAATATGCTCATAAACATAAACTGTGAAAGATATATATATATATATATATATATATATATATATATATATATATATATATTACTATATAGCTCAAGTGGCTCCCTATTCGCCTTCGCCGGAATACTCATATTCTTTCTCTTCTCTATAACATTCTATTCAATCCTTCTACTCCGCGATATCTTAAAGGACGCTTTAACTTCCTCCACAATTCTAACTTTCTTTCTCTAAGGTCATCAGAAAACTTAACCCTGAACTTTCCCGCACATGGTTCCAGTTTTTATGATAAGGCATTTACTGTCCAGGCTGTTAGGCTCTGGAACTCTCTTCCCGAACCTGTGAAATCTTCACAATCCCTTCATATTTTCAAGAGCCGTTTAAAAGCTTATCTTTCATTATAAATAGTGTTAAGCTGCTTCTGTCTGTTCTGTCAATCTGTTTAAAATTTATAGAATGCGTGTTTAGGAATTTATGTAAGTAATCTGTGTTTATTGTTGTAGGTAAGTAGGTATGATTATGATAGTTTAGGTATAATATATTATTGTTATTCTTTTCATTTTAATTTAAATTAGGCGCACCCTGCATTAGGCTACTATTTCGATCCTATCCATACAAAGGTTTGTCTGGAAGAGATCGCTGTTAGCGATAAGACCGGCAATTGTTACACGTTAAATTTAAGCTGTAAAAGTTATATGTGTCTGTATCTTTGGTGTCGCAATAAAGAGTTCATCTATCTATCTATCTATCTATCTACTATCTGAATAAACCCCTAAAGGTACTAAACTGTAAAGTGTCTAAACATAAACATCAATAAACCTGTCGATAAACACACGGCACTAGAATGCGGGGTGTCGATAGTCGAGCGAGTTCGTGCCGGGGCAAGCGCGCGACGTCTTAGCGCCGTGCACCTCTGTCGAAAACTTATACCTTGTAGGTACAGCACTAGTGTCAATATTGAATGTCTTGCCAATTCTATTTCCATTTAAACCTTCGTTTTCTATAGTTATGATTGATTATGTACTTACTATCTGCGTAACAATTGAGTATTCAATTTGAGCGTATTTAATGCAATTATTTATTTTTGAAAAAGGCCTAAGTAACAAAATTAACAAGTAGTAGAATCTATGATGTCTAAGCTTGACCTGTGATATAAAGGATACCAGTTTCTTCTTGAATAATATCATTTTAATTTATACTAGCGATCCGCCCCGGCATCGCACGGGTAGAGAATATATGCCTGCATTTTTGCATCAGTTTGTTGCTTCAAGTATGAATTAGCATCTTCAACAATCCTCGTCATTTTTCAACCAATTTACGCAAACTTTTGAAAATTTATATACTTAAACCTTCTTCATGAATCATTCTATCTATTATTGAAAACCGCATGAAAATCTGTCAATTAGTTTTTATGTTTATCGCGAACAGACAGAAAGACAGACAGACGCAGTATAAAACAAAGTCATCCGCCGAGTCTGTCTGTCTATTCGCGATAAACTCAAAAACTACTGAACAGATGTTCATGCGGTTTTATCAATAGAATAGAGAGTTATAAGGAAGGAAGGACTTTGTTTTATATTATTTAGAATAGAATATAATAGAAAAATTCTTTATTGTACACCAACTTAAAATGAAACAAACCGAAATTAAGCTACTTAAGTTACTAGAGGCCATACAATGGGCGGTCTTATCGCTTGAAGCGATTTCTACCAGACAACCTTTGGATGGACAGAATTGTTAAAAGAAGTTGACGGTGGTACAATGCGTAACATGGTGCAAAAATATAATCAAAATAAAAACAAACAATCAGAAATGCATAAGCATCATATACATGTATTTATTTACCAATACAAAACAAAATATACATACACTTAGTTTACATATCAGAATACTTATATAAACAAATATATATTATATATAAATAATCAATAATATATATGTATACATATTCTATACAAACAAAATATATACATATACCTATAGATAAAAAATATATACTTAAAGTACAGAGTAAACATGTTACATACTATTAAGTGATAAATAGTGATTTTTCACCATATTTTTGAAGATTGGGAGTGATGGAGCTTTTCGTATATCTAAGGGAAGTGCGTTCCATAATCGTGCAGCTTAAACAGTAAAAGACTTGCCATAGTACTCAGAAGTATGTGAAGGAATTTTCAGAATAAGTGTGTCAGAAGATCGTAAGGATAGGGAATGTGACTGATGTAGGAATTTAAAACATTCTTTCAAATAATGAGGAGTGGAAGGGATAAAGAGTATGGAATATAGGAGAGAGAGAATGTGTGCATTCCGTCGCAAACGAATCGGTAACCATTTCAGCTTACTACGAAATATCTGAAATATTTAGTGATAAAGAATCTTTCACTAGGCACTCTGAAGCTATATTTCTATTGACATGCTACGTTTACGTAGCGCTACGAATGAAGCTATCTACGAAAACATGTCCATTATCCTTATTTGTAGCACTACGATACTGCGATGTTCCAGGTCAAGCAAGCTTAATTTAAATCTTATCAAGCCTCTTCAAACTTAGTCCAAAAGGTTTGGTAGATTAGAACACTGCAGCCTTTTTACCACAAAATATAAGCACAAATATCAATAATTATTGATCATATTTCTGTGCTTTTTACCTAACAAAAAATAATTGTGCATAAACCATGCAAAAAGTTTGGATTTATCTTTTTTTTTGGTACAGTCAAAAAGGTTGATTCCAAAGTTCTTGATGCCAAGCTATGATGCCTACTAACTAAACGACATTTTAAAAAGAAGGCAAAGCTAAACTGAGAGATATGTTTACCTTGTTATTCATACGTAGAACTTGAACAATAATCGATTTTGCTTTGATTGCATTAAGAAACCATTCGAAGACAGCTTTGGGAAGACTTTATCCTGCCCCCTAATTTTCCCGCCATACTTAACGAGATTGAGGAGATAATTACAATAAAACTTCGCAGAGATTAGTCGCAGAACGATAAGCTGTGTAAAAGTGTAACTGTCTCAGAACTCGGCCCCATAAAAAGATTTAGGGACCGCCGACAAAAGGTGGATTTTTATACGAAACAAGCACCTGCTCGCTCCGAGCGAGTTGGAAAGTCGACGTATAAAATCGTAAACAGTACACCAACTTTTAAAATTATAATCCTGTTTAGGGTTCCGAACCCAAAGGGTACCAACGGAACCCTATTACTGAGACTCCGTTGTCCGTCTGTCTGTCTGTCTGTCTGTCTGTCTGTCCGTCTGTCTGTCTGTCCGTCTGTCACCAGGCTGTATCTCATGAACCATGATAGTTAGACGGTTGAAATTTTCACAGATGATGTATTTCTGTTGCCGCTATAACAACAAATACTAAGAACAGAACAAAGTTAAAAATTAAAAAAAAGTTTAAAAAAGTTTTTTACGATAGCGCCGCGCCATCTAGATGATCATTAAAGATGGCGCTATCGTCTTTACCTTAATCTGAATCTCGGCGGCTCCAACGATTAGATAAAATTTTGTATACAGGGGATATCGGGGGCGATAAATCGATCTAGCTAGGAATCATTTTCAGAAAATGTTGTTTTATTCGTGTTTTCAATAATCAACTTTATTGATAATCAACTTAAAATATGACTCTTCCCGACATCTATTGGCGAGTAGAAGTAGCTTTAGTGTTACTGTGTGGGTAAAGCAGTTCTGGGGTAAAGCAAGCTCTCAATTAAAAAAAATAGTATTATTGATTGATTTTTTTTTTAACAATTTACAAAATTATTAAGTGTGTAACACTTCAATGAAACATAATAATATGATGTTGTTTTACGAGTACATAGGTCTTGTAATTTCACTTTATATACAGTGAAATTACAGGACCTATGTGCGCTGCCTATCAAACCCAAAATCTTTTCTGTTTCACGGATGGTTTACAGACAAAGCTCTGACCAGGAGGACCTGCAAAAAGTTCTCCCTCTAAACTAAAAACTATCTATTGCTAGAGATTTTAGAAATTAGACACCTTTGCCTGTGGTTTCTTTGCAATCACTTTTTATTGTATCTATTTTATTTAAGTTATTGTTATCGACGTTAGTCCTACTCCCGTTCTCACACCATTCTGAAAATCAGCCACTTGGTTTTTTAGGGTCTATGATCCAAAAATCTGAACATATGTGCTGAGACTGGTCTATTTCAGCACCTCATATTACATTCATTTTTTGTTTTGTTTTTATATAGTTTTTTGTTAAGATGTCAAATATTTTCATATCATCTGTAACTTGAGGACGGCTGAATAAATGATTTTTCTTTTTTTCTAGAACTTTAAGCTGCACACGTCCACTTCACGATCAGTGTTTAATTAGAATGCCTTCCTTCCCAGCATCTACCCCTCACGTAGCGCTGGGATGACTACGGCGTAGCACTGACGTCATGGCGTAGCTGATGACATCATAGTGTAGCACCACAAGGTTCTACCTGTATCTCCAGTATTTCTCAAACTATATAATAGCATACATAGCTAGGAGTTGAAATAAATTACATCTGCTAGAAAGGTAAGAAAGGTGTAGTATTGACTAAACCATTTATTTGTTGATAGTATAGTAATAACCCTTTCAATCCTAACACTTACATAATAACTTCGAGTACATGGAATTTATCAAATCTCTGTTCAGATCAAGTGAGATGTGATACTGCTCGAAACATACTGCAACAAACTTCTGAAAGTTTGCAAAACTTGGTGAAAACTTTCTCACCGGATGTTGTTATCGGCCGGAAGCGCTTTAGGCAACTTCCTGTTTTGACGGACGCGAAAAAAAGGAAAAAGTGGAAGTTTTCGCATTAAGTTTTAAAACTGTTGAGTGATGATGTTCTGATGAATTGGGCAGGTGAGGGGAGCTTCAAGAGGGTCGCCATAGATAAGGTTTAATCGACTTGAATTCATTTAGGGGTATTTTAGGAAAATATTTACTGTCGTCCTTTTTTTTAAATATCGTAATGGCTTGTGTTAGACCACTATCTCGCCTGGTGGTAAGGATGATTTGGTGGAAGATGGTGTACACACTAGGCCTAGAATACTCTGACTCTCAAGGGCTGTGTGCTGCCGGAAAATAAGATTATGGCGGTAGATTTTGCCCTTGGTGGTGGTATTTTAGTAGCAAGTTAGGCGGAACATAGATTTAATATGCTTCTACTACTGTTGAAATGTGATTCACGAGGATTTCGTATATCTATTAGTAAACGCATTCAAAAGTTGGAAATATAGCATTTTTATGAAACGCAATTATTCACGTAGGTATTTATTTTCTTTCTTAGGATTCGGTTTTTTAACAATCTTTACATAGTATAAAATAAAGTTGCTCCCGCTGTCTGTACGCTTAGATATTTTAAACTACACAACTGATTTTAATGCTGTTTTCAGAAATAGACAGAGTAATTCAAAAACATTATCAAAATAAATAATATTCTTAAAAAAAAATCTAAATCTAAACCTAGGATACTACCAGCAGCGGGGCAGGGCCCAAGCTACCGGTGGTTAGGACTGCAGAGAGAGGAACCTCCTGACGATGCATGCCGTGTCAAGAAGTACCGCCTTCTGTATCTGGCCCTTGGTCCAGCCGTCTAACGAGAGTCTCTTGAGATGTTGGTCGAGACTCTTCGCTATTAGCCCGTTTTCAGAAACAACTATTGGGAGAATGATATTCGAGTCAATATCCCACATGGCGATAATCTCCTGTACCAAGTTAAGGTACTTAAAAATACGCAATTTTTTTTTTTTGTAATTTTATTTTGAAGTGCATGCTGATGTATGCAGTAACAACTTCGTTTATGCAGCCTTTAATACTATTATAATTATTTGAAATGGATATAAGTATTCGATGATGACTTTATAGGACGAAACGAGAATATTTGACATGAATTTGCTTTAAACCAGTGGTTCCCAACCAGTGGGCCGCGGACCACCGGTGCCGCAACAACCTAAATATGTTCCGCGAAAGATTTCAAACTGACAAAACAATAGTTAAGCTATATAGACAGATGAGTAAAGAAAAGATATAGATGAGCAAAAATATCACCAAAATTAAAAAAATTGTACAGAACTTGTTGTAACTTGCCAGCTCACAAATCTTATTGGTACAAACTATTTTTTTTCCAGCCTGTTATGTCCCATTGCAATGCATAGGTCTCAACTAAACAATTTAAATTATAATAAAAATTAGATTGATACAATTTACCTGCTTTAAATTGACAAACAATTGTAAATAAATTATTATAAACCGCACTAGAACTCAGTTTCATATGTTTTAACTTTGGCTACAATTACATTATTATGTAAAAATTGTCTAGTGATTTAAAATACCCAACGCTTTAGTTCCTATTAAACATATTTTTGCTAATTTTCTCTTCAACCCAACAATTCATCTCAAATTGCGTAGAAAAATCACCAAAAGCAATTTTTAAAACCCCTGTAGCTGACTCATAAAAATGCAACAATATCATCAACACGAGGTCATGTAATTAATGACAGAGGTGGTGAGGAGGTGAGGTGAGGTGAGGAGGGAAGTCCTGAAACACTTCCCTGAACTTTTTCACCCGCGAATTATTAATAGGTTCTTGTGAACGAAAGTAGGGATGAGAAAATTAGAATTGTACTTGTCGAAAGGAGATGCTTAAAATTAGTTGACACAAATGTACATACTTATTATTGAGCGCGCCAACGTGATGTCTATGGGAATGTATGCAGCAAAAACAATTATTTGATTTACATGAAACTCTACGATACTCATAAATTAAGAGATATTTGCGAAAAATCTATGGATGCAATTTTAAAATATTTTCAAAAATTAAATTATCCTACTGATATTATAAAAGTGAAAGTTTTATCTTTGTTACATAATCACATTAAAACTATTTAAGATTTTCATCTAAATGAAAATATATAGTGAAGAGGAAAGAAGAGGATAAAGAATACGTGTTGACGTGGGCGAAGCAGCGGGGCGCAGCTTCTTTTCATAGAATTTCATCGATGTCGATAGCTCCACATTTCAACACTAACCCATCCCTAAGCAATTCTAACACCTTGCAACGATGTAAAAATTAAGAAGAAAGATTTTGAAAACTCCGTCCGAGTTAGTGACGCCACATTAATTTACACTGTCGATTACTTGCCGGAGTTTTCAGAAAAAAATCTTACCTGAACCACAGAATAAGTAGGAGTATGTTGGAAAACTTGTAAGTAATGACGGGCTGACGAGACTTAGGGAAAGTTTTAAGTGAATTTCCGGTAAAAAATGAACGTCGGGGGAGATAGGTGGATCTCAAGGTAGGTAGGACCTTTTGTTTCTTTTTTTAATGAAAGTTTGCCTTCGAGAACTGCTATCTTGTGTTGAAATACGTAAATGATTGATCGTTTTTATATCCAAAATTTTTGTTTGCCTTTGTATTGGTATGAAATGTAAAAAAAACGACCACATGACACAAGTGAAAACTTTATTAATGCGAGTCAAAGCTTTGGTTGCATGGTAGTGAATAATTTGAATATTATATGTATGTATATACGTACAGTAAGTATATTTGTAACCCCACCAGAACATACCCGATACATAGGGGTGCACGTAATAGTACGGTTGTCAACTCTACATTAATCAGGGGGAATAAACATTTATTATAAATGTGACGTTCGACGTTTAGATGAAAGCAGAATGGCTAATTACTTTTGTTTTTTTTTTATTCAAAGCAATAAGTTATGTGTTTGTTATATTTAGGGCCAGTTTCACCGGTTAAATACCGGCATAATGCGTTCGAAAATTATCTGATACATGAAGCCATATAAAGGCTGTCAAAAATCTGTCAGATTTCTTCATATTAGCGCTATCAGGAATCCGTGAAACTTTCCCTTAGAATGATTAATATTGATATGATCTATTTAATATTATTTGACGTGTGTAAGTGCAGATTTTTAATTTGCCCATATACTGAATAAATACTTTGACTTGACTGACTTTCACATTTTAGTGATTCTGGTAGGCCCAACTTGGAAGAGGTAACATAAAGACAACAACCACAATAATATAAAAAAAACGAGTATTTAAAAACCTACCACAATTCCCTGAAGAAAAACATTTATGTTATTTAAATATAACAAAAACAGCTCGTATATTTAAATCCAATCTCCTGGAACTACCAGGCGCGCATAAATCCCGAGGCGCTCTAGGACAGGAAGCCATTGTAATATTTAGCCAAAAGTCTGAAAGCGGTACAGTCAACAAATCAGCGTCGTTTACCGTCCGCTGCGTTTTCAATTTGTACCGTTGTACACGGTAAGTGCATGTGTGCCACTTGAAAGCGGATGTAGGAAGAGTGGATATGGTATTTGTTGGTTTTAGATGTTGTTGTAGACAAAGTTGAAAAATAGAAGAAGAATGTAGAAAACGTTTATTTACTTAGTACTGATAGTAGGAAATGATAAGGAGAGGTACTAACTATCTATGTCCACATAGATTAAGTATCTCTAATAGGTATACGCCTTTTCTGCTGGCACTCTCCAGAAGTATCAAAATATTCATATTACATCCGTTTTTATTTTCCATCTCTCTCAGAACGATGTTAGTGATGATTTTATGGTATCACTATGTGGTGTAAAGACTACCAACTCTGGTCTAAAAAAAGCTGTAAGATTCTAGATATTATCTGACATGAAATGGGGGCCCTGATGAGAGTATTTATCAGCAACAAGTGGATACCCGGTGTGTGCTACTGTACCAAAAAAGCAGTGTGACCGAATGTGTCTAATGCATTGTTTTAGTGGTCTAAAACCATCTTCGCATTATTGATTTTCTAATGAAACTGGTTTGAGGCACATCGGTGAGATGGTTTCAAAGTCCATAACGGACATATGTAGAAACATTATTTGTGTTTTATTTATTTATTTATTTGGCTACCCAGTAATAGTTACATTATTACAATACTTAACTATATTTACACTATATATTACTAAATGCACTATTTTCCTCCGCATGCTTTTCCAAAAAACCTTTTTATTTTTTATTACAGTAATTATGTAAAACTAATAAGTGTCTATATAATATGTTAATATGCTATAGGCTATATAGATGTGAGTGATGTCAAATGCTATCTCAGGAAAACGACAAAATCCTAAGTTGCCACATCCAAATCTTTGTCCTTCCTTGAAGTGCATCCACCGTGTTCGGTGCTCTAATGATAATTCACGTCCGCGTCGTCTGTACGTCGCGTGCAGCTTGGATCACACTTGAGAACTGTCGCGATCTTAAAAACTACGTGTAACGTGTATTGTTTCAAATTACTTTAAAGATACCTATACTTCTTAGTTTAAACCGAGTGCTCGTCGAATGTTTTGTTTATTTAATTATAGTTAAAGGAGGTAGGTGAATCTTTACTGACTTTCAAAGCATTAGGATTGGACTTTGAATTGTTTGTAACTTTGAAATGGAGATTGATCTGTTTGAGCTTGGTTTTAAATGTTTAATATTGATAGGATCTTAGATGTGCCGTTTCCGATGGGCAGCTTCTTGCTTGCTGTACTAGATTTAAAAATAAAAGAGTATGAATTAAAGTCAAGTGTCTAGCGCGTCATCTTGATGCATTCCTTTTCTTTCATTGCCACTTCACATTTCTACTTCTTATATTTTCACTTCCCGACAAGCATGATCTTATTAACCGACTTCACAAAAAAGGAGAAAGTTCTCAATTCGACGGTTTTTTTAATGGTTGTTACCTCAGAATTCCATCAAATTAAACCGATTTAAAAAATTCTTTTTTTTGTTTGAGAGATTATGATTTCCGTTTGGTCCCATTCAAATTTTCAAATCTGATAATCATCTCCGGGGATATGGAGATAAACAATATAAACAAATTTGTATACCTTGATGACAATACATGATACTGGCTACTTTCACTATCGCGGCATGTAAAGTCGGTTTTTACGTTTTGTACGATCATAAATTATCTTAGAACGCATCGTTATTTTCAATCAGGTGAAATCGTGTTCTAATTAATTCGTCTTCAATAAAAAGGTTCATCCATATTCAGACACAACTTATTAATATATAGATTTGATCGGAGGGCCCACGTACATCGACTCCCCTTATTAGGTGAGGCAGAGGGTCGCTCGCTTCTCAATTTCACAAATACTTATATATCGTTCATGTCGAAATACAAATGTCTTCATTAGTATACAGTTCTCTACACATGTTTAATACGAGTGTATATCTAAATGTTTTATATATTAATTTCATTCCAACAAAATATGTTTGTACCTATGAGATGTATGAGTGTTTTGATCCTTATCAAAGCAAACAAACAAATTTAGTATTACAAAGAAACTATTAAAAAAATTAGGACTGCTCTTTTGTTTTTGATGGCCGAAGCACATAGCGCTAGTTGATGAGTAGGTAATATCAATTACGTTTTAGTTTGAATATATAATTTTCGAACTTTTTTAATAAGGCATTGGTGTCATGGTATACCAATATAAGTTTTTTTTCTACAATCCAACATTTTGCTATATCAAACTATTCCACAACCATGTTAAGCCATCTTTACCCGTCAAGTACACAGCTTGACAATGTCCTTACTAAACATTTTAAAACTTGTGCAATGTAAACTGTAAGCCATGTAACAAAGTATCGGGTAAAGCCTTCGATAACTTAATATACTTAATATAAAGTATAAAGGTGAATGGCAGTTTGATAATGTCGTAAAAGATCTGCCGGCATCTTGAGATCGCGTAAACCTTTCACGAGAGGGCTCAAATAATCCGAACAATAAAGAAAAATTCCTACCCCTCTTTATGAAGAGGTAAGTCCTCGGCAAATTTTCTGAGATAGGATAGGTGTAGAGTCGCTTATTTATGTTTTTTTTAAGTACATAAAATCTTACCTTATAAGTGTATTGTAGCCACGAGTGTGCCTCTGTTTTACTCATATATAGCATAGCGTAATCCAAGGTCTGTGGTTTTACTGCTTCCAAATATGTTTAATTAGGTGATCAATCTAAGAGTCAAATTCTTGCTCAACATATATAAAATTGGGAACCTATCTATAAAATTGGAAAATTCCACAAATTAATTTTAATTTGAGATAATCAATAGACATAGACATGGACACAGACAGTGCGACTGGTCCACCAGTTCAAAGTCGCTCAGCGAGCTATGGAAAGGGCTATGCTCGGAGTATCTCTGAGGGATCGAATTCGAAACGAGGTCATCCGTCAGATAACCAAAATTATCGACGTAGCTCAAAGGATTAGCAAGCTGAAGTGGCAGTGGGCTGGTCACATCTGTCGTAGAACCGATAACCGTTGGGGTAGACGTGTTCCAGAGTGGAGACCACTGCTCGGTAAACGGAGTGTAGGGCGCCCTCCAGCTAGGTGGAGCGATGATATATGCAAGCTGGCTGGCAGCGGTTGGAAACAAAGAGCTGAAGATCGAGCTCAGTGGCGTGACATAGGTGAGGCCTGTGTCCAGCAGTGGACAGATATAGGCTGATGATGATGATGATGATGATGATGAATCAATAGACAGTCGCCAAGCTCTTTGATCTATTTTCCACCACCACTCTGAAACATATTAAGTATCCTAGATCACTTTACATCAGACAGCACTGTTATGAAGGTGATTTGTTATATAAGTTTATTGGACGTTACTTCCTCTAATGCAAAATAATATATACATTAACTCTATCTTACTTACTTACTACTTCTCTTATGTTATGTTGTTCTGTTTATCGAGTAAGTATGTACTGGTTCTTAGTTAGTTGGTATTATATTTATAAATCTAAATAGATTTTACATATTTACCATCGTCGTCTCCACATATCTCGCTGTCCATTGAAGTGGCATCGCGTAACGGGCTAGCCTTGCAGGTAAGAGACGCATAAGTGGATTGCTTTTCTGCTTTACATACGGATATTTTGTGCAAACGTCGCCCCGCTGCGGAGGGAACCGCCGCTTGCTCGCTTGTTTGATGAATACATTTTGATATCTCTGTTGCCTTTATTGACAATTTTTGGATGGAGATTTTATTGAGGATGGGGATGATTGTGACAGGTGGATATATTTGGCTGCATGAATTACGAATTTCTTCAGCTAGATATTTGTTAGGGATATTTATCATGTTTCTCATTATTTATGAACTGATAGGTAATATTTTGGCGCTGTTCAGAGGCATACTTTATTCCATTTTCCATTGTTAATTTCATTTTCCATAGTTAATTTACAATTTCATTTTGATGATTATGATATGTCTTATTTTAAGTGGTAATAATGACGACGAAAAATAAAACGCTTAACTATATGCTCTAGCTACTGCCAACATTTACGATTTATTTTAAAGTTGAGAGTAAAATGGAAATTTTAATTCCATCCACATCATCCATTCTATTTTCCATTCAATAAAGCCCACATCAATGGAGTTGGAATCCTAATCAATCACACGTGGCTGACGGAGCGTCTAGGTGGAGGCGATACCATTCATCAGGATTACTGGATCTCAGCGGATCTTACCGCATCTTACAGGTTTACCTTGCTGCCTCGGCCACTTCGAAGATTATCCTGGAAAGGGAAAAGATGGATGAGTAGGTGTAAGTGGAATGATTTGAATTGTTTGGTTAAGTTTTCACCTGTGCTATACAATATCCGATAAATTATTCCATGTGCAAACTTTTACCCAAACCAGTCCAGCTTTTTTATTTTTTTATTTATATCTTATAGGCTAACGTTTGTCCACTATCTCACCTGTTGGTAAGTGATGATGCGGTCGAAGATGGTAACCACGCTAGACCTAGAATGGGAACTGGCTCTCAAGGATAGCTGCTGGAACACATTAGATGTTTGGCGACAGATTTTCTAACTTGAGGGTGGTATCTAGCCAGGCGGACACTAGATAGTGTCCTACCACCATGCGAGGGTTTTTGGTTTCTTAACGATGTTTTTCCTTCACCGTAGGGCCACTGTGAAAAGCGCACATATTTTGTTTTAGCTAGTCATGAAGAAAGAACAAACAAGAATCTAGCAACCTACGCATCTTGCTAATATTAAAAATTGTTGTTGCTCGATACCTAGATTAATACACAGAATATACTTTTTACATAGACATTTAAAGTAATAGGCTAAGCCGTGGGATACTGGTAGTTTATAATGAATGAATGATAACCCTTTATTGCACATAAAATAACAATGGTACTTACATTAATGTTAAACATAAAGTACAAACGGCGGTCTTATCGTTAAATAGCGTAGGTATAGGTAGGTATAGGTTGTCTCTTCCAGACAACAGTTTATTCCTAGGAACTATTTTATAACTATACGGTAGTGCAAGAATAAAATCTTAGTTAACTTTAATAAAAAGAAAATACACAAGCGAAATTGAGAAAATATTAGGCTATTATAATAATGCTGCTGAAAGGTTGAGGGTTGGCATAGCCGAAATCTCTTGCAACTGAACATAGCAAAGGTGACCAAAGCGTTGGTTTAGGAACTAGCTGTAAATAGACCAGATTTTCCCTTTAAAAAATTGTTACAACCATTTATTAATAAATTAATAGAACTAGTAAAACGAGATATCGTATAAATACAATATTGATCAGGGCGCTTCTTTTTAATAATACTATAAAGAAATTCTTCAAAGACAGAATTTCCTGAGTTCGTTGAATTTCCGACAAGTATACTATTGACTAACCAAAACACATGAAGGCCTCAAACAGACATAACGAGTCCCGTACCTGCCCTCAGAATGGCACAATGATCCCGTAAACGCTCTCAACTATAATAAGATTAGTTTAAACCGTTCGTCTGGCCGGGCTCAAGATGCGAGTGTGGTGCGAGATATAAGCTCGCAGCGGTCATTTATGTCTGGCTGTATGTAGAAATCAAACTCTTTCGGTAGAAGCATCTTTATATACCGTTATATTAGAACCATGAATAAAGCTTCTTATGAAAGTTGAGAGGACATCAACATGTATTTGGAAAATTCAATGGAATGCCTTGCCTGAGAGTCTGTGTTTCCGGTTAAGTACAAATTAGGGGTCTTCAAGTCGCGAGTGAATAGGTATCTTCTAGGAAAGCGCGCTACATCATCGCTCATCATATTTAACATCAGGTAAGATGGTGGTCAAGCGATAGCCTATTAATAATAAATAAAACTAGCCAAGTGCGAGTCAGACTTTTGCCCCGCACACGGAGCGTTCCGAACCGAACACCAACTAAGTAAACGTTAACACAAAGGTAGAATAGTATTATATAGTAGTAATAGTAATAGTAGTAATTAATATTATTAAATATCTGGTTTACCGAGCAAAGCTCGGTATTTTTTTACCACTTAAACAGACAAATATGACTCTTCCCGACGTCTATTGACGAATAATAATACTATTTTTTATTAATTGAGAGCAACTAACTGCTTTACCGACACAGTTCTTCTACTCGCCAATAGATGTCGGGAAGAGTCATATTTTAAGTTGATTATCAATAAAGTTGATTATTGAAAACACGAATAAAACAATATTTTCTGAAAATGACTCCTAGCTAGATCGATTTATCGCCCCCGAAATCCCCTGTAGCTATACTAAATTTTATTTAATCGTTGGAGCCGCTTCCGAGATTCCGATTAAGGTAAAGACGATAGCGCCATCTTTGATCCTAGGTAGATGGCACTGCGCTATCGTAAAAACCTTTTTAAAACTTTTCTTTAATTTTTAACTTTGTTCTGTTCTTAGTATTTGTTGTTATAGCGGCAACAGAAATACATCATCTGTGAAAATTTCAACCGTCTAACTATCACGGTTCATGAGATACAGCCTGGACGGACGGACGGACAGACGGACAGACGGACAGACGGACAGACGGACAGACGGACAGACGGACAGACGGACAGACGGACAGACGGACAGACGGACAGACGGACAGACGGACAGACGGACAGACGGACAGACGGACAGACGGACAGACGGACAGACGGACAGACGGACAGACGGACAGACGGACAGACGGACAGACGGACAGACGGACAGACGGACAGACGGACAGACGGACAGACGGACAGACGGACAGACGGACAGACGGACAGACGGACAGACAGACGTCTCAAACTTGCTACTGAAATTGAGTCGCGGGGCATCGAAGTCGGTTGTTTTAGTTTTTAAACTATCTTAATTATATTTAGGTTGAAACTGGATTTTGATGCAAATTAATCGTATGCCAAATGTGTTATCGATATTAAAGTATCCTGTTTGTTTGACATTTCGAATTTTAAATTGACCTTATTTAGATTAATGTGCTACATTGTACATTTATCAAACTTGTAAATATTGAATACATCTTTATTAGAAATGTCAGGTGTAATTTCAAAGTGATATCGGTAATTCATTAATTTGACAGACGAGAAATAGAAAATAATTATTCCATTAAATTTCAAGAAAATTAGTAATCAAAGTCGTTTAACTAAACGGTAAATGTAGTACCAGGCGAACATAAATCAAATGTAGCACGTATATCATGCCCTATAACAGCGATACCCATTCACACAGGCTTCCCCAGGATGCCGCGGGATCCGCGCGGGATTTAGTAATCCCGCATAATAATCCCGCGGGATCCCGCATCTTTGAAATTATGTTATAAAAAACATTATAAACAAAAAATAAAACTGGCCAAGTGCGAATCAGACTTTTGTCCCGCACACGGAGGGTTCCGAATTTCCGAAGTCCGAACGCCACGAACTTCTAACACCAACTAAGTAAATATTAACACAAAAGTAATTAATATAATTAAATATCTGGAAGACCGAGTGTTCGTACGACTAACTTTCTACTGATTCTAGCTGAATGAAGCTCTTTAAGTACTATATTTGAAGATATATTATTTAATACTGCATACTACAATTCTGAATGAATACAAAACTAAATGAAGTAAACAAATCGACCGAGGCCCACAAATTTAACAAATGAAACGCTTGCGCGTGCTAATTTTTCCTGTGCTGCCATCTAGCTGCATCGAGGTGAATTAATTTCATATCGTATCGTATCGTAAAAATCACGTTTTTTGTTTTAAACCCTTTAATTTTTAACTTTGTTCTGTTCTTAGTATTTGTTGTTATAGCGGCAACAGAAATACATCATCTGTGAAAATTTCAACCGTATAACTATCACGGTTCATGAGATACAGCCTGGTGACAGACGGACAGACAGACAGACAGACAGACAGACAGACAGACAGACAGACAGACGGACAGCGGAGTCTCAGTAATAGGGTTCCGTTGGTACCCTTTTAGTTCGGAACCCTAAAAACATAATGTTTCACGCAACATTACTACATTATATTGCTATAAATTAATTTATTTCATTTTTAGCGCGCAGACAAACCGGTACCGATCCGTACCGGTAAAATATATCAATGTTATTATATGCGCTCGCACATATAGAAACAGGTTGCAGAAAATTGTTAAACAATGGATTATTTTACCAGTACGGATCTGTGCCGGTTGTTTGCACCGGGAACCTGTCTCTTTATGTCTTTACCTAACGCAAAATTACGACATTATATTGTTATTTACGGCACAATCTGTTCTTAAAAGAGCACAGAACTAAACTAAATCAAAAACAAAAGAAGTTTTAGCGCCAAATTTTAAATTTGCGGGATCCGCGGATCCGCGCTTTGAAGGTGCAAGATTCGGCAGATTAAAAAAAGCTGCGGGATCCCGCGGCATTGCGGGATCCCGTTTTGCGGGTTTGCAATCCCTAGCCAGCGCTCTTAGGGGGATTATTAGTAGGGGGGGGGGGGGGGGGTCGATAAAAACGTTTAACGGAGCAACTAACACGCCAAACATATCTTGACACCAGCAGAAAATTAAGTAAAAAAAATTTTGAAACAAAAAAAAAATGAAGATCGCTCTAGTACTAGTGGTCGCCCTTGCGTATGCGTTGGCTCAAGAAAGTGACAAGTCGCTGGAAACAGCGATTAATTTCGTGAAGGATTGCAAAGGAGATTATATTCTATGTGTACAGGTGAATATTACCGAAAGTGCTGTGTGGGTTTCACTTGAACCAATATATATCGTCCAGTGCTTCCTTTATTTCTGAGTGATTCCTGGATACCGTGTTAACATCGACATTTTAAATAGTATACAATTTTGGAAGAATTTTTAAAGTTAGATTTTTATTTTAACTAGTGATGTATATCAAAGCAATTTTTGAGTGGGTTTGATACACATACTACTAAATTGGAAATGGCGATTTACTAATAGTTTATTAAATTAATAATACTTTTCTATTTCAAGTGATTGACTAAGTAATTGACATCAGTAGCCATGTCAAAATTTGAATAGACATTTAGCTACTCATTTGATATTTATTTAATTTAAATTTTCTCTCCTTGTGACTTAAAAATAATCGTTAAAATTGATACACAAAACTAATCAATTTCTTCTTCCAACAGGAAGAGCTTCTAAGAATCGATAACCTACGATCATCGAGAAGCATAACTATCGTAGATGGAGTCGACTTGAAAGGAGAACCTGAAGTAAGGTCTCCTAAGAAACTAGACGCATTGCCAGTAGATCCGACTGCTAGAGATGCTGAAGTCAACTACAGACCTATGGATGGAGTGGTCAGTCTATTTAAAACTCATGCTGTGGAAGGAATGAACCAAGCTGATAAAGAGACCCTGCCCTCGAAGAAGGTAAATAGGTATTTTACTTCAATCAAGCGCCATTTAATTACTCCCAGATAACAGATTGACCTAACTAGACGAAGGCCTCGTAAAACCTAAATCGAACTTGTCAAAAATGCTTTATCTGTGTATTTACAACATTGCCTAGAAGCATTGCAATGCTAGCCATGCAAAATGTATTGAAGTTGTATTAAACTTTAACACCAAAAAATGAAGCCAAGAAAAATTGGCCACAATAATTTTCTTCAACAAAGTTTCCATATACTCATAAAGTTAAATAACAAATAAAGGTACGGAGACACCGCGGCGTCATGCGTGCGCGATCTATGCGGCGATCAGACAGCGCAGTAGTATTTGTATTGACTGGTTCACACCAAACGCGATCAGAAAATAATTGAAATGTACTGAGATTGCGCCCGCAGATCGTAGGACGCCGCGGTTTGTCCGTACCTACTGTATTAGTCTTCCATTATTCTTAGATTATAACCGGCGAGCATGTATGAAGGCGCTCATGAAAGTGGCAGAAGCGAAGGAGGTATGTCAGGATCGTAGCATGTGGAAAGAAGTAGTCTCTGCCTACCCCAACGGGAAAAAGGCGTGATTGTATGTATGTATTCTTAGATCGAGTTAACTGTTATAATACAAATATTGTAATCGCGCATTAGGAAATCAATGTTGCCCGTATAAGAAGCACTTGTAATAATGAATGGATTAAAAACGCAATCCATTAGTTTCGTCGTATTAGTAGGGTTGTACTGTAGCTGAATTGGTATTGCGACGGGCATGTTTCCCAGGAGGCACAGGTTCAAATCCCGTTGGTGAAATTTTGAATTTTATATACAACACTGGACCAAAGTCCATGTTGAGCATGCTGGTTCTAAGCCGATATATAGGTTGAAGAAATTAATTTTTATTTTGTAATTTTTAGTATCGTGTTCATTTTCTTAATTTGATTATTATTTTATTGATCATTGATTATTATTTTATTTTATTTTGCAATTTTTAATTTTGTGATTTCTTGTCTTTCATGCTTTGTATAAAAATTAGTTATTTTATAACTCTGACATATGTGGATGTAAAAATCTGAAATAAATAATTTGAATTTGAATTAAATTGAAAAATGTACAAAGTATAAAAAGATCTTTTCAGCTTTTGCTGTTCAATCTTGCTGAGCAATTCATCTCAATGTCTCAGTAGAGGAGCTATTTTAAGGTTCCGTAGTCCTGACAAGGAACCCTTATAGTTTCGTCATGTTCGTCTGTCTGTCTGTCTGTCTGTCCGAGGTTTTGCTAAGAGACCGTTAAAACTAGAAAGCTGTAATTTTGTGGGGGGGTATGTATATATATTACGCCGAGAAAGTGCTGAAATAAAATTGTGATCAATTTTTTTTTAGGGTATCTCCCCTATATGAGAAGTGGGGATGAATTATTTTTTCATCGATGGGGTCGACCCCATCGCGTGGGGTATCGTTGAATAAGTCTTTTAAAATTACTTCAGGGTTGCTAATACCATTTTTCGATTGAATGCTCTATTTACGAAATATTAAACTTTAAAGTGCAAATTTTTGTTCCAGTAGGGCGTCCCCACCTCTAAAAGATAAACTGCTGGCTTGAAAAATCTGGGAAAATTCGTGATAAACAATTAAAAATGAATAATTATTGATTAAAATTCGCATTTCATGAACTTTAAAGGAAAACTATAGCGGTTAAGATACCTTTATTAGTTTAGCAGTAATAGTCGTTGAACTTGGGTGTTGGATAATTTTGTACAAATATTAAATCCTTAGAATAAATCCTTTAAAGTGACAAAGACGGAGTACCTAGTTGCTTGTTTATAACGGGTAAAGACTTGCATTGAATAACAGGCTACTACGGAACCCTACACTGCGTGGCCCGACACGCACTTGGCCGGTTATTTAATAATAGTCAACTCCCGCTCTAGGAAGCCCTGTGTCGCGGGGGACTTTACAAACGTCTTCTGTTTCATAGACAAGCTACTCACTAACCACTGGACGAATTTGTCAGTACGCTTTATATTTAGCTTTGTACCAGCGCTCAATAGAAAAGGCAGTTTGAAGTTTACCCCTTAAAAAAAATTAACAGGGTTCGAAAAATTGTGGGAAACTAACCAATAAATTGCGTGAGTGCTAAAAACTGGGGCGGGATAATCAGGAATTGAAACACTAGAAATGAAGGAAATAAGTACACTAGACAAGTTTGCTTCAATATTGTCGAAGCTTGGCACCTGGTCTTAAAGAACTGGTTTATTTTTTTATTACAACATCATCATCAGTGACTAAATACTTTCTTCAAACTCTTGTG
The DNA here is from genome assembly GCA_954871355.1 of Cabera pusaria. Classification (NCBI taxonomy): domain Eukaryota; kingdom Metazoa; phylum Arthropoda; class Insecta; order Lepidoptera; family Geometridae; genus Cabera; species Cabera pusaria. Next base: position 27,320,737 of record OX940894.1, read on the forward strand.
TAAATCTGTAATCATCATCTTCCTGTAGGGACAGTGTAAATCTGTAATGAATATGAATATTCCTTTAAAACGAAAATTACGAATTGTGCGCTAACACACTTACTTACCTTTACGTAATCAAATAGTAAATTCAGAAGATGAGCCTACTTGACTTTTTGAATTTAATTACTTTTGGTCCGCTTATTCATAATTTATAATTACATCTACTTTTCCAACCGACTATTAAAAAGAAGGAGGTTCACAATTTGTCTTCAAGTTTTTGTATATTTGTTACGTAATTACTTCGGCAAATTGTGAACTAATTCGTTTTTTTTAAAGGGCAACATTTTCAGTGTGTTTGTGCAATATTCATTAAGATCTGATAAGTATTTTTTGAGATATGGCGATAAAAATCTTAAACTTTCTACTGAAACTGACTTGGACGGCATATGAAGTCGGATTTCTAGTTTTTGAACTATTTTAATTATATCAAATTTAAGTAATTGCTGTAGCCACATGACTTCAAGCTACAGCATCAAAATAATCAAATATGATGCAGCCCACAGCCCACCACCCACCGAATAAAGTGTTGTCGTGAGTCCGCCTGACATGATTAAAGGCAAGTCAAAAAACATTTACGCAGACAAATGTGTTAGTTCCGGCGACCAATCTTCACTGCAACTTAATACCAATTCATAATTTCCATTCCATCTTAGACATATCTTTATTTAGATTTTGCCGTTGTTAAATGCAATGTTGATTTTTCTAATCTTCACATTTTACCTTATATCTGCCATCCTCTTATGTCTTACAGCATGACATTAAGGTGTATTCACACGGAGCCGGCGTGCAGCGGCGGCGCGAGATTAGCCGCAAGTAACGATGAGACGACTTTATTAGCCTCACGCGATCCTACCGGACGGGGGATCTTTCCAATGTACTCGACACAGAGAGCATTTCGCTTCTCTAGTTTTAGTTTTTTTTTATTATACGGTTTGGAAAATAACCTGAGTATTATTTAAGTCTGAGAATTGTTTCATTAAAGGCATTTAATTCGTTGCCATAAAAGTAATCCATGTGATATTGATTAATAACTATTTGACTCAACATCATCATCAGCCGGTGTCAGTCCACTGCTGGACGTAGGCCTCTCCCAAGATGCGCCACTGAGCCCGATTCGGCTATTCCTTTCTTACTGTGACTTTCCATTTTAAAATGCATCTTTTGGGAGGGATATGCCCTAATCGCCACGCTGGGCAGGCGGGTTGGCGATCGCAGGACGTAGCTTCTCGCACCGGTGACGCTGCTGCCCGTCACCGACCTGTAGGATTTAGCTACGCCATAGTTATGAAATGGTTATACCGCCATTTGTCAGTCGCCAGAGCCGCGTTTGTTGGTCAGCAGGATGCACCACGGGCAGGTGAGGTTGGCTGGGAGCACTGAGGTGGTATTTGTGCTCCCTTACATCCCTCGTCATACTATTTGACTAATGCTATGTTGATTTGAGCGTATTGCTATTTGTATCAATGTAATGCCAAATTGTGTATTGATAAGTTCAAAAGTAAATGAAGTGAATAACCTACAAAGTAGCAAGCGGCAATAGCCCAATGGATAAGGTGTCGGACTGGCAATTGGGAGGTTGTGAGCTCTCTCCCACCCATTGCACTATTGACATCAACCCACTCCAGACACAAGCATATTTAGCTTAGTTGGAGGGGTTAACAAGACTACTGGTAATGTGCAAACCCAAATTGCTAGGTAAGCTTTTTTATTAAAAAATAAAAAACTTAAAAGTTGTAGATAGTTATCAGACATAGTTATCGACACCATATAAAAGCTGTCAAAATTCAGTCTGATACGTTTCTAATGGGGCTATCAAGAACCTGTGAACCTGGCCATCTATCTGAATTTCGCAATCTTATCTAAAACTTGTTAGCAAGTAGTAATTTAACCCTGCATAAAATACTTACCTTTTTGCTTCCGTGTCGACATCAGTGGAAAACCACTGACTTATTGGCGGCGGGACTGGCAGCAAACTAAAGGTGCCATTACTGGGAGCCGGACAATTAAATCCACCTCAAAGGTGAAGCCGGTGCTAGAGATTACTTCATACTAATCGTGAACTTTGGACGAGGTACGAGTAATACGACTTTTATTGAAATGAACCGGGACCTTTTAAAGTAAGGCGCTTGGCTTGGGTTGTGTGGCATATCTTTTGTTAGAACATCCAAAGTATTTAAGTGGAATATACTAAGTTTTATATGTAAGTAATTAATATAAGATTTTGAAGGAAGAACATTATTATTAATCGTCTGAATAGAGACATTAAAAAATGGCTAAAAACTCCAAATTAAGTACACTTTATAGCTCATCAAGTTAAAATTATTTAAACTTATTTGATTGCGCGAAACTCAGGACCTTATTTTTTTTTACAGCTTTTGTAAAGGTTTGTTTTATCGTTTGAGGTACATAGTGAACTTGTAATTGAGTGCATAATATGTCTGAAGATAAACATATGTTAGTAAAAGGAAAATGTTTCTAAATAAATCATCTACTATTTATCAAGTATCTTTGATTCACATTGAGTGGACACTCACAGTTCGACTGGTCCATCAGTTTAAAGTCGCTCAGCGAGTTATGGAGAGAGCTATGCTCGGTATTTCTCTGCGGGATAGAATCCGGAACGAAGTAATTCGCCAGAGAACTAAAGTTATCGACATAGCTCAACGGATTAGCAAGCTGAAGTGGCAGTGGGCTGGTCTTATCTGCCGCAGGACTGATAACCGTTGGGGTACACTTGTCCTAGAGTGGAGACCGCGAATCGGCAAACGTAGCGTAGGACGTCCTGTGACCAGGTGGAGCGACGACATACGAAAAGCAGTGGGCAGTGACTGGAAGAGAAGAGCCGAAGATTTGGCTCAGTGGCGCATCTTGGGAGAGGCCTACGTCCAGCAGTGGACTGACACAGGCTGATGATGATGATCTTTGATTCTAGATGGATCTTGGATCCTGAGTCCAAGTAGTATAAAAATAAGTTTAATAGTTAGAATTCAATCTTCAACCTAAAGTTGAAGATTGAATTCTAACTATTATATTATCCTACTAATATTATTAAGGCTAAAGTTTGTGTGTATGTTTGTAACTTATTAACGCTAAAACTACTCTAACGATTGAGTTGAAATGTTTGGTATGTAGATAGCCTAGACCCTGAAATAATCCATAGTGCTTTTTATCACAATATTCTCACGGGAACAATACCCACGTAGCCACGCAGTAAAACTGCGGGGCACAGCTAGTACTCAAAAATGAAAAAAAAACTAAAAAAATCGAATACAAAACCACAGAAATTAACCCTACCAAAAAAAACAACGGTTGCACCGGTAGTGCCGGCAGAAGTGAAAACTTGAACATTAACGTTGTGCATTTGGTCTACTTTCCCTCCGTATCACGAATTTCCGATCAGGTCACGTGTCCTCACGCGAGTTTAACATTTTTTTATTTTTTTTTTAATGTGAAAATGGGTATCGCTTGACCACTATCTCACCTGATGTTAAGTGACGATGCGGTCGATGATGTAGCGCGTTTACCCAAAAGATACCTATTCACTCGCGACTTGAAGACCCCTATGTTGTATCTAATCGGAAACACAGACTCGGGCAGGGAATTCCATTTTTTAACCCATCCCAAAAAAAGTTTCTACTCTCCCACCGTCTTATGAATTTTTGATCAGGTCAAGTCCTGACGCGAGGTCCTGACGCAAGTTTAACATTATTTACCCATCCCAAAAAGTTCAAGACGCCGCTAAAGAAGCTGTCACTTCAAAAATAATCATTCAAATCGGTTCACAATTGGCGGATTAATCGCGAAACCAATATACAAAAATACAGGCCAATTAAGAACCTCCTTTGTGGAAGTCGGTTGACAAATAAATCTAATTTTGTCACTCTTAGGCTGAGTTGCACCATCTTACTTTAACTATGACAAACGTTAAAATTATGTCAAACTCCATATAAAATCACCGGTTAATAGTTATAGTTACGGTCAAAGTAAGATGGTGGAACTCTGCCTTAGAATGCTTTACCGCTTTACCGCTGAATTACAGGTTCCCTTGCAATTTCATTGATTTCGACGTCTTAAAAACGAAGGAGGTATGTCAGGATCGTAGCATGTGGAAAGAAGTAGTCTCTGCCTACCCCAACGGGAAAAAGGCATGATTGTATGTGTATGTGTAATATTGTATGTATGTATGTATGTAAAAACGATAATACGTCTTAACTTTCGTTCCACTAACCCTTGTTCAATGAAGCAATAACTAAAATACCAGGTAGTTTTATTCCACCTAAAGTTCAGGTCCATTGTTGTGGAAAATGCGACGTTTTCTACCGCAGCGTCCCATTGTGTACAGGTATTCCAGATATTAACTCGTCTAGACTGACCTCGGGACCAGGAGATAAAAGAAGGTCTTCAATGTTTTCTTATTTTTTAGGGTTCCGTACCCAAAGGGTAAAACGGGACCCTATTACTAAGACTCCGCTGTCCGTCTGTCTGTCTGTCTGTCTGTCTGTCTGTCCGTCTGTCACCAGGCTGTATCTCATGAACCGTGATAGTTAGACAGTTGAAATTTTCACAGATGATGTATTTCTGTAGCCGCTATAACAACAAATACTAAAAACAGAATAAAGTTAAAAATAATAGAAGGTCCCCATACAAGAAACGTGTTTTCTACGTCATTTCACGCCATCTATGAACGCTTAGTTAGGTAATCGCATAGATGGCGTTATATTGAAATGTTGATCCCTAACTCCTTTGTTAGACATTAGATGGCGTTATAAAAAATAAAATGTTTATTAATTATTATTTTTTGCTGGCGAAAAATGATAGTGGTATTTTTTGCTCGATCTTATAAAATACTGTAGTGTGGTACGGAACCCTACTAGTGCGAGTTCGACTTGCACTTGGCCAGTTTATTTTATCAATAGTTATTCAAAACATTGAGCCAATTACTGTGAAACTTGAATACAAAAGAAGTCAGTTAGCGTATTGGATGGAGCTAAATGTCGCCAGTTCAAATCTTATATAGTCATGATTTTTTTTTCACATTCTATGTGTATTCTTGTGTGTTCGCCCACAAGTGTTAGAAGTATTATTACAATGTTTCACCTGACTGGCTACCATAAAGAAGCTTATCACCATCAAGGAGAAAATCTACCGCCTAGTGTTCACAATTTTCGACCACATCATCGCTTACCGCCAGGTGAGAGCGGCCAAACGCTTTGATGCGAACCTTCTGAGATGTCTATGTTAGTTAATTATTTTATAGCGTAAATAAAACGTCTTGCATTCATTTTTAAACACATCTGTTGAGTCTCCAGGAACTAAAATGTTATTTTTTTATTAAAAAAAACGCCTCATTAGCTCTACGCTTGCAATTATTTAAAAGGTGGTAAGTGGTAGGACACTATCTAGTGTCGACCTGGCCAGCTACCACCCTCAAGTTAGAAAATATGTCGCCAAACATCTAATGTGTTCCGGCAGCTATCCTTGAGAGCCAGTTCACGTTCTAGTCCTAGCGTGCTACCATCCTCGACCGCATCATCACTTACCAACAGGTGAGGTAGTGGTCAAACGCTAGTCTTTATGATATATATAAAAAAATATTCCATATACCTAGATAAAATAAAGTTAGAGCACTCTATTATAAGCGCTAGAATTGATGAATTTTCAGCATCGACGTGACGGCCGCACGCACGTTGATTTGTTAACTGAACATCAAAGAATAAAGAATAGAAGATACACCTACTCTATCTCATAGTTATAAAAGAAATGTGTTCTTAGGAATAGGTTACATAAGCAGCTATTTAAATACTGCTGTACGCGCTGTTTATATATTGAGCCTTAGATGACCTGTAATTTCACTGCCAATTGACGCACCAGATCTGCATGACGAGCTGTGTTAAGTGTAACAATACTACTAGCGCAGCAAATGTTATAAACTGTTCGCCGTGGCTGTGGCTGTGCCGCAGCCGGTAGCACGCAGTATGACACCCATACCGCGTTACTCGCAGCCTTCAATGCACTGCTGTCCACCGAAATTGACTGCGTTGCCTTTAAGGATGGATGGCAAAAGATTATGTCGGAGTCTCATGTTTTCTGAGAGATATGACTGAAAGTGTGCTGTGACTAAATTGATAATGAATAAACTACGCTCTGCCTTTTCAATAATGACCTAACAAATTACTTTAATTTCTTAGATTCGATTCTTTAGACGCCGGACAGGATATATGTATGTAATAAGAAAAGCAGAGTTTTACAGAGCCACAGTTAAATTTGAAGACAAACGTCAATATAACCACAGTTTAACTGACAGTTGTTCAGGATCTAATAGAAACGTTTCTTTTAACTTCGTGACGATTCGAAGGCTAATCGCTATAGATAATGTTTAGTAGGCTGACGATTCTAGATTTTAGGTCACTGCAACGACCGATGAAGTCATCTTCTGTATTGTGTTTTTATGATACTGGCAAAGGTCAGGAAATTACGCTTCGTTAGTCTGTATATTTTAGTAAAATAAATAAAAGCTTACGCGAATATGACCAACTTGAGAATCATGTAATAAGATGCATAATTGTAATATGAGTCACTAATTCTGGTAGCTCGGTGCTTCAAGACACCTCTGTTTTAGTCAATCAGGGAAATATTCTGAATATAAAAGTCATATAAACTTGATCTGGTAATTTAATGTTCTAGTCTAGTATAACTTAATTGACGGAATAGTCGCGCTACGGTCTATTATCCAGCTTCATCTTATACTTTCATCTTACATCACATTGTGACTTTCCATCGCGTAAGACCGTACAGCCAAATACTTACATGTCTGGAAATTAATAAGAACACTTGCAATTTTGACCAAGTAGGTACTTTAAAAAATTACCTCGTTTCTGTCGCTTCTATACGGTAGTACGCTAGTCTATGAGAGTACAGTAAATCATGTTGGTGCAGCATGTTAGCCGCGTCACACGCACCTTCCCGCGGTATAAGTTACGGCCGCGTGCGCTGCGGACCTGGATAAACCTACTGGATTATTTACAGAATTGCGATAGAACTTTTTTTTATGATATGAAGTAACAGGACAGGCATGACGCTCGCCTGATGGTAAGCGATGACGTCTACCTATTACAGATACAGTGGCATGGGCTGCCAGAATTTTGCAAGTCACTGCACTGCGCCTGTTACCTTGAGACATAAAGATGTTGCGTCTCACATGCCCTGTAATTTCACTGGACACCTTGCCATTTCAACCGAAAAACATTCCAATTTTACGGCTGAAAATTAATTATTAAACTGTAGTCTTTTGAAGAACTTTATGGAAACTAGTTAGGCACTTGCCTCACGGAGTGTCGTGTGTAGCGAGCTACAGATAGCACCTTTGTACAAATGTTTTATCAACAAAATACCACTTTACAACGAGAAAACTAAAAGGAACGATGTCTGTGGTAATTAAAATAATTCCGATGCATATAGAGCATTAACCAACAGGTAACATGAAGTTGGTGAGTAAACAATCGAAGAATAGAATTCACACGGAAAATTTGTACAAAATGTAATCAGAAAACAGCAATATAATACCTACAAATATGGAGGTTTACTAAAAGAACGGGTTGACGACTTTTTAAGAAAGGATCTCATTACCTTATTGCGAAAAAAATATTTAAAAACTGTATATTTGATAAATTGTGAGTAGATGGCATGATTTTTTAATAAAAATGAGTTTACAGACGGTGGTCGATAGTAACTTATTTTATTTAAAAATTAAAACAACAACTAAGAGTACGCAGCATCAGGTAGCATCAAAGAACAAGGCTTGGCTGGTTTCCAAGTCTGTATCAAGCATTAGTCCTACCCGCATTTGCCGCCCTTTCCACCCTAGCCGCCCTGGGTGCAGTATCACTGTTTCGTTGTTTGTTTTTCATTTCCTCTACGATGTCTAGCTTTTGTTTTTATCAAGAGAAAAATAAAAAGCAATCAACTACTTAACGATAGGATCCTCGTATCTTTAAGTGACTTAGTTCTCATTGTCATCCTACACGTGATCATATGTCGGTTCTATTGATACCACATGATATTGTAGGGGGTAGGACTCGGCCGTGGCTTGAAACACCCAGGGAACAAAGATATAGTTTGCCGAATACCGGTTTATTAAGATTAGTGCCAGCCAGTCGAAAGACAAGTAAAGATAGTTGCACCTGTAGATTAAAAAAACCCAGTAACTTGGCTCTCTGCTGTCTTTCACTTCCAGACGAGCACTGCACAATTCTTATTAACAGTCGTATCGTCGCAGTGAAACCTATTGCTATTTAATAAGCATCACATCTCATGAGTCTTCGACAAAGAAGAGCGTCTATCATATTAACCTGTCGTTTTTAAAGTCAGCTACTAAATAAAGTCGATCGAACGGTCAGCTGCGGTCAAGGATACAACCGGAAGTCGTGGGGACAGGTGGAGGGCGGAAATGGCCTCGCTTCCGGTCCCGCCATCCGCCTTAGTGCCATTACATGAGGTGTCGAGTACCGATAAAAGGATTCCTTTTACACTTTACAGTATTTGAAGCCATATTGTTTCTTTTGTGAAGTTGTACTCTAGGAGTTATTTTACTTTAGGCAGGCAGGTACTGGATAATTTACATTATGATAAATGTCGTACTCGCGTAAAATACTGTATCGTAACAAACTGTGGAACGCTAAACTTTAGATTGCCAGAATATCAGGTTACTACTACAAGCACAAATATAAAACATATTCTGCTGTTTTGTGATTATAAGATACGTTGGGTTTCACAAGCCCTGAGTTTTACAGAACTCTTTGCCCTTCAAAACGGAAACACAACACAGCTGAATAACTGACAAAGCTGTGACACGCACTTGGATCAGTTAAAGAAATTAGACGGAGTAGTAAAACTCCTTCCGTTACAACACTATCGCTGTCACTTTCTGTCAGGTAAGATACTGTATCTCTCCATAATAAATAAAACGGAAATGCACTTCTATTCAGTCTAAAGCAAACTTATGATAAGAGCTATTTATTTTATTTGAATCTCTCGAAAACAATCTTCCATCTACGGTATCTTAAATTGAAAACACGTGTCCCTACGTCCTATAAATAAAGGGCGACAGTCTAGACTACACATAGGTAATCTAGGACTGGGGGACTGAGTCCTGAGTCACGGTGCGTCCACTTTCCCTCGCACAGACAGTACGAATGGTTACCAGTTATTTATTGCAAAGGTTGAATGTTAACGATGTGCTCACGAGCGTTGATGAGGTATCCTAAAAGAAGAATAATAGATAGTAGATTTGTCAAACATGGCAGAAAGTCGCTAAAAAATTGTGCGATATTTAGGCTACGAATACGGCAAGTAATATTTTACTGACCGTTCCTGAAATCCATAATACAGCTTCTGACGATGTCAACAAATAAACTTCTTGACAGAACTCGATCAAATAAATATCTTTACGTTCCGAAGCTGACATAGTAAAAATCAAGGTATACAAACATATCAGTTACGCATCAAATAAATCGAAAATATCGAGTTTCTGGCTAGTTTACATGGCGCGAGCTGCTGGCTAGCCAGTAGACAGCTTGTCTCCTTGTACGCCAGCATCTCGGCTCGCCTTTGCTGTCTACACGACACATAGTTGCTGCCCAGTCTTGCGAGTTGTCGCGATCTCAAGTGAACGTTTCACTTACACTGTCCGGCTGGCACTGGCCAGCTACTGCTGAGCTGCTACCATGTGCGAGTTGCTGCTGCGCGAACAGGCTATATGAAAACAAAACATATTGAAGTAACTCAGATGCGAGCTTCTATCCAATTCGCAAGTACGAGTTACCTTTAAGTTCCGTCCAAAAAGTGCGAGTTACTGCAGTGCAGTTACTCGGCAGGCTGACTCGTACGCTAGCTCGCACTGTGTAAAGTAGCCATCGTTCTTGAGTTCATATGCCTTCGCTCGTATGGACTTACCTTCGCATGTGTTTGTTCCTTTAGCGCGATCTGATCGAGTCTGATATTAGAAAATGTCGGTATTCTGCTCAGAAATGCCACATCCACAAATATCTCATCAGGCGCAGAGCAAATACTACAATAAAGGTTAAGTGCGGGGCGTACCTGTCTCACCTCTAGATATATTGCTGTAGTGTGTCGACGTTTCTGATACATCGGGGATTGTTTTATTCACTAGACAGAATCGTTTTGTTCGAACTTTACTTGAATTCACCGAGTATGGGTGTTATATCGGTATGTACTATCCCGTTCAAGTGGACTCCATGATAATGAACAATGTAGGTTGGAGTAAAGTCAGTTGTCCAGCGCATAATGTCACTATGGTCTTTCACCTTCAGACAGACAGACTTTTAGTAAACGAACATCATTGCTTTCTATTAGGATTACGTGTCTAGTTAAAACAAATATGTTAAAACGATAAGAGGGTCCAATGGCGCAACGGTAGAGTAGTTGGCTTTGACGCCAGAGGTAGAGGGTTCAAATCCCCGCCGTGCACCAATTATACTATCGAAATATTTGTGTGGCCCTCCGGTGAAGAACAAAATCTGTCGCCAAACATTCATTGAGAGGTAGTTTCCATTCTAGGCCTAGCGTGCGACCGTATCATCGGTTACCTACAGGAGAGTTAGCGGTCAAACGCAAGCCTATCTTATCTAATACTATAAAAATCTTTGTCCTCACATAGTGACTGACCGACTGACTTAGAGACAATGCACAGTATAAACCGCTGGTCGTAGATACTTCAAATTTGGAGGGTATATTAGTACGTAAGGGAAGGTACTGAGTGAGGATTTTCCAAAATTCACCCCTACAGGGAATGTAACTGGGGTTCAAATTTTGCATGGAGAAACAAGATCAGATAGTCTTTTTTATTCAAAACAACATTTTATTCACACAAGTACTTCTGTAAATAAATAAGCTAATACGTGTTTCAGGATTTTTCAAAATTCCACCCCTAAGAGGGTGATATGAGGTAACAAAGTCTGAATCCCAAGTGGTTTTTCGGGTTTTATAAAATTAATTTGTATTTCCTTTAGTTACGCGATAACTTGAAAATGATTGTGTTGTGTTTGTTTTTAGTGTTTTTATAATAGAAAGGTTTTCACTAAAGAAAATTGTAAAGTAAATGAAAGAATTATATATTGTACTAGAAGCCGCGGGGAACTTCTAGTACAATATATAATAAAAAATGAAAAGAAAATAGCAGTTTCATTAAGTACAGTGTCCTTAGATATGATTTTCTCATTAATACGTTTGAAACTCTCCTTGCCCAGATAAGGCTTTAGCCAAAACTTAAATTTTCACAAAATGGCAGCCGTGGCAAATATTGCCTTTTATTAAATTTATTATTTCAGTCGAAATGACAGATGAACAGTAGAAATGAAACGTAATAAAAGGAATTCAATCATTAATCACTCGATACACAATCCATTTATTGTATTTCTAAATAAAAACAATAACTAACAGCGTCCAGTTAAAACACCATTAATTACGGCTACAAAGAAGCCACCGCTGGGCACAGAGCATAAATCTCCAGTAGGTAAAATAAAAAGCTTTGTGCCGTAAGTAATAAGTGTCAAAATACACGAGTTCTTTCTGAGGTGGCTTGACTAACGAGCCTCGAGTTTAACATTGCGAAAGGATCGTGCTGCACTGTGAGCTGTTGCGAAAATATATCGTTTAGGTTAGATAATATACCAGAAGAGGATATCTCATCAAAGTAACATACGATAACAATATAACAATGAAACGTAACGAGTACATGCGAAGAAATCTGTATGTGAAATGTATTGCGACACAGTAAAGTATATAGAGCATATGAAGCAGTAGACCTCCTGAAAATGAAGGAAAGGCACAACAGTTTATATTACTATCCTATATCACGTAGTACTGTTATTTATTCTGTGCCTATATATCTCCTGATATTACATTTCTAGATATTTTCTACTGCATAAATTATTACAAAATGAATATATGTTAATTAAGTAAATGCGAGCTCTCAAAAACTGATGTCAAGAAAGGTGTCAGAAAATGTTGGCAGAATTAACACGGAAAAATGACTCCGCATAAGGTTTGTAACTTTCTTGCCATGTCCATTACTACGTTCTATATATACAAAGAATTAGATTCAGAGAAATAAAGAGAGATTATCAAGAGAGATCTTCATATTTACATTTGAATACATGTCTAATAAAACCACAATAAAAAATAAACTACAGCCTTCACACAACAAAATGATGCACATCTTGTTTAAAAAAATATAGCGCATCTCTCCCTACAATAGAATCATAACCCGCTCACAGAGTAATAAATAAGCACAGAGACAACACCTTGTTAACTGGAAATAATTAACGACGGAAAAATAAAACTGACTGTTCCCTGCGTTTTGTTTCATCTACGTGTGTTTAGTACTTTATGATTTATGGTCTACTGCCGTTTCTGTGGAGAGCTTTGGTTGCAATTTGAAGTTATCGTACAATTTGAACCTTGTGAAAATGCAGATATGTCAAAGTTAGTGAGGATTAGCAGCTGAAGGTGCTAGACAATTAAATGCTAATTATGAATGAATGAATGAATAATACTTTATTGCACACCAAGAGAAAAACAAATGTAACAGAAAAAAACATAAGAAATCGGTAGTACAATGGGCGGTCTTATCGCTAAGAGCGATTTCTACCAGACCACTTTTGGAAGGACAGGATTTATAAATTATATTATTACGGGGGTGTGTAACTATAAGTTAACATAAATATTGAACATATTTAAAATGCATTAAATATATCTTTATGAAATATTTGTTTGTGATATTCCTACAGCGTACTATTATAGATCAACACCAATAGGCAATAAGCTTCAAGCAATGCCAATCATCAATGCAATGCCATCCATAAATACTCAAATACTTACTGACATCACGATATCTCTAAAAACTCTGAGATGGGCACCACATACAAACACATGTGTTGCTTCTCACCAACATCAATTTAATCAAGAATCAAAGAATCAAGAATCAAAGCATTTATTCAGTATGTAGGCAGTATAAATATACGCACATATACACGTCAAAATCATAAATCACAAAATAAATCATAACCAATTATCAAGTAAACATAGCAAAAGCAGAATTTAACGCTTTGAATTAGAAAAAAAAAGTAATGAACCATTCAGCTGTCATCCAATCGTTTACGTCAGAATATTAAAAAAAAATTAAAGTAGGTTAAAACCAACCATAATTAATATTATGTTTCTTTGAAGTGTTACACACTTTATATTTTTGTAAATTGTTAAACACAATCCACTTCGTCGTAACGATACATCGCACGGTGGCTTAATTGGCAAAGCACCTGAACATGTTATTCAGGAGGTTGCGGGGTCAAGTCCCGTCGGTACGATGAAATTTTGGATTGTGTTTAACAATTTATCAATTTATTTCTTCGTTTATTGTCATGTCTCCTCATAGAAATCGCATTTTTTTTATTCATACGTCGTTATGTAAATAGATGAACTCGTTATTGTTAGACCATAACGATGAGCAAAACTACAAACACAACAAGTTGTTGTCAAAACTTCTATCGTTGTAGCAATAATGTGGTTTATAATATCCGACCATAATTACCTTAGAAAACCATTGCCACATTATTACATTTTCATATTGTAACTTGATAAACTTTACAGGTAATTAAGGTTATGATTATTAATTTATAAACACAAGAGAAACTATTTGTTTTTTTCTTTTAGGCCCTTTTTACTTTTATTTGTAATAAAATAGAGAAACTTAAAAGTGAATATAAAAAAAAATACGAATAGAATTTATGTAAAACTTTTCACAAAACTACTTACTATGGTTGGCATTGCTACGTCCGTAGCTCTCTACGCGGCGAGGGTTGTTGACTACGGCGTAGCAGGCCGTAGCCAGGTTAGGGATGTTTACGAAAACAAGATGACTGGCTTAACGCGCCCCCGTGTCTTTATTGGCCCTTGTAGGGCTGTTGTCTGACATGGATAAATTCATACCACAAGTAGCAAGAACTTTACAATAGGAAAATAGTTTAACAGGATTTTTTCATATATTTTACCGTAAGTAAATGTATGACATGTTTCGTACAGAATGACGATAACCTGATCTTAAGCTATCCTTTTACTTTATATATAATAACTATAGTAGTAAAGCAGCAATAACTCAATGGCGAAGTCGTCGGCCTGGCGATCGAGAGGTCGTGAGTTCGATCCTCCCCAATTGCACTATTGTCGTGAACGCACTTCAGACATAAGCATATTTAGCTCAGTTCAAGACTAAAATCCACATTGCTAGTAAGCTATACAAAAAAAGAATCCGTCTCCGCCACAGTCGCGTGATCGTCCCATTTCACCTTTACATTACAAAAGTATTAAAAGATTTATAATAAGGCAAAAGCTACAAAACAATAGCACTAATATTTATTTACCTATCTGCCTGTCGGACAAAAGTGTTTTATCCTATATTAAGGCTATACACATCCAATGATTGTAAGCCGGTGATCAATTAAATCAGCCAGCCAGTCAGATACATGTCACAGTAGAAAAATATCTTAAAGGTATAAGATATAATTTTTTAAGTACCTACTTCAGTTAAATAATTTTGGATTAAAGTCCAAAATTATTTTATTAGTTTCCATTAGTTGTCTATAGCCTCATGTTATAAATGTGTTCTCTATTGCTGCTCTCGGTCGGTTTTCGGTCTTCTACTGCCAGAAAACCAATGTATTATCCTAGCACACAATTTTCAACCAAATCAGCTGAGATCCTTGCCAAGTTATCTTACTTAATAAAAAATATTTCATAAAAAATATGTACGTATTGCATACCACCGTCCACTGGTACAAATAACAATGTAGCGAGGTAATGGCGCGAGCCCAGTTAACTTTACATCTCAGGTACCCGCTGTAAACAGATATTTTACACGCTATAATGTTACAATAAACTTTGGGTGAGATTTTATACGGATCATAACTGGATTCCTTTATAAATTCAGAGGGTAAAAAAAATATAATTTTATTTTCCCAACGCAACTTATGCTCTAATTAATTAAACCGCTTATAAATATTATATCATGAGAATTAACTGAGTTGATATTGGAGGGGATACTCTGAAATAACTATGATTATTGTAACCTAAGGCGGACATCATCACATACCAGCAGGAAAGTGCTTTGCTTATCTTTGTATCCAATATCGTGAATATGAAATAAAAAGGGTATGTAGCCAAGCTAAGTAAAGCTACTTAGCATACAAATAAAAACTAAAAAGAAAATAGCCTGCAACAGAAATACGAGACTAAAAATTCAAATGAGCAAAACAAACAAATCATTTTATACAAAAATACGTTTCCACCTCCGTGATTCATGTTTGTAAAAATTACGGCGTCCTAAAATACAAACATACAGGGGGCTTAAAAATCTTGTGCTATCTGCTGGCGGCTCGCCAAACTACCTGCACACTAAATAATACAATCTGAGCGGGAGACAGGCGCGCCACACGCGTGCGATTAGTGGTCACTACACGCGACAAAATACTCAGTAGTTATTGTCTATATTTTAGTTAATGCGAAGGATTTTTTTAATATTATATAGGCTAGGCTAATTTGACCACTATCTCACCTATTAGTAAGTGATGATGCGGTCGAGGATGGTAGAAGGATAGGCCTAGAATGGGAATTGGCTCTCAAGGATAGCTACTAATCTTTATTTCTTAGGAAAAAAAATGAATAAATAATGAAAAAAAGTTACAAAAACGCAGGACAAAACCACTGAGTCTAGAAAAATTTGCACAGGAACTTGTGTATCGTTACATATGTATAGAGTTTTTTTTTAATACTCAGCATATTGATTAAGTACGTATTTAATTAAGGAGTTTTATCGGCGTGAATATAAGAAAAAAATTACTTGTAATTTTTTAAGATTACTGGTAAAGTGGGATACATATTACTAGTAGTCTTGTTAACCCCTCCAACTAAGCTAAGGGTTCGACCGTGGGTGGGACCGACGCCCTTAGCCATTGGGCTATTGCCGCTTATTTTACCGATAAGTTTTTTTTATAATCGTGTATTTTTATTATCTTGCATTGAGAAAAAAAAATACCCAAGATAGATTAATGCTTAACAACATCGAAGGCGTAAATCTATATATATATAAAAGAAAGTCGTGTAAGTTACTACACTTATAACTCAAGAACGGCTGGCCCAATTTTTATGATTTCTGTATTTTTGTAATTGTCTTTGTCAGGAATAGGATAATAAGTATTAAAAACAATAAATAATTGACCTAAAAAAATTGTATAAGAAAAAATATTTTGCCAAAATGTTCCTGGGCTTAAAAACTGCCAATCATTTGATGTTCAATTGTTTATCCCGCCGTATTTTTTTTTTGTATTATTATGGCTCCACACGATTAGTGTATTTAGCCAGTGTCAAGTATAAAAATTCTTCCCATGTGTGGATAGCATTACAATATTCGAATTAACGTGTATTTTTTTTTTGGTAAATTATTGCTCCACACGATTAGTGTATTTAGCCCGTGTCAAGTAGTAAGTCAAGTAAAAATTCTTCAAGTTTTTGTGAATTTAAATCATATAGATTTTAAAATTGTCAAATATTGTCAGTAATGACAATTGTTTGACATATTATTGGATGTCAAATATGCGTGCGTTCAGAAATACATGCTTACAAGCAACTTAAAAAAGTTTATATTTCTAAAAACCATTTTACCAATTTTTTTCTATATCTGTATTGCTGTAATACATTAATAAACTTTTATATGTTTTTTGTATTCATTTATTACGTTCATAAAAAGCCTAAAACATGTTCATCTAAAAGGTAACACGACATTCATTGTCTGTTAGGTGGTACGAAGTTCGCCGGGCCAGCTAGTGTGTTTATAAAATTCTTTACAAGACGCGGCAAATCCAAAAAAATCACTATCTGTTTATATTCTTATACTGTTTTCATAAAGGTTTTTTAAAAGTCACACGTTTGTTTCCAGCCTAGAGATCGGTGCCGCGAGCCTCTGACGATAACTGCCATTGTAATAGGTCTGCAAATATTTCAGCCTCGCTAACGTATTATACACCCTGTAATGGGTTTCGGAACTATACGCAATGTTTAAGGTTAAACTTTGCAAAGGTAGAGATAGTGTTGAATGAAACCCGCTTTAAAACATGCTTCTGCTTATAAAAAATATTATTTAAGAATTCAAATATCACCAGCTCTTGTATCATCATCATCATCATCATTATCAGCCGGTATCAGTCAACTGCTGGAAGCCTCCCCCAAGACACGTCACTGAGCTCGACCTTTGGCTCTTTGTTTCCAGTCACTGCCCACCGCTTTGCGAATGTCGTCGCTCCACCTAGGTACAGGGCATCCTGCGCTACGATTGCTGATTCGCGGTTCTTCGATTTTTCGATTCGTATCCTCTTGTTTAGTTTTTTTGTTGTCATTGTCACGGAAAAGTCATTGTTATCTCCCTGCATTTGACTTTACCTTAATCCTACACGTGATCCCCGGGTGGTGCTAAATGCGTGACCACTGAGGGTAGGCTTCGGCCATGGCTCGAACCACGAACGAAACAAACATAATGTTGCCGATCAGTACTCCTCCGGCATGATGTTCAATGCCAGCTTGTAAGACAGCATGGGATGTTAGGGTATTTAGTCCAATCCTTTGTGGATTAGACTAAAGTCAGTTGTCCTGCGCCTCGTTTTGTTGCCGGCTTTTATTTCCAGACCAGCAAGATAGCATATTAGATGGCATCGTCACATAACATCCAGTGTGACAGTTATCAGACATCAGCTACTGAACAAAGGCATATAGACAATCAGTCGCTAATATCTGGTTTGATGTTTTCTTACTCCGAGCCTCTCCACTTAAGACTGCAACGTCACTTTATATTTTTACAAGTTTTTATCTAACTTGCAATGTTTGTATGTATGAATGTAAGTTCCTGTATCCAATCTTGCAATTAAATTTTAAAGCAGTTATCTGATTGCCTCAACCGCCTTGCCTCAACCGATTGATATGAAATGTTGCGTACTTATGTAAGTTTGGTGTCAATGCAGTATTGTGGTACCATGAACTGATCTCATGATGGAGCCTGGATGTAGAGACTGGAACTCCCAGATGCAGCCACATTTGGTTTCTCAGCTCATTGGCTCATTGGTACTCTCTATTTCACATGCTGATTTTATTTCTCTATTGATGGATTCGATGATGCTGGAAGAGTGCCTTTGGAACTCGCATATAGAAAGTGTTAAGATAGTCGAGTCCCAACAACGAAATAAACGAGCCCAAACTCGAGTTTGGGCTCGTTATTTCGAGCCCAAACTCGAGTTTGGGCTCGTTTATTTCGTTGTTATGAGTACTTTCTATTACTTGTGATGTCGATGGTCTGAAGATCTAGCCGGAGGAGTGCCATTGAAACTCCCAGATGCAAAGTGCTAAACAGTCCAGTTTAGTTCCTATAATTACTTTGTACAGACCTTGCCTATATTTAATTTATTGTATCGTATTTATTTATTTACCTTTAGGTGCAACTATACACACTTAGACATGTCCAATGAGTAATAAAGTGTACAATTGAAGTACTTAATAAGTATAGTTATTTACAAACTAAAAAGTAATTGATTCATACAAAATTAATAATAATATATTTTTTAAAGATTAAGACTTACTAGCAATGTGGGTTCCATTATATTACATATAACGCTTTAGATTTAAGTATCTGTTATATTATATTTCAGGTATAGTAAAAAAATAAATAAATACATAAATAAATTTACCCTTCCAACTACGCTAAATGCTTGTGTCTGGAGTGGGTTCACGTCGATAGTGCAATGGGTGGGTATCGCACTCACGACCTCTCGATCGCCAGGCCGACACCTTAGTCATTGGGCTATTGCCGCTTTACACCTTAACACCTTCATTAATTAATATTTCAGCTCCATCGGAATGTTTATTTTATCATATTATTGGTCTCTCTTTGTTCACGTTTCACTGCACTGCCTTATAGAATCTCAAGTTGCCTGCCTACCGGTAATTAAATATCTCGGAACGAAGGGCAGTCAGTGGTATTCCATGTAAACCTTAGTTTACATGGAATACCACTGACTATCATTATGGTCATAACATGTTAAGTCATATATAATGAAAAACATCATAAAATCAAAAACGTCATATAAATCATTTAAGATGGTTTAAAAAACTAATAGAACCGACAACAAACGTCGCGCTAGTCAAAGTAGCCAGTAGACGTAGTAACTATTATATAATCTGTGCCAGTAGTACTCGTAGTAGTAAATCGTCGAGATAAGTAAATGCATCGTAATACAAATGTTGATATATTAAAAACAGCTCGGCCGATTTCGTTAAAATTACAATGGGACCACCTTGGAAACGTACCCTAGCCATTAAAAAAGAATCATTCGAATCCGTTCACAATTGACGGAGTAATCACGTAACATACACACATAAAAAAACATAAAGATGAATTGAGAACCTCCTCCTTTTTTGTGAAGTCGGTTAAAAACTATAGGACTAATAGGACGAACATGATATTTGTAAGGCAGATTTTTTTATATTAATACATTCAGGTATTAATGGTAGCTGAACAATTTTTGGAGGGCATTATCTATCTAAATCTAAATTAAAATTTAGATTTAGATGCGCGCGCGGCTTTGCCTGCTTTAAAAAGTATCCTATATTCTATTCCGCCTACTGGTTCTCTAAGTGCGAGATTTCAGCCAAAACAGAAGAACTGTTTGACTGTAAAGAGGTAGGTAACCAACATGTTGCTGCTGCTTGTTGGGGTCATTAAATAGGTAGGTAACCAACATGTTGCTGCTGCTTGTTGGGGTCATTAAAGAGGTAGGTAACCAACATGTTGCTGCTGCTTGTTGGGGTCATTGATGACTCAGAATAAGGTCGTTCATCATCATTTTACAACGAACTTGTTGTTTTGAATATTATTGTCTATGCAACATGCAGATCAATGATAACTTTTCAAAACAATTAACTGCCTTGACATTAGATTGCAATGAAAACAACATTTATTTTGTGACGTGATACTGGCTACTGATTACTTTGACTACCGCGACGTTTGAAGTCGGTTCTTTTAATTTTTTAAACGATTTTAAATTATTATGTTGTCTGGGTAAATAAATAAAATTATTTAAATTCCAATTTGAAAGCGTATATATATAGCAATAATAGAATTAATCAATTTAGAAATAGATTGATAGAACCAGACGGGAAATATCTTGATTGTATTATATTGCTTAAAAGCATTGATACCTAGTCTAATAACAATAGTATAAGACTTATTATTAGGAGTACCTTCACCTTTCAGGACATAAAATATAGGTTGTAAGTATTTCATTGTTCACGTATCTTCGCAGACAATGGTGTTTTTTAGACATAAATCCGCAAGTTTTATGAGTTAGATGTTGTCACCCTCCATCATTTGTGACTTAGTGACGGTTATGGGGTATTTATAGTGGGGACAGGTGGGGGAGTGGGGATTTATGGGATGGCCTTCGAGAGTGACGAGCCTGAGGTGCCTCTAGGGCGGTTTGTGAGGTATTTTCATTTGCCTGTCGTAGAAGTTTTCTCATTTTGTGTTGAAAATAATTATAAGTTTTTGAAGTGAAACTTTTTTAAGTACACTGTGGTAAAATTTGACGGAAGTTTTAAGACGGCAATAGCCTAATGGATAGGGTGTCGGACTGGCGATCGAGAGGTCGTGAGTTCGATCCCCACCACACCTATTGCACTATTGACGTGAACCCACTCCAGACACAAGTATACGAGTATTAGCTTAGTTGTAGGGGTTAACAAGAATACTAGTAATGTGCAACCCACATTGCGAGTAATCTTAATATGAAAAAAAAAAATGACGTAGCGCCATGGTCCAAAGGCAGCGGAAGTGACGTTAGCGTCATGTTATCTATACTAATATTATAAAGAGAGAACATTTGTATTTTTGTATTTTTGTATGTTTGTAATTATTTGGCTCAAAAACTACTTTACCGATTAAAAAAATTCTTTCACTAGTATATAGAATGGACTTTCGGAATGAAAATAGGCTATATATTATCCCGTTTAAATCAAAGGTACATTCGTGAAGACCTAATTTGCAACCTAAGTCGACTAAAAAACGGTCGAAAAAACACGTTTCTTACGAACGCTGCTCAATTGAAAATAGATAGAAGAATAATTTCTATGGAAGAATTGTACAACTTAATAAGACCTACAAAAAAGTCCGCGACAGCATATGTCTATCTCTTAATGTTGACTCACATTAACCATTTTAATCTTTAATTTTTTGTTAAAAAATATTACATAACTTCCAAGGCTATTTTCAAGTATATAATATTAATCCTTATCTAAATAATTACGTTAATTAGCTTGGCCATATATTATAGATTAAAATTGTCCTTTACAGTATATAATTCAAATGAAAACTCTAGAAGATATCACGAATTTAACATACACGCGTCGCAAAATTAATAAAATATTTGCAGTGTAACCACAGATTAGTTCATAGTTACTACGAAAATATTAATAAAAGCTTAGCTATTCTGTAGATCCCCACCGATCACAATCAAGTTGAAGTCAATATAGTATATGATCTTTTGTATAAAATAATAATGATCTATATACCGATAATTTATCGAGATGTGATAAGTATCTCCAGAGATATGACGATAAACGTCTCAAACTTGCTACTGAAGTTGACTCGCGGGGCATTGAAGTCGGTTGTTTTAGTTAAACTATCTTAATTATTGGTAGATTTAATGATCCCACTACCTCTGTACGAAAACCCATGATTCCTGAATGCACATAAACTTTCATTGGTAGGTATATAGCTAGGATTAGAACCAACGACCGTCGGGTCAGAATCAGGGTAACTATCCTTTACGCCAAAGGGCCGTCCAATATCACTACGTAAGTATTATAAAACAAAGTCCATCACTGCGTCTGTCTGTCTGTTCGCAATAATTTCAATAGCTACTGAACGGATTATCATGCGGTTTTTACCAATAGCCAGAGTGTTTATGAGGAAGGTTTTGTGTATATTGGTTGAAATATGATGATGATTGTTAAATATGTTAAAATTTTATATTCGATGCAACAAACTGATGCAAATTTTGTAGGCATAATATGTTCTACCCGTGCGAAGCCGGGGCGGGCTGCTAGTATTTTATATTTATAAACACCCTCTACGTAAAACGGCGTCACTCCGAAGACGTACTCGCTAAAGTTCAGAGGAATTTGTACAAAAAAATAATTAGTGATTTTAAGAAATCAATTGAATGAACTTGGAAGTTTCATTTCTTATAGCTTTCTAAAGGTACGGCGACACCGCGGCGTCCTGCGATCTGCGACCGCGATCTCAGTACTTTTCAATTGTTTTCAGATCGCGTTTGGTGTGAACCAGTCGGTACAAATACTACTGCGCTATCTGATCGCTGCCTAGATCGCGCACGCAGGACGCTGCGGTTTGTCCGTACCTTAAGCTCTCTCACTGTTTTAAATATATTATGTTAGGCTAGTAGCGTTTGACGTTAAGGATGGCGAACATGCTAGGCCTAGAATAGTCTTACTCTGAAGGGCTGCACTGCCGGGATATGACGGCAAATTTTCTTCGTGATGGTAACTTTTTAGGGATGTATCTATTGAAATGTAAGACGCAGGCTAGGTAGGGCAGGGACGTGGCGTCTTATATATTCACTAACATCACAGAATAATAAATAGTACCTAACATACAAAATATAGGAAAGTCTCGCGATTGAAAACAGTAGTTTCTGCTCAAAGATTTCGATGAACGGTGAAGCCGCGCGCTGCAGCCACTAAGCACCGCATATGTGACAAAACCTGAACTAAACAAGTTTAATATCGCCGTGTCCCGCCTGTCCGCCCGCCCGCACGAGCCCGTCAAAGATAGTTTTTGCCAAGTTCCCTCTAAGGCCAGTGGCACACTGACCCACGACTTGTTACGATCATATTTTGTGTTACTGAGCTATTTTAAACCAGCTTTATAAACTAAAATTTAGCTTCTTAAGGTCATTGCTCAAGTGCATAGTGAGTCTTGAGCCTAGACTACATTGGTTGACACAGCATCAAGCTAAAACATTTTGACTAACCAGTTAATCTAGCGGCTAGTGAGCCTGACCATAAAACCGAATATCGTCGGTTCGATTCCTACATGGGACAATTCTTTGTATATTATGTTTCTTTGAAGTGTCACACACTTTATATTTTTGTAAATTGTTAAACATAATCCAAAATTTCATCTTATCGACGGGACTCGAACCCGCACCCCCCGGATTACACGTCCAGGTGCTCTGCCAATTAAGCCACAGTTCGATCCATCGATACGACGAAATTAGTGGATTGCATTTGTTAACCCTAAATGCATTGGTGGCGCCATCTATGACTACTTATTACGTAAGTTAATCATTCGGAAGAAATCATTACAGTTTTCAAATCCGACGAGAGATGTTTCACTGCGTAAATCAAATATTATGTTTCTTTGAAGTGTCACACACTTTATATTTTTGTAAATTGTTAAACACAATCCAAAATTTCATCGTACCGACGGGACTCGAACCCGCACCCCCCGGATTACACGTCCAGGTGCTCTGCCAATTAAGCCACGGTTCGATCCATCGATACGACGAAATTAGTGGATTGCATTTGTTAACCCTAAATGTATTGGTGGCGCCATCTATGACTACTTATTAAGTAAGTTAATCATTCGGAAGAAATCATTACAGTTTTCAAATCCGACGAGAGATGTTTCACTGCGTAAATCAAATATTATGTTTCTTTGAAGTGTCACACACTTTATATTTTTGTAAATTGTTAAACACAATCCAAAATTTCATCGTACCGACGGGACTCGAACCCGCACCCCCCGGATTACACGTCCAGATGCTCTGCCAATTAAGCCACGGTTCGATCCATCGATACGACGAAATTAGTGGATTGCATTTGTTAACCCTAAATGCATTGGTGGCGCCATCTATGACTACTTATTACGTAAGTTAATCATTCGAAAGAAATCATTACAGTTTTCAAATCCGACGAGAGATGTTTCACTGCGTGAATCAAATATTATGTTTCTTTGAAGTGTCACACACTTTATATTTTTGTAAATTGTTAAACACAATCCAAAATTTCATCGTACCGACGGGACTCGAACCCGCACCCCCCGGATTACACGTCCATGCTCTGCCAATTAAGCCACGGTTCGATCCATCGATACGACGAAATTAGTGGATTGCATTTGTTAACCCAAGTATGCATTGGTGGCGCCATCTATGACTACTTATTACGAAACACTGTGTGACACTTCAAAGAAACACAATATTTGATTTACGCAGTGCAACATCTCTCGTCGGATTTGAAAACTGTAATGAATATTTTTGTAATAATAATAAACTCATTCAATATCTAGCTTTCTAAATTAATTTTAATTCACAAAAATTATCATGTCAGTGTGTTGTCATCTTAAGTTTATTGTCACTTGTTTTTACCACATTTCAGGCGAAGTAATCTTAACATTTTTTTTTCTAAAATAACAGCTTAGTGTGTAGCCAGCCTTACCCAGCACCTGGTCCCGTGTACAAAAAGTGCGCAGACGAAGCTCGGATTACCGCGGGGAAGGGTGATTAGATGGGACGAAGGTTGGGATCTATCTACACTACTTTATAGTTTACTAGGCACATCCCGCGGCTTTGCCCGCTTTTAATCCCCTTCGTTCTCTTCTTCGTTCTTCTTAAAACTTGTAGATATTGCTGAATACTGCGTTTAAATCCGTAGCGTTGTTTAAAATATCTAAACGTACAGAGAGCGGAGGCTACTTTGTTCAATACTTTATAAAGATACGATAGACTATTTTCGTTTATATTGAGGCACATTCGTTTTTGGTCGGTGACAGCCAGTTTGAAAGACGGGCAGAGATCGTTGTGCTATGTGGAATAGACTTGGACAAAAATAAAAAAAAACACTCATGAAAATCTCGTTTCACTAGTGCGGCACCGTAAATATCAAACGAGCACCATTTTAACTTATAGCGCATCGCAAATTATCATCAGGTATCATAGAACATTTTTCAAAGGCTTGACTACCCAGGATAGAATAAAAGGCAAAAACATTGATGCCAATAAAATTGCATTAAAATAGTTTGCTGTTCTATTTTAGCTATTTAAGTAGGTAAGCACTATTATTAAGCTAGTAAATTACTCATACTCGTAACAGTAATACACAGGGACACTTCAGCTAGCTTAGTTTTATTTGCATATATAGAAGATATTTGCATATAAAGAAGCTTCATATTTATCTCAAGCCAATATTTCTATAAATAAACGTGAAAATTCCATAAGAGTCACAAGACCTTCACGTATATTATAATATAATCCAAGAAATAAAAGGCATCCATCATTTAATCACATAATTATCTCTCAATAACATCCCAGATAGCATCGTCGACGGTGTAAGAGGAACGCCGTGCTCTTTGATCTACGCCGACGCGTGACATTAACAAAGGGTTCAAAGATATTTTGTCGGGGGTTCCGAACAATAAGGTTCGTTGCTTTTCCGTAATGATGCACGGGCTTTTGCCATTTGAGTTGTTATTATCATAAACAGCTTCATATTTTACAAGCTTTTATTTCACTTCCCGTGTTTGTATGTATGTACGTTATGTATGTGTGGGTCATATCTTAGAAGCTAAATTCATAGCCATTCCTGACGTTCAAATTGGACTCAAATTTGGTATACTTGTGTATCTTTAGTGACAATGCAATACTTAATGGCACCATCAAGCTAACCCGATGATGGAGCCGCGCTGTAAGGACTGGAGCTCCGTAATTGCAATGGCAAGACAGTCTAACTTGAAAGAGTATGTATTGTTCTCAATATAATACTTTTCATTACACATGATACAAAAAGTTATAAATGTGTTTAAAACGTTTTTAGCGGTGAAATATTTTTACTTTGTTTTAGAAGTTTCTAAAGTTATTTATGGTTAGAAAAATATATTAAAACTACACTGTAGTTAAACTTCGTTTTTCGCTGTTCGTGGTATCCTTTAGTAGTCTAAAGTTCAGACTACTAATACTTGTTTGAATGACAATAAACCTACTATCCTACTAATATTATAAAGTCGAAAGTTTGTGTGTATGTATTTGTTTGTTACTTCTTCACGCTAAAGCTACTAAACCGATTGAGCTGAAATTTAGTATATAGATAGCCTAGACCCTGGAATAATACATAGAGTTAATAGATAATTTTTATTCAGATATTTCAACGGGAACGATGTCTACGGGTAAAACCGCGGGGCACAGCTAGGCGCTTTATAAATATCAATGGCTTCTTTGCAAATTTAAAACACTACTTTATTAAATGCAATGTATTGAATTGTGATCCTTTTATTTGACCACAAGCTCACGATCTTAAATAATGATGCAATCTAAGATAAATCCTGCTTGATTAGCTTAACATTTTTGTAAGACATGTATCACATTTCAAATTCGCCATCAAATTAAGCCAGGAAGACACAACATCGCCGCAGGCAGACAAACAGTTAACTAAATACCAAACATTGTTGTATGATTCATCTCAATTACCCTTTATGCAAGTATGTGTCCGGCTCAGGAACCGATCCCACGACCTCGACGCATCCTGCACGACGCCATCTATTTATTAATTGAGAACCTTTACAGACATTGTTGTCGAGACTTGACCTAACCACTGATTTGTTACATTTGTATTGTTTTATTTAGAACAAATAAATGAAGTTGTAATGGAGGCCTTTTCAACCGACTTCCCAAAAAGAAGGAGGTTCTCAATTCGTCTGTATTTTTTTTTGTATGTATGTTACGTGATTACTGTGTCACTTGTGAACCGATTTGAATGATTCTTTTTTTAATCGGTAGGCTACATTTCCGAGGTGATCTCATTGTAATTTATCGAGATCTGATAAGTATCTCCAGAGATATGACGATAAACGTCTCAAAATTGCTACTGATATTGACTCGCGGGGCTTGGAAGTCGGTTGTTTTTCTCTCTCTATCTTAATTATTTTACCACAACTTCACAAAAACAGGAGGAGGTTCTCTATTTGCCTGTATTTTATATGTTTGTAACCTAACTCAGAATTACGTCATGTATTTGTTATTGTAATGTTACTGAGATTTGATTAGTATCTCCAGAGATATGGACATAAACTCCTCAACTTAGAACTGAAAATGACTAGCGTGGCATTTCAAGTCGGATTTTTTCGTTTTGTTAACGAACTTAAATAATGTTCCTGTTACTTTACTCTGATATTTATTTTAACGTTTATGTCGTTGAACTTTTCAGTACAACTTTTGGAGATAGTCTAACAGTCGATCACTATCTCACCTGATGTTAAGTGACGATGCGGTCCAAGGTGATACCGTGCTTGTCTCGAAGTAAATGACTTCAATGAGACAAGCCGTTTGATACTTGGTCTTATTAAAATCCACAGAATTCAACTGCCTTAACCATTTTCCTGAATGGTTTGTATACTGAACATCACGCGGGAACTCGGCACACCGATTGCTGATATGTCTTTTTCGATGGGTGCTTCGTTTTTAGGGTTCCGTACCCAAAGGGTAAAACGGGACCCTATTACTAAGACTCCGCTGTCCGTCTGTCTGTCTGTATGTCTGTCTGTCTGTCCGTCTGTCACCAGGCTATAGCTCATTAACCGTGATAGTTAGACAGTTGAAATTTTCACAGATGGTGTATTTCTGTTGCCGCTAGAACAACAAATACTAAAAACAAAATAAAGTTAAAAATTAAAGGGGGTCCCCATACAAAAAACGTGTTTATAAACGCCATCTATCTAATTAGTTTCGGCAAAATGACTTGGTAATATGAATTAATCAAATATATAGATACATATGAGGTTGCAATCAATTATATAGATACATATGAGGTTGCAACTCTGTTATGTATCGCATTGTACGGAACCCTCCCTAAGTGTGCGATAAGAGACGCAATGCTGACTCGCATTTGGCCAGTTTTATTTTGTATTACACATTTAAGGTTATCAAATAAAGAGAACAGGTATCTTCTAGGCAAGAATGCTACATCGTCGATCACATCGACACTTAACTTCGGGTGAGATACTGATGAAATCAGGTTATAACATTAATAAATATTCAAAACAGTTTACTATTATTTCAATTTATTTCCCTAAAGTAACCCATTAAAAAGCTTGTATTTATTACGTAGATACCTTTAGTCAACAAAATAAATAAGCCCTTGCGGTGACATAATTCTTCATAAGAATGTCGACAAGAATTGTATTTTAATCAACTCTAATTTTATTATTAAATTGTATTTAAATAGCTAAATTGACAAATCATTCCATCTCTAAATGGCCTTCATCGTTTAATAAGCAATAATTGTGTAATGTGAACATCGCATATTTATCTTGCTGTGGAGCCACAAAGTTAGCAATTTTCATTTATTTGAGACTGTCTGTAGTCTAATAATAATACTTAAAACATATTCAAAACAGATATTACTGTTATTTGCCTAAAGTAACCCATTAAAAAGCTTGTATTTATAACGTACGTTGTGCTTTGGTCTATTGGGACCGATCGGTTATCACGGACAGGACTATTGTTGCCAATAAGCCAGATATCATGCTAGGCAGTGTTAGTCGACATCACCATCCCGCATGACGAGAACCTCGTGAAGGCCGAGAAGAACAAGCTAGCAAATACCTTGACTTGGCTCACGAGGTTACCGCCATGTGGGATGTTGACTCGACTAGCATTGTCCCGATAGTCGTGTCTGCGAACGGCCTAACATCTGAAGAGACTCTCGCTAGACGGCTGGATCAAGGGCCAGATACAGAAGGCGGTACTTCTTGACACGGCACGCATCGTCAGGAGGTTCCTCTCTCTGCAGTCCTAACCACCGGTATCTTGGGCCCTGCCCCGCTGCCTGCGGGTACCTAGGATTAGGTTTTTTATAATGTTTTGTAGCTAGTAATTTTGTTAATTATTTTGATATATCATATTGTAAAAATGCTAATGATAAGAAAATAAATATATAAAAGAATAATACTTAAATTTTAAACAATCCCCGACTGAATTGTATATGTATAATTTTGTTCATTGAGACTATTCCGATGAGCCTGAATACGACATCTCAGACGAGGAGTTGAGAGTATTCTGCAGATTCAAGGAGATGTCTCACCATTAGGTAAAGTTTACCGAATTTTTGCAATATCCTTGAATTAACAGGATACTAATTTCAAATTAATAAATTTGATTTGGCTAATGTAAACTACGCTAAACACACGGAAGCAGAGTGGCGGGTAAGAAGTGCGCAGAAGCGATTTGCGAAGCATTTTGATTTTATTGACGTCCGCGCGGTCAAAGGACTACAAAGGTTGCTATTAGACTCATCAAACCAAAAAAGCTGTTAATATTTAAACGGCTGAACGGCTTTTCGTGGAACAAAACTAAGAACACTCTCAATGAAGACACCAAACAAAAAAAACTAAATCAAAATTGGTTTGTCAGTTTGGGTGCTACGATGACACAGACAGACACATACATACACAGATACACAGATACACAGACACAGATACATAGCTACACACGTCAAACTTATAACACCCCTTCATTTTGCATCGGGGGTTAAAATATAGTAACTCAGTTCAAAAATACTAATTACATACTTCTTAAGGATCACAGGAACGAACATATACAATAGCAGAATGGCCAAGTCGAGTTGGACTCACCCACCGAGGCTTCCGTACCAACGTTAGTAGGTTCCAATTAAGCTAGACCTCTAAATTGTATGAGCGCTCATATAACTCAGAGGCCTATCTTAATCGGCGTAAACTGTGTATGTATGGGGACACCTTTTAATTTTCAACTTTTTTTATCTTTTGGAATTTTTCCTTATTTCATTTATTTGTGCTGTAAGACATTGCTTCTTGCCAAATTCATGCTAGTTATAATAAATAATAATAATAGTAATAATAAAGCCTTATTTATTTCATATCTTAACAATGTTTACATTTCAATTGTTGTTAGTAATTTATTAACTTAAACTTTAAATATTTGTTAGTGTGGTTAATTATTAGTTTGACAGATATGAATCTCGTTAAGAGTAAAGGCCTGCTCCAGCTCCTTCCATTGCTCTTTATCTTTACTTTTACTCATCCAGTCTTTCCCTACTCTTTGTACCAGATCGTCAGCCCACCGTTTGTTAGGTCTTCCAACTTTCCTTTTACCTGAAATTGGACCTTTCCATTGTATAGTTAATTTTGTCCATCTATTATCAGAGTAGCGTGAGATGTGTCCAGCCCATCTCCACTTCAAACCTAAAGCTTGTGTAAGCGCATCTGTAATTTTGGTTTTCTGTCTTATTATAACGTTTTTAATTTTGTGTTTCTTTTTAATTTTCAAAATGCTCCTTTCCATAGCACTCTGTGTTGTATTTATTTTCTGTTTAGTTCATGCTAGTTATACTCTAGAATAACTAAAACACAAGAGCGTCAAGAAACATATGGAGTTCAATTTTAGGAGCCGGTAAAAAAAACGCTTAGCTTAGTAATACTTTGTATCGTATAATCTACCTAACACTTTACCAACACTTTCTATATTTGCTAAATGCAGAAGCAAATTGTAAAATCTAAAAAAAAAACTGTATTTACCTAAACATTTACCACGTTTGCCTATGTGATTAGATTACCCAAGCATTTGAGTAAACATGAGATTTCACTTAAAAAATTAAATTGCCGCCACAATAAACAAACACATTTCGAGTTCTACGTTAAAAGCGAAAGCGGAAAACATTTTTGGCCCTGCATCTTCGCTTATCCTTGTATAAACCTTGCTACCAAGAAGTAACCTACCACTATCAAGGAGAATATCTGCAGCGAGAACCCTACGGTGTTCCAGGCGGAGGAACACAACCTTTGAGAATCAGATACAGTCAGTCAAATACTATCCTATCAGAAATAAATAATGTATGATTGTAAAAAACGGAAAAACCGACTTCACATGCCGCGATAGTAAAAATATACACTAACCTTAATCATGTCATCGAGGTATCAAATTTGTTTATATTGTTTATCCTCATATCTGCGGAGATGATTATCAGATCTCAATAAAATTCGAATGAGACCAAACGGAAGAAATAATCTCTCATACAAAAAAAAATCAAATCGGTTAAGATTTGACGGAGTTCTGAGGTAACAAAAAAAAAAAAAAAAACAGTCGAATTGAGAACCTCCTCCTTTTTTGTGAAGTCGATTAAAAAGTCATCTAAATCCGTTCTTGATTACATCAGTAATGAAGAAAACAACGTCTGGTCACAAATACAAAAATTTGAGATTTACAATACTTTTAGGAAGAACGGAATTTTTATAACTTTGATCAAGGGCCAGTTTCACCGGTGTCTGATAAAGTTTCCGCGAGTTATATTAAAACATGGCACGTTATACAGTTGACACAAATTTGGCAGATAATTTTGTAATTCAGTTTCCCTATACAATTTTGTGCTTTTCTCAGTTCATCGGTAGCGACGATGACTAATTAGTAATAATTAGCAGTGGCCTAATTCTAAAGTCAGGAATCTGTGGAGCAGGTCTCCCTAGTCATTTTAAATATCCGAATAATTTGTCAGTACCTGCGAAATGGAGACATGTCTTTTCAGAAGATGGTACGGTCTCAGGCTAAAGCAACAGAATAATTGATAGTATAAAGCTAGACCCTACGAGTATCATCTCATCGGCATATTCGTTTATTTTCAACCGACTTCAAAAAAAGGAGGAGGTTTCTCAATTCAACCGTATTTTTTTTTTTTTTTTTTTTTTTTTTTTATGTTTGTTCGCGGATAACTTCGTCGTTTATGAACCGATTTCGATTATTCTTTTTTTGTTCGAAAGGAAATATCCCAAGTGTGGTACCATGGTAATTTTATCGAGGTATGATAAGTATCTCCAGAGATATTGAGATAAACATCTCAAAATTGGTACTGAAAATGAATAGCGCGGCATTGAAGTCGGTTGTTTTTTAGTTTTTAAACGATATTATCTTATCCATTAAGTAAAATAATGCTTTTACTTTCTTCTGCGGTATTATTAAAATAACAGGTCGTGTGAGACAATACCAAACTAATGTAACTTTGCTCAATGCCTTTGAAAAGTACCGACTAATTAAAATGGCAGTTATAATTTAGAGCCTTATACCTTGAATCTGGTAAAGATCGTAAACGTAATATTATTCACATTTTAGTAAAGGATTGCTTTGTCTAATTTACTAATTATAAATATATACTTGTTTTAAAAGTCAAAGTTTTTTATTCCGATATTTTGTTGAATAAACTGGCCAAGTGCAAGTCGGACTCGCACTCGTACGGTAACGTACACAGTACACTTCCGCAACACAGTTAAGTATTCCATAACTATGATTTTTCGCAACCAAAATATTAACTTTGTTTAATCATAGTGTTTGTATAAAAAACAAAGTTATCTTTACGGTCGCCGTATCTCTAAAACTGCTGACTGTATCTCGTTCAAACCAATTTTCGTTGTTAGTTTTTATTGAGATCCACAGCATTTTTTTTCACTCCCATACTTTAAAATTAGAGGGGGGGGGGGGACACACATTTTACCACTTTAGACGCGCATATCTTTCAAATGATTGACTTTGAGAAAAAATGATTTTAGAAACCTCAATGTCATTTTTGAAGACCTATCCATAGACATTCCACACGTATAGGTTTGGTTTGAAGAAAAAAATTATTTTTGTTTCAGTTCCATGTATGGGATGCCCCCTTTAAACTTTTATATATTTTTAGTTTTGTATAAAAATCGGAAAGCTGTTCACAGAATACATCTACCTACCAAGTTTCAATTCTGTAGTCCTAACAGTTTCAGAATAAAATGGCTGTGACATACGGACGGACAGACAGACAGACAGACATGACGAATCTATAAGGGTTCCGTTTTTTGCCATTCGGCTACGGAACCCTAAAAATTACGTATTGATGCAAATTCCATCATCATCATAAACAGCCAGTATTCGTCCACCGTAGCACGCCACTGAGCTCGATTTTCAGCTGTTTGTTTCTAGCTGCTGCCAGACAGCTTGCATATATAGCTCTGTACAGTACAGCTAGTATACATTTTATATATTTAGGTGTATATAAAGCCAATATTTGGTTCAAGTATTTTATATGATGTCTCTCACCTATGATTTTCACTAATTATTCAGTGTATGCCGGTTCGCAGATATCCATTATGCATGCCGGACACATCACGCGAGTGTCAATCTGTCCGCGCGTCTCCATTCTACGACGGAATTACAAATACATAATTTAAATTAAAATAGTTTTAAACTAATAAAATGAACTTTAAGTAAAAGAAAAGAAAAAAGAAGACTCCTGACTTCATCATCAGATCCTTGTTACTAAGGCAAAACTTTTTGAGTAGTCAAAACAAAGAAATTGCATTAAGAAGATCATACAATTTAACAAATTAAAACAGTATATGTGTTGTATAATAATCTTTAATAATATTTTGAACTCGCAGGTACAATGAGTAGGTTTTAGTCGAAGGAACGATGTGCGCATCTCCTAAAAATGAAAAAAAAAAGTAACGGCTGTTCAATAAATAGATACTTTTACAAATTCTTCTAGGAAAAGCAAAAGTCCTGCCATTAAAAGACGCACTCGTATATAAACTACGTGTCGATTGATCAACTTTAACAATATTTATTTGTCAGTTTGAAAGATAAGGTGTCCAGTTAAATACCGTGGACAGTGAACTCAAAATTGAGATGTGTCGGGGTTACGAGCAATGAATATTTACTATGACCAGGTGGAGCGACGGCATACGCAAAGCGGTGGGCTGGAAAAGAAGAGCCGAAGATTGGGCTCTGTGGCGCACCTTGGGAGAGGCCTACGTCCAGCAGTGGACGGACACCGGCTGATAATGATGATGATATTATGTTTCTTTGAAATGTTACACACTTAATATTTTTTTAAATTGTTAAACACAATCCAAAATTTCATCGTACCGACGGGACTTGAACCTGCAACCTCCTGGCTAACATGTCCAGGTGCTTTGCCAATTAAGCCACAGTTCGATGTATCGTTACGACGTTAATAAAATGATGATGATGATGATGAGCAAGAAATGACGCATACAATTTCGGCAATACAAAATTATGCGTATATCTGGATACACGAGGACGTCATTCCTCATCATCAGGCTAGCGTCGTGCTTGTTTATTTACCTGATATAAAAAAATGCTTAATCCCCGATTCCCCGAGCTAAGCATATAAAAATCTCGTATCGTATCAGTCAACGTACACGCCACACGCACCGATCACGTGGTTAACGCATGACATCTAACTCTCCGTCCAAGTTATAGTTTTTTATATTTTTTATTCTATAATTATGCGAAGGCGCGACATTCGTCTCGTGTCAAGGTGAACGCGTCGTAATGTCAGAAAGCTCGCATCTCGCATTCCAGTGTGGCCTAGCCTTTGCCACAGTCACACGTCGCACCACAGAAGGGTAACTTGCAGAGGTGATTTTTTTACATTCAAGACGATACATTAATACTTACAGTCATTCAACATGTTTAAACCGATGTAGATTTTACTAAGTATTTTGTTTGTTGCGTTCGTTAATTGAGTAATTAAATGTTTTTGAAGTTATACTTCTTTTGGCGCGATAGAGAAAAATGATGAGAGTGAATTTTTAAGATGCGCGCGCACACCGACACCTAAATTTAACACCGTGAAGTTAGTTCTAGGTGGTACGATGCGCGCGCACACCGACACCTAAATTCTACACCGTGAAGTTAGTTCTAGGTGGCATGACTATGTTCAAGTTGTATATGTCATTTCGTAAGAACGTCATATTTAACGTCATATTTTTACGTTAATAAAACCTTTTTTATTTAAATAAAATCTTTTTGATAAATTAAATATTTATGGTTAATCACTACTGCATTTTAGTTATTTTTTTCCATACGCCACAGAAGTATAACTTCTAACGCGTGTACATAAGTACACACACGTTTTGTTTTTTAGTGATCAGTACCATAGCTTATTAAAACAGAAGCCCAAAAATCTGCGCTGCAACGCTTGACGAGTCAACGTTTCTTGAAGAGGCTTTGGGTAGAGGCGGAACACGTGTCAAAAGAGCTGTGATATAATTGTATTGTTTTAGGTTCTTTGTGAACAGCGCTATTACTGGTATTAAGCAGGTAGATCGATAATTAGAATATCATAAAACTCTGTCGTAGCACAATTTTTTACATTGTATTTATAAATATTTAAACCTGTGTATTTGCCAATCACCCGAAAAATATGTAATTTTGGAAAATCTAAAAATCAATCCACTATTTTAATATTTATACGCATAGTAGACCTACCTACATACTTTTTTTTAATATCTTATAGGCTAGCGTTTGACCACTATCTCACCTGTTGGTAAGTGATGATGCGGTCGAAGATGGTAAGCACGATAGGCCTAGAATGGGAACTGGTTCTCAAGGAGCTATCCTTGATTGCCGGAACTCATTAGATGTTTGGCGACAGATTTTCTAACTTGAGGGTGGTAGCTGGCCAGGCGGACACTAGATAGTGTCCTACCACCATGCGAGGGTTGTTGGTTTCTTAACGATGTTTTTCCTTCACCGGAGGACCACTGTGAAAAGCGCACATACATTTTTCGATAGAAAAATCCATTGGTGCACGGTGGTTTGAACTCGGTACCTCTGGTATCAAAGCCAACCGTTCTGCCGATTACGCCACCGGGCCCTCAATATATTATCTAATATATTATCTTATACCCACTATTTGACCACTATCTCGCCTGGTGGTAAGCAATGATGTGGTCGAAGATGGTGAACACGCTTGGCCTAGAATACTCTGACTCTCAAGGGCTGTGTGCTTCTGGAACACCGTAAGGTTATGGCGGCAGATTTTCTCCTTGATGATAGTAAGCTACTTTTTGGTCAGATGGAACATCGACCACCTTGTCTAAAAGTAGGAGTTATTGTAAGTTTAAGATTACACAGTATACTTGTATAGATAGAGCATCTCTACTGTATTTACTGTGTGGTCAGATGATGATTTGGGAGTCAGTTGATGTCAATGGATTAGTCACAGCACTCGTGTAAGCCGATTGTGGCAAACTATTTGAACGAATCTAGTTAATAATAGTTTTCCTTGCCAATAATTTTATTATGTGCAGAAATAAGCTGACAGGGCAAATGTAGTATAGGGCGCCCTCTAGCTAGATGGAGTGATGATATACCTACGTAAGCTGGCTGGGAGCGGTTGGAAACAAACAGCTGAAGATCGAGCTCAGTGGCGTGCCATAGGTGAGGCCTATGTTCAGCAGTGGCGGAGATAGGTTAGAGATATAGATGATGAAAGCTGATACAAGTAGCTTACTTCTCGAATCGAAATTCTATGTACGCAGAGCTTCGATAAGCGAATTGGTATTTTCATACCGTATAAAATGGAAGCATTTTTATTAAAATCTTGATGAAATCTTAAGGAATACCCATAATAATTATACTCCACAATCCATATATATGTAATGTAAATATCTCCAGAGATATTGAGATAAACACCTCAAAATTGGTACTGAAAATGAATAGCACGGCATTGCAGTCGGTTCTTTTTTAGTTTTTACGATATTATTTGAAGTCGGTTAAAAAGGTTCCTTTTTCCGTTTGAGGTACGGAACCACAGAACAGTATATAATAGTTACTACGTAACAGATATTTCACTCCCCTACAAAAACACAATACCAACGTTTATTTCAGACAATACAAGCATAAAAATGTGTCTAAGGCGCTCGACCTAGCGTTTACGTAGTAACTATTATATAATCTGTGCTAGCGTTGTTATTACTTTGTTCAGCGCGCGATGTACCGGTGCGCGCCTGATACAAAAAAGAGGGTTGACTCAATGAAATACTTTTTCATAAACTTTAAAGGAAAACTATAGCAGTCAAGATAACTTTATTAGTTAAGCAGTAATAATCGTTAAACTTGGGTGTTGGATAATTTTGTACCAAATACAAAATCCTTAGAATAAATCCTTTAAAGTGACAAAGACGAAGTACCTAGTTGCTTGTTTATAACGGGTAAAGAATTGCATTGAATAACGGGCTACTACGGAAGTACTACGCAGTGTAGGGCACTGCGCGTGGCCCGACACGTACTTGGCCGGTTATTTCATTTTAGTATCGTTAGCATAAAAAAATGAAACATATTATGCTTGTTTTTTGACAAACCCGCAAAATGACTATGAAAAACTTAAATCGTTTCTAATATAGAATACGAATGCGCAGTTATCCCGTCATTTGAATATTTTGAATAATAATATACGTTGCGCGCGTGTGAGCAGTGACAACCGACTGGCAGATAGTACCGCCGGCGTTGATGAAAGTTTAGGTATAAATCGCAGTAGCTATGGGCGAGTGAGGGAGGCCTGACGGAACCCTAAAAACACAAAGTTAATGAAAATAATTGGCGCAACATAACTCAAATTATCTTTTTCGCGTCAACTTATCACAAAACTAGAGCGAATCTTGATTCTTTATATTTATATTGTTCTATTATTACTCTTTCGTTTTGTTTCATTTCGATCAAGAAGATCCAGTTTGACGACTATAATAATAATATTATTTTAATTATAGTCCTCAAACTAGATCTTCTGATACTTATACATATACCCGTATTATGGATATACATTAAATAAATCACCAGATTAAATAGGCAAATTAACTAGAAACTGTGTGGGAGAAGTGAGTGGTATGTTCTTTTTATCTAATCCTTGTCCTTGAAGTTACAGCTCGTATATAAAAAACTTTTTCACAACAAGGTAAAAATAGATAATTTGATTCAATGAAACTACACATATCATTATAGCATAAATCTGAACATGAAATAAGGATGTGAGAAAACGTGATTAAAATGAGTAATTTAAATTGATACATTTTGACATGATTATAGCATTAAATATAATAAATGTAATAGTTTAAAATCTAAAAACCGAGTTCACATGCCGCGCGAGTCAGTTTCAATAGCAAGTTTGAGATGTTTATCTCCATATCTCTGGAGATACACATTTAGATTTCAACAGAACCCTACGAGAGCGAGTCCGACATGCACTTGGCCAGTTTATTTTTAAAGAAATGAAAGAAAGAACAAACGCGGGCGAAGCCGCGGGGCACTTCTAGTGTATCTACATTCTAACAAATAAATGATTTACATATTTCATTTACGCCACAGTGTTGAAACGTGATAATTGCGCCCGCGCATCTTCCAGTCAAGTGCAAATGTCAAGCTTTCGATCATTCTCTGCTATGCCTGCCTCACAAGGCCGTAGAGGAATGTGTAGTGTTACAAACGCCCACTAAATGTCACACACTCTAGTAACCTACGTGCAAATTAGAAATTACATTTCTAAAAAGTTTTGTTTGCAGCGACGGGAGATCTCCCTGGACCTTCAAATAGAAAACAATTTACACTTAAAAAACTTCAAGCGTTAGAAGTGGAAATTCCAAGTTCATTCAATTTATTTCTCAACATCATTTATATTTTTTTGAACAACTATCTGTTGAACATACAATAAAGGGCGTTTATAAATATAAAATATAACATGACGCTTACGTCACTTCCGTTGATGTGGACCGTGACGCTACGTCACTTCCGTCACAGAATAATAAATAGTACAACTTCCGTCAAATTATAAGTGCGTCTAAAGAACTGTCAATTCAAAAACAGTTTGTAGTCCTAACACGACGGATTAATCATGTGTGGTTTAGAAGGTCCTATTCGCTCCTTCCGTCTCCATCATCAGACCAGCTCGATGGTACCATTAGGGTACGGCCACACCGCAGCTTCCTACGAGCGCGATCTAGGCGGCGATCAGCTAACGCAGTAGTATTTGTACCGACTGGTTCACACCAAACGCGATCTATGGCGATCAGAATATCTGATATCAGATCAGAGATCGTGAACGCGCACGCGGACACAAGACGCCGCGGTGTGGTCGTACCTTTATTTTGCATTACGAGATTTATTTTCTGTTTGAAAAATTTCAAATCAATCGACGAGTGGATCTTTATTATTTATATTAAGTGACTAGTTATTATTATATTAACTTTTATAGATTGTTGTGTTTTATGTAAAAAAGTGTAATTTTTTTTCGTACAAAAGGGCCGTTTAATTTTTTTACACAACTATGAGGTGAAATGTGTTGGATAGAATCACGGGAATACTCTAACGTGTGTGGTCAATAAAATCATCACATTTCACGACTCGGAGTTAAAATAATACAGTTAACCTAATCCATTTAATTGAACCGATGATAATGACAATACGCATACAGTAATGTCAATTAAATACTCTTATTATATATATAAATAATAATAATTAAAAGAGTATTTCATTGACATTAATATTATTATTTATCATTATATGAGTTTTGCTTAATGCAAACTTTGAAAGTTCGCATGCCATTTACTGACGGAATTACTAACAAGTTAATGTATTATAAGATGTAAAACATCTAACATAACCTATTGCTAAGTACATTTCATTAGATCTCTATCAGCTCAGTAGCGCTGAGGTAACTAGCTGCCACAACAACCAGTTCTCACGATCAATTTTATATTATAAGTTCATACTTAAGACCGGTAGTTAATTAAGTGATATGAGTGACTCGTGAATCTTTTATTTACCGTCTTCACAAAAAAGGAGGAGTTTCTCAATTCATCTGTCTTTTTTTTAATGTATGTTCACCGATTACTCTAAAATGCCTGAACCGATTTGGAAAATTCTTTTTTATTTCAGAGGGTACCCCTCCCTGGTGGTCACATTTAAATTTTAACGAAATCGGTAGAGCGGTTTTTAATATATCAACATTCGTATTAAGATGCATTTAAATACCTCGATGACATGATACTAGCCATAAATGGCTACTTTGACAAGCGCGACGTTTGAAGTCGGTTCTGTTAGTTTTATATTATTATTAGAGTAGCTGCATCTAATATAGTTGTAATGCATTTATCGCTACCTACGGACACCTGCACCGTAAGATACATTCCTGGTGCATTGCTTCTTTAAGTTATTTCAAGAAGTCCTCCGATGATAAGAACATGTATTGGTTGCTCGGAAAACAATCCGAATTAAAGATACAAAACAAAATTCTAATATTTAACAAACAAGTCATTTTGCCCGTCTAGATTCATTAGGCACAGCACAGCTATGGGGCTGTACCAAACATAACAACATTGCATCATCCAGAGATCCAAAACAAAGTACTGAGGGGAATCGTTGGAGCACCTTGGTATATACGCAATGATGACCTCCATCGGGACCTTCACATTGAGGTTGTCGCCAGCACCATCAAAAAATGCGCAGAAGTTCACGAAATAAGGCCATTCACCCTCCCTGGACCTCGTTATCAATCAACAAGATTACGGTAGCTCACAAATAATGAAAAACAACAACAAAGACAAACTTGTCGGTGTTACGCATTCCCTCGTCAAATCCAGTAAGTTGACGCACGTGATGGGGCCCACCGTCTACAACAAACTTCCTAGGAGTATTGTGGAGGCTCTTACCCTGGGTTGCTTTAAGATCAAGCTCAAGCGCTGGCTGATTGAGCAAACGTTTTATGATTTTAACGAGTTTTAAAAAATTAAATAATGTAATTATGAATACTAAATATAATTTTTGACTTTTAATATGTAATATTTTAATTTTAATTTAATATTTATAATTGACTGTACCATTAATTTTTAATTTTATTTTCTACATTGTATTGTTTTATTATGATCATTGAATGTCTACTTATGTACATAAGTTGTAGTATTATTTATTGAATTTGAGTTACTTCCGTAACAAAAAACCAGAAATGACTTGTAAATCAGCTTTATCAATAAATGAGTATTTGAGTATTTGAGTATTAATGCCTTCATATAATGTATACTCGTACATAACTAAAACGATATAACTTATCGTTGCATCGAGCCTATCAGCCGATCCGTATTTATAGACGATCTATAATTAAGCAATAGATATAGTTTGATATCTGTATCCAATACCGTACCCAAAGGGTAAAACGG
This sequence comes from Cabera pusaria, assembly GCA_954871355.1. Lineage (NCBI taxonomy): Eukaryota > Metazoa > Arthropoda > Insecta > Lepidoptera > Geometridae > Cabera > Cabera pusaria. The sequence goes on from OX940894.1 coordinate 27,361,970, forward strand.
GACCCTATTACTAAGACTCCGCTATCCGTCTGTCTGTCTGTCCGTCTGTCTGTCTGTCCGTCTGTCACCAGACTGTATCTCATGAACCGTGATAGTTAGACAGTTGAAATTTTTACAGATGATGTATTTCTTTTGCCGCTATAACAACAAATACTAAAAACAGAATAAAGTTAACAAGTGGATTATTTTAGGAACAAAAAACCCGACTGCGTGACAAAGTTTATCTGATTAAACTATACCAAGCTCCAATAAAACATATTGTTTTGCTAATCCCAATTTGCAAGTTTGCCATACAAAAGACTTCAACGCGTGACTGGTTTTTCCTTCCGAATAGTCGAACCGCAATGTGCATCTTGTTATTTTGAGATTACTTTTTAGCGCCTAAAAGCCTTAATTTTGTTTTTTTGTTATTTACCATTGTATGTACCAGTGTCACTCTCACGACTACGACGAATCTACTGACACCACTCACATAAAAATTCGACAAGCCGTTTAGGCTCTAGGACTAGGGCGTGCCAAAGAAATTAAATACACATACATACAGCTCGTGACTGTACATATACATACATACATATATAGACTCGAAAAACATAACCCTCCTTCTTTCGCAGTCGGGTAAAAACCAACTTCACGTGCCGCGATACTCAAAGTAGGCAGTAAGTAGCCATAATTATGTTATCAAGGCATACAATTTTGTTTATATTGTTTATCTCCATATCTCCGGAGATGATTATCAGATCTCGATAAAATTTGAATGGGACCACAGGGGAGGCATAAAAAAAACACAAAAAAAACAACAAAATCGAATTAACTAAACTACTAAAATTTTTCAAATCGGTTAAGAATTTTTAAATCGGTTAACGGAGTTCTGAGGTAAAAAATAACCGGCCAAGTGCGTGTCGAGCCACGCACAGTGTAGGGTTCCGTAGTAGCCTGTTATTCAATGCAAGTCTTTACCCGTTATAAACAAGCAACTAGGTACTCCGTCTTTGTCACTTTAAAGGATTTATTCTAAGGATTTTGTATTTGGTACAAAATTATCCAACACCCAAGTTCAACGACTACCTATTACTGCTAAACTAATAAAGTTACCTTAACCGCTATAGTTTTCCTTTAAAGTTCATGAAATGCGCTATTATCACGAATTTTTCCAGATTTTTCAAGCCAGCAGTTTAGCTTTTAAAGGGGAGGGGGGAAACGTCCCACTGGAACAAACATTTGCACTTTAAAGTTTAATATTCCGTAAATGGAGCATTCCATTGAAAAATGGTATTAGCAACCATTAAGTTATTGTAAAAGACCTATTTAACGATACACCACACGACGGGGTAGACGATGAAAAAAAAATTCATCCCCACTTCTCATATAGGGGAGCTCCCCCCCAAAAAAAAAAATATTTTTCAAAATTTGATTTCAGTACTTTGTCGGCGTCATTTATATTCATACCCCCACAAAATTCCAGCTTTCTAGTATGAACGGTCTCTTAGCAAAACCTCGGACAGACAGACAGACAGACAGACGGACATGACGAAACTATAAGGGTTCCTTGTCAGGACTCCGGAACCCTAAAAACACCGTTGCATTGAGAACCTCCTCCTTTTTGTGAAGTCGGTTAATAAATAATAAAAGACCCACTTCCAACTACGAATTACTACTTAAACTAAGAATAATATCGAATCGAATAATTCGTATCTAGGCGTTTTGAACATAAGAGTTCCGTCTCATGACGTCCTAAAAACCAATATTACGTAAAAAGATAAACAAAATCGTCATAATTTAAGTATCTTCTCTTTTTGTGAAGAAATAAATAAAAAATGACAAAAAGCCAACATCACGTGGTGTTCCCAGGCGGTCACCCATCCAAGTACTGACCACGCCCGACGTTGCTTAACTTCGGTGATCGGACGAGAACCGGTGTTTTCAACGTGGTATGGACGTTGGCGACAGATAGACCAAAATATAAAATAAGTCTACAGCAGCTTTAGTGATGACGTAAAAAGGCCTTCCTTTCCTCCATAGTGATTTTGTTTATAACCTCAACCAAATAAACACGCTATTATTTCTTAAATATTTTACAAAAAAATACCTACCCTGGGCCCAACAGATTTAATGAAATTTTGGATCATGCCGTATAGGCCCTCCCTATTCCACACTAAAGTTTAATATGGAATAAAACATTAAATTAAAAAATCATAAAACCCGACTGCGCACAAAGTGAAGTGTTAAAAAACGAACTAAAAAGAAAAAGACAAGTAAGTCTAGTAGTTTAGACTTCTGTTTAGGGATATCAAAAAACTATACCATTTAAATTCTTTCTCGGTCGATACACTCATAAAATAAATTATACATTGTTATATGGAATGTAGAGACTTTAACAGTCGGGACACATTAATCCCCATTCGTTAAGCCATTAATGTGTCCCGACTGTTAAAGTATCTACATTCCATATAACAATGTATAATTTATTTTAAGAAGTGTGAATAGTGTATCGACCGAGAAAGAATTTAAATGGTATAGTTTTTTGATATCCCTAAACAGAAGTCTAAACTACTAGACTTACTTGTTTTTTTCTTTTTAGTTCGTTTTTTAACACTTCACTTTGTGCGCAGTCGGGTTTTTTGATTTTTTAATTTAATGTTTTATGTTACACTTTTTAGTTAAGTAAAGGACGGCAAATTCCGAATGTGTATTTTTCGGCGTTTTGTGCTTGAACTTGTAAACTAATAATAGATAGAGACTTGAAACTTTCACAAAATATGTATAACTATGACCGTTATTACAATTATGGAAAAAAGAACAAAAAACCGAAATACGTGAAATAAAAAGTATTGCTTTTTAAGCTTACTTACTTTACAGTTGCAATATTAAACGACTATACCAAAAGGAAGAGGTTTTTTGTTACCTCAGAACTCCATCAATTTTTAACCGATTTGGAAAATTCTTTTTTTGTTTGAGTTAATATGATTTTCTTTTGGTCTCGTTGTAATTCTATAGAGATCTGATAAGTAACTTCAGAGATAAGCACCGCAAACTTGTTACTGAAAGTGACTAACGCGGCATGTAAAATCGTTTTTTTTCGATTTGTACGATCATAAATTATTTGTTATAAATATATTTTGAATCTCCATTTTAAGACCTTTAATTCGACACACCACTCGATAGGTTTTAAAAAAAAAAAATATTTTTTAACCCCAAATTTTGGCGTCTGAAATCCGCTATTTTTAATTTTTTATGATTTCGTTGACACTCGCGCTAGCATGGCGAATCTATTGACGTGCCAAATATCAAAATCGGCCCACGCGTTTGGTCTCTAGTGTGCCACAAAGGAACAAACATACATACATACATACATACATATATAGACTGATAAACACATTACCTCTCCTTTGCGTCGCGGAGTCGGGTAAAAATATTAATGGAACAATACAAGAAACGTGTTTTTTTCGGTATTTCAATATAACACCATCTATGAACGCTTAGGTAAACGTCCATAGATGGCGTTATAAGAAATAATATGTTTATTGATTATTATTTTTTTATTTAGCTGGCGAAAAATGATAGTGGTATTTTTTGCTCGATCTTATACTGTAGTGTGGTACGGAACCCTACGAGTGCGAGTCCGACTTGCACTTGGCCAGTTTTTAACTATAGCAGGTAAAGTAACTGTACAGTAAAAAACTATTACTAATGTAGATAATAATAAGCGCTTTTCACCGTATCCATAGGTTAGCAAATGATTAGATGGGCCCCAAGAGGTCAGATTTCGAAAGCCGTCTGTCTAATCGGAGATTTCTTACGTAACTGGAGATGCTTAAGTCAAAGTCTAGGTATTGACACATCTTGTAATCTGTAAGACATTTTAATGCTATGAGTGTAAAATATTGGTTTAGTGTTTTGTGTAACTTTGTCTGGATTTAATTGGTAATTTCTACCGACGCGTGTTAAATCGTTATAGGTATTGTCTATGGATGATTGGTTTCGTTTCAGTAGCATGCATTACTGAGTGGGTTTGAAGAAGTTCCTACCTAGTATTTTTCTTTCAGAAGTAACTCTAATAAGTTAGTATTTTAGAAAATAATTTCTGTGGGGACTATACAAAAACTGTCTCAATATAAATAACAGCAGCAGAGCTAGCATGGCCTTATCCCCGGGGGAAAGACAAAATTATTTCCCTGTTTTTCGCCACTGACAGGAGATCAACACAACAATTTAAACGCTTGGTAAAGTTTAACCCCGAGTTTTGATTTTGTTTCGTATTAAAAAGTTTAAAAAAAGAATTGATTAAAAGTCAGCGGGCGTTTATATTATATTTTGTCTTTCCACCTATCCGTGTTTTATTTGGCGGAGAAGGCAAATTATAAAGTTAAGTTTTTCGACAATTACAAACGCTCGCTGACTTTTAATCAATTCTTTTTTTACCCACGACGGAACGGAGCCTGTATATGCGTTTGGGGTGAGAGGATGTTTGTTTGTTTGTTTGCTTGTGTGTGCAAATTCATGTTGCCATATTTCTCCAAAACTACTAGTCCAATTTTGATGCAGTTTTCAGTTATGGGTTTGGGTGTAATTGGTGCATGTTTTTAGATAGGTGTTACGGTGACAAGTCACCAGGGGGCGCTGCAGTAAACATTTGTTTGTGTAAATCCATGTTGCCATGTTTCTCCAAAACTAGTTCGATTTTGTCTTTAAACGGTTCGTTATTATTATATCAGTGGTGGTTCTTAGATAGATGTTATGACGTTAATTTTCTAAAGAACATTGTCGTGGGTGTTTATTCAAAATTTTAATTTTGTTACTTGTTTAACTTTTTGAATACAAAACAAAATCAAAACTCGGGGTTAAACTTCACCAAGCGTTTAAATTGTTGTGTTGATCTCCTGTCAGTGGCGAAAAACAGGGAAATAATTTTGTCTCTCCCCCGGGGATAAGGCCCATGCTAGCCCTGCTGCAACAAAGTATATGAGGGATATACGAGTGTGTTCAAATTTAATATAATTTTTTTAAAATATTGGATGTAACCGCAAACTAATCAATACGTCAAAAATCTAGTCACATCCTTGCCATTATTTCGTGATTTTCTGAAACCTATCTATTATACATGTATTTCATTATGTAGTATTAATAATTCTATGAATATACTAATCTAAAAACCAAACGATAACACCTGTCTTAGTAGAAACCTGACAGATTGCAATATGACGAAAATAATATAATATTCACACGAAGTCTGCGGTAGTCTGCGGTAGTCTGCGGTAGTCTGCGGTAGACCGCTACCTCGTTCATATTCATATCTTAGTAAAGTATCTAGACACGACTTAGATTCTATCTTGATCTAGAAATATCTACAGTAACCATCTGACCATCCATAGATGGTTACAGAATGAGATTGAACCACTGTCAAAGATCAACATTTGGGAGAAATCTGCTATCGGCAAGACTTTTTTTTTTCGTTTTAATTACAAGTGTTTTATTGAAGATTTTTTTTTGTTTTAATTACAAGTGTTTTATTGGACTTTCTATGTTAATTGACTATGTTCGTATGTATGTATATTAAAGTATCAAATTTTACGTTACAAAATTTCCAAACAAATTTTAACAACTTGGTGGCATCCGACTACAATTTGGCATAAGTACTTATGTAATTTTTTTTCTCTTGATAGTCAAGTATGTGACCATTATCTCACTTGATGGAAATTGACGATGTGATCAAGAGTGTAGCATGCTTGGAGATACCTGTTCACTTTCGACTTGAAGACACTTAAGTTATACTCGGAAACAAGTCAGTCGGCAATGAGTTCCATTCTTTTGCGGTATGGATGATGACCGTTGAACTAAAATAAGGGGCAATAGCCCAATGGCTAAGACATCTGTCTGGCGATAGAGAGGTCATGAGTTCGATCCCCACCCCACCCATTGCACTATTGACGTGAACCCACTCCAGACACAAGCATATTAAGCTTAGTTGGAGGGGTTAACAAGACTACTAGTTATGTGCAACGAACATTGCTAGTAAGATTAGATTCGCCATGTCTGTCTGTCTGTCCGTCCGTATGTCACAGCCATTTAATTCCGAAAATATTAAGACTACAGAATTGAAACTTGGTAGGTATATGTATTCTGTAAACCGCTTTCCGATTTTTGTACAAAAATAAAAAATATAAAACTTTAAGGGGGGGCATCCCATACATGGAACTGGAACAAAAAAAATTTTTTTCTTCAAACCTATACGTGTCTATGAATAGGTCTTAAAAAATGACATTGAGGTTTCTAAAATCATTTTTTCTCAAAGTCAATCATTTAAAAGATAGGTGTGTCTAAAGTGGTAAAATGTGTGTCCCCCCCCCTCTAACTTCTAAAGTAAGGGAGTGAAAAATCTAGAAAAAATATGTTCTGTAGATCTCAATAAAAACTTTCAACAAAAATTGGTTTGAACGAGATACAGTTAGCAGTTGTTGAGATATAGCGACCGCAAGTATAACTTTGTTTTTCATATAAACACTATAAAAAACAAAGTTATTTTTGTAGTTGCGAAAAATCATAGTTATAGAATACTCTACTGTGTTACGGAACCCTACGAGTGCGAGTCCGACTTGCACTTGGCCAGTTATTGGCCTATAAGGGTTCCGTTTTTTGCCATTCAGCTACGGAACCCTAAAAAATAGTGCCGGCTTATTAGAATATCCACCATGAATGGATGCTGATTATTTGTTTGCCTTGTTGTCCGATTGTTAGGGGGGGAAGGGGGAGGGGATAAACTAGCTACTCTACGTCGATGCTCGAGGCTTTGAAGCTCGTTTTCTGTGGTGTCAGATTCCCCAATTTTTAACCGACTTCAAAAAAAGGAGGAGGTTTCTCAATTCGACCGTATATATATTTTTTTTTTTTTTTTTATGTTTGTTCGCGGATAACTTCGTCGTTTCTGAACCGATTTCGATTATTATTTTTTTGTTCGAAAGGAGATATCCCAAGTGTGGTACCATGGTAATTTTATCGAGGTCTGATAAGTATCTCCAGAGATATTGAGATAAACATCCCAAAATTGGTACTGAAAATGAATAGCGCGGCATTGAAGTCGGTTCTTTTTTAGTTTTTAAACGATATTATTAGTTCAGTGATAATACAATATTAAAATACTATCGAGCTGATCTGATGAAAGAGTTAGACTGTAGAGACTGGAACTCCTTGGTGACTGATAAGGCAGTTAGATATTATGGTCAATCAAATAATCTACAGATGTAACTGTAGTAAACTGTACTGTGAAGTACTTTCTCATTTATTGTATAAACTGTTTTATTATTTGTGTTCTGTATTATGTTATTATTCTTCTGTTTCCTAGCTATTAGCCAACTTTAACATGTATGTGCGTCTACGCAATTTATAAGTATCTATAAAATTTTAGTACGATATATGCCATTAAATACGATGTAGTGGATAATTGCGGTATCAATTGATAGCACACTAGTAAAATAGGCAATAAGTTTGTGTGTAAACTTCTTAGTGTATTATGATGACCTTTGAGGATTGAGTTCCAGTTACGAGCTATAATATTTCATGCTAACGTTGAAACACTCTCATTATATGCCTAAAATGATATAAAATGATGATACCTGATGATAATTCTAATTATTAGTCCGTTAGTTAGATAATCAAGAAACACTGGAAATGATTTTTTTTATTTCACAAATCATTAGAAATTGACAAAGATAGAGAGCGTCAAAGTTCGGGAGTGGAGGCTTGTGACGTCACGAACCGCTAAAAAGTGTAGTGAGCCGTATCTTCGTAATTTTTTTGTTTTATTGATAAAATAAAAAAAAACGTATTCAATATTCTTTTATAATGTGAATGACGGACTAAAAATATTTTTAGAAATCTAGCCTATTGTAAATTGTGGTGTTATTGTAGCCTGTCTCGTATTGCTGCTCGCGCATAATATGTTTGAGGGTCGACAAGTGGCAGCAGTGCTCATTATTTATTTATGCTAATTAGTTTAAGAGATGGGGCTTACGTGGTCTTAACTATGTACAAACAGCGGGAGGCACATACTGGTTTATGTAGTGCGAAATTTTTTGGCTATATGATATAAAGGTACTAAAATTAATTAGACTTCAAAGATGTCAAAAGCCATCTTCCTACGCTCCTTTACTTTATTTATTTACCAATCATAGATTTAAGTTTCGACATTGTGCAACTTGTTATGTAATATATTTTGTGAATCATAGATTCAGTAATGTATATTATTTCTTGAAACCATTCTCATAACTTGTATGATTCACTCTCTACTTAAAGAGAAAATACAAGCTTAGTAAAAGATGTCAAGGCTGAGGATGACAATGTTGGAATCACTCGTGTGAATTATTATTTTATCGCCTATACGAGAATCTTCCAAATATTAAAAATGAAGAAATTCTGTAATACTGGTTGGAGCTCGCTAATATTATGAAATAAAGTCTCCCGCTGCGTCTGTCATCTGTCTGTTCGCGATATACTCAAAAATTACTGAACGGATTTTCATGTGGTTCTCACTAATAGACAGGGTGATTCATAAGGAAGGTTTGAATGTATAATTCGTTAAGGTTTTGTGTAAATTGATTGAAATATGACGATGATTGTTGAAGATGTTAATTCATACTCGACGCAACAAGTGGATGAAAAATTGTTGGCATATATGCTCTACCTGTGCGGAGATGGGACGGGTCGCTAGTAATAACTAAATTAAAAATTAAACACTTTTTTAAACCAAGCTTTATGTCAATACTTTATCATGAGGAATGAAGAGTACTAATGATAACTATACATTAGTATGTATGGCAAATGGTAAGATTTTGAATTTAGGCTAGTGCCCAAATTCAAAATCTTACCATTTGCCATTACGGACTTCTAGTCCCTACAACCCGGCTCCATCATCAGGTCACCTGGATGGTACCATATAATAGCATTGTCACCAAAGATACACAAGTATACTAAATTCACTCATTCATTCATTCGAACATCAGGAAGTGGTTAGGAAATATAGCTTCCGAGATTTGACCTACACAAACATACTTTTTTAACAAACTAACTAACAAAGCAAGTTAAATAAAAGCTTGTAAAAATGCAGAAATATTGTAATAATTGAATTGTGATGAAATTTGTTTTTCATTGATGATAGAAGGTCACAAGCTCAGTACGACCCTCGTTTTGATAGTAAGCGACGTGTGACATCTGGGCCTATAAGAGTAAACACGCTATACTTTGCATTGCCTAAACTTTGCAAGTCACTGCACTATCGCCATTTTATATCTGATAGGATGGAGTTTGACCATTATCTCGCCTGGTGGTTGAGCAATGATGTGGCCGAAGATGGTGATCACTGTAGACCTAGAATACTCTGACTCTCAATGGCTGTGTGCTGCCAGAACACCGTAAGGTTATGGCAGCAGATTTTCTCTTTGATAATGATAAGCTGATAATGACTTTTTAGTAGCAATTCAGCAGAAACTATAATGCTCCCACCACCTTTGTTAGTGCATGGTTCTAGGATTGGAACTGGCGATCTTATAGTTAATAGTTAAGATTAATAGTACATTTTAAACTTTCGCGATTTACACACATAATTATATTGTAATAACTTATCGCGTAAAAACATAATTTTATTTAACTCGACGTTTCGATCAAGTTACATTCACCGTGGTCACGAGAAGACTGAAGTTGTGAGTATCAGCATTATTTTGATTGAGAGTAGTTTGAAACTACCCTCATTTGATCTTGATCGGAGTTGCCATTGCGACACACAATACTGACATCGGCAGATTTTCGTTCATTTTAAATCAACTTTGAAAAATTGAGTTTTATATCAACAAAAATCGGTTTACAATTGACAGAGTAATCGTGTAACATACCAAAAAAAACAAACGAATTGACCTCCTTCTTTTGGGGAAGTTATCCTCAACGGGCTGTCCTAAATCTAGAGTTTTCTATGCCACTATTTCTGTATGACATTCATCAACGGTCACCAGTCCATCATATAAATAAAATATCAAGTTTACAGTTATCTCTGCGCTTCTCTTAAATTCCTGTTCTATCGTCTAAATTATATCTAATCTCATGATAGGTGTATACCTATATATAACATATACACTTAAATATACACTTGTACATATTTTTCTACTACTTATTTCTATTGATAATTACCTTATGAACTACTTCTACGTTTACAAAAACTTACTACTTACGAGTATATCCGCGGGTCTTGCTTGTAAATTGCTTTATATCATTACAACATGCTGTTGTTCTGAGTTCGTAGAGTATTCATGTAATGACAATAACATTTATGTCTAGGAAAATGCGGATCGCAAAATAATAAAGGTTCGAGGCGATAAAATATATATTCAACCTTGAATCCGTGAAAATCTAAATAAAGACCTTCCTTAAACGTGATCCAATAATATAAACTATTTATTATAATAAAATTGTAATATAACGACTCGATTATATTTTATGATAATAGCTCTATGAATCTGAATGTAGATATTATTATTACATACAGAGTAGATTATTTTCGCATAATTTGCAATGATAACAAGTCGAAATCGTCTATAAGAGGTACCTTACCGAGAGCATCTTGGTAATGTGTAACATTCAAGATTTGATTTATGCCTCACTAGCTGACGAGCTAATGTAACTAATTCGTTTTTTAATTAACTATCTGAGGTTCGATTTTGAGCATACAAGCGGAGACTTAGGGCCTGTTTCACCGGTGTCTGATAGCCCTATTATTCATAACTTTTTAATAGCGCCATCTGTCAGTTAACTATCTGAAACTTTATAATGAACCGGTGAAACTGGCCCTTAGTCTCAGTTCTTCTCACTGGCAGATGTAATGTCTCTATCTCACGTGAGAGTTAACTGACAATGTGGTCCAAGGTGTAGCACGCTTGCCCAGAAGATACCTATTCACTTACGACTGGAACACCCCAAGGTAAATGAGCTCTAATAATAATCTGGATGAAATATTCAATACTAAATGCGTATAAAGTTCTTATTGACATTAAAAACCTATCAAAAACTCGTAAAAACTCGCATTTAAGCCGCGGGACATACACACAAATACCTCAATTTACATACGAACCACATAATTTATATGCTGTTATAAAACTTCTAATGAATTCAGAAGTACACTAACAGGCTTTGAACTTAAGGAAGATGCTCATTAGGTACATGGTCGATACACCGAGAATCCGCTGATCTGTTAAAAAAGATACGTCAGCAGTACGACCAAAGCTGCGGACCAAAGTCATTAATTATTTATATTATGACATTATCATATATTAGTCATTATTTAAAAGGTTTTTATTATTGGACTATCTGTTTCATTTAACAATAGAAATAATAATGTGGGATGTTGACTCGACTATCATTGTACCGATAGTCGTCTCTGCGAACGGCCTAATAGCGAAGAGTCTCGACCAACATCTCAAGAGGCTCTCGCTAGACGGCTGGATCAAGGGCCAGATACAGAAGGCAGTGCTTCTTGACACGGCACGCATCGTCAGGAGGTTTCTCTCTCTGCAGCCCTAACCCCCGGTAGCTTGGACCCTGCCCGCTACCGGCGGCACCCTAGGTTTAGGTTTTTTTATAGTATTGTTTATTTTATAATGATTTTTGTATTGTTGTTTTGATATCTATATTGTAAAAAAACCTAGACTTAAGAAAAAATAATAAATACGAGCGAAATAATAATAATCTCCTTCTCATCCATAGTAATAACTAAGTAAAAATTGTAAAGGGCCTCTTGATGTTGGCTTCGGCTCCATCAATGCCCTCTAAAAGACCGGGCGTGTACGTCCCGTGATATTAAAAGAAATAATAATAGCCGATATTATTTGTACATTGTTGTTTCAGTTCTTACCATTATTGTGTAGAAACATATTAAGATATGCCACATAATATGTGGCTAATATATATATATTATACTGAAATTGCAGTCTTCCTGCTCTTACTTCGGCTTCGAAAGACTCAACAAGGAATAACAAATTAAAATAAACTGGCCAAGTGCAAGTCGGACTTGCACTCGTAGGGCTCCGATTCCGTACCACACTACAATATTTTACAAAACATTTATTAAAACAGCAGCCGCGTGCTTATTTAGTACAACGCCATCTTACGAACATCTATCACCAACTAAGTGAAAGTTAACACATAGGTAATTAATACAGTCAAACGTTGTACACTTCGATAGCTCGGTAAATGAAACACTAGTAACTTTCACCACCGGATTTATTGTTCACCAAAATTAACATATCGCGGCACGTATACCATTTTTGAAAATGAAACGATAGCGTGATTCAGGAAAATGTTCAAGCGACGCTATCGCCATCTGACATACTTCTTAAGTACTAACTTAGCAAGTACCTAGCTCATCGACTACATTGATGGTTCCCACTTTAACATTCCGCCCACCAAGGACAGAATGTCCTTTCCGACCGCCCACCATGACAAAGTTTTCTATATTACATTAATTATACAGTATTATATGGATGCCATCGAGAGCAATATTACTAACAGATTTTACATATTTACCCACGCAGAATCTTAAACTAGTTAGTCTGTAATTGGTAAAATGCAGAGTTTTGAAGTTGGACGTTTGATAACCCGGTTTTTACATTTTAAAGAGACAACTCTTGTAATTCCATCAGATTCAGGATGTTTCTCGAGAATTTTACCAAAAACCCATCTACATGGAGGTAAATCATCCTCCCTCACCAAAACAATATCCCCAACCTGAGGTTCAGGAATCTTGTATGCCCATTTGTAGCGATGCATAAGATGAACTAAATATTCATTTGACCATCTTCGCCAAAAAATTTGTAGCATAGATTGCGTCAGTTGCCATCTTTTCAATGAGCTAATCTTTGCTGTTTCGTAGTTGACCTCGGGAACTACGATAATTGGCTCCCCAATTAAAAAGTGTCCTGGAGTTAGCGCATTGGCTTCACCTGGTTCATTGTAAGTGACAGACAACGTTCGAGAATTTAGACAGGCTTCTATTTGATTTAACAATGTAGTCAGCTCTTCAAAAGTTAAAGTAGATTCTCCAATCACGCGTTTAATGTGGTATTTAGTAGATTTAATACCCGCCTCCCATAATCCACCGAAATTTGGTGCAGGTATAAAATGCCATTCAGTGCCCTGTATTGCTAGACTGTCAGCTATTTCTTGGGCCATTGTGGATTTTTCTACGTTAAACATGTCCTTGAGCTCTTTTGATGATCCTACAAAGTTTGTACCATTGTCACTATACAGGTTAGCACAATGACCACGCCTTGCCACAAACCGTTTAAATGCCTCTAAAAAACCTCTTGATGTCGCGTCGCTTACTAATTCTATGTGAACGGCTTTTGTAACCATGCACACAAACAAAGCGACATAACCCTTATATGCCTTGTGTCCTCTACCCTTTGCAGTTCTTAGCATAATTGGACCCGCGTAGTCTACTCCGCTATTTAAAAACGCTCTGGCAGGTGTAACTCTTACGGAAGGCAGAGATCCCATCAACTGGGTTTGTGTTTGTGCCTTGTGGCGTACACAAATAACGCATTTGCGAACGTGAAATTTCACCAAATTTTTTGCCCCTATAATCCAATACGCTGACCGTAAATAATTTACCATCAGTTGCACGTCCCCATGTAATAATTTTCGGTGAGCTTCATCAACTAATAACCTTGACGCTGAAAGCTGATTGAGGTGACAGAATGATCGGATGTTTAGCGTCCTCAGTTTCTTGAGACTTCGATATCCTACCGTCTGATCTGAGCAACCCTGCTTCATCGAGGAATGGGGTGAGGGATAAAATCTTCGATGATTTCGACTTGACTTGTCCATGTGATATTATTTCGCTGATTTCTTGTTTAAACGCTACAGCCTGAGACAACTTGATACACGTTTGTAGAGCTTCATTTAATTCTTGTGTGTTTAAATGCCTTCCTTGGGAAACATTGCGTTTCGTAATAAATCGCCTGCAGTATGCTACCACACGAACTAATTTCGTGAGCGATGAATATTTCTCCAAAATAGACTCGTCTACAGCGCCAATATGAACCCTGACCGTTTCTTCCTGTGTGTCATTATCTTTAAGTTTGGTATACGTGATCTCTTTTTCCCATAAATACTTTGGACCAAACTTCCACAAGTCATGTTGAACTAGTTCGGTAGGCCGTACCCCACGAGATGCGCAATCTGCGGGATTATCCTTTGTGCTAACATGCGACCACTGTGACGATTCCAGAGTTGAATGAATCTTTGAAACTCTGTTGGCCACAAAGGTTTTCCATGTGCTGGCATGTTTATTAAGCCAAGCTAATACCACTGTGGAATCTGTCCATGCTCGTACTCGATTTCTTGGAATGTCTAATACCTGAGCAGCCTCGACCAACAACTTAGCCAGCATAACTGCACCACAAAGCTCTAGGCGTGGTATACTGACTTGTTTCACAGGGGCCACTCTCGTCTTTGCTCCGACTAGGCTGACATGGACGTTGCCTGCAAAATCTATTACGCGTAGGTATGCTACAGCTGAAAAAGCCAAAGTCGAGGCGTCTGAAAAACCATGTAATTCTTCAACTGCATCATCTAACTTCGTGTGCAACCATCTTGGAATACGAAATTCACACAGTTCAGCCAACTCTCTACGGTAAGTATACCAATCTTGTAATATTTCATTTGGTGGTTCTTCATCCCATCCTGTTCCTGCAATCCACAATCACTGTATAAAAACCTTTGCTTTAATCACGCATGGCGCTAACCATCCTAAAGGGTCAAACAGACGTGCCACATCCGATATAATTTTTCTTTTTGTTACAGGTGCAGATAATGGATGCAGATTCACCGAGTACTGGAATTCATCACGGCTTCGGTTCCAGGTAAGTCCTAAAATCTTTACAATATTATCTTTAATGAACTCCAATTCCTTATCCTTAACTTCCTTTCCCTTTGTGCATGTTGTCTTTTCTCCTTTTGCCTTTTGTTCTAAATCATCTAATAACTCATCCTTATTACTTGACCATTTTTGTAGCTTAAATCCTCCTTTTTGTAGTAGTGCATCCATATCCCTCATTAGTTCTCTTCCTTCCTCTACAGTTTGACAGCCAGTCATTAAATCATCCATGTAAAATTCCTTCTCTACTCTCTCTGCTGCAATTGGGTATTCCGTCTTGTGATCTATAGCCACTTGATTTAAAGCCTTTACGGCTAAATACGGTGCTGAAGCTGTACCGAATGTGACAGTTAGCAGTTTGTAGTCGCGTATTTCCTCTTCAGGTTGATTCCTCCATACAATGCGTTGGTACTCACAATCTTTATCTGCGACTCTTACCATACGGTACATTTTCACAATATCGGCTATTATGCACACCGGATATTTTCTCCAATTCATAATTAAATGTCGCAATTCTGGCTGCAGTATTGGTCCAATCATTAAGGGGTCGTTTAGTGACACGTTATTGATATTTTTACAGGATGCATCAAAAACTACTCTTACTTTTGTCGTGGTCTTATCCTCCCTTACAACAGCGTGATGCGGTAAGTATACAGCCTGGTCTCTTTTCTCATCAGGTACTGGCACCAACACCATGTGGTCTAACTGTAAGTATTCATTAATTACATCGCTGTACCTTTCTTTGAGCACCGGATCATTAACAAATTTTCTTTCCAGGCTCTTCAATCGTTTAATAGCAATTTCTCGTGAATCTCCATTTTTGCAGGCTGGGTCTTCATCGCGAAATGGCAATTTGACGATATATCTGCCATCATCAGTACGACGCGTAGTCGCTGCGAAGAAATCTTCACAACTTTGTTCTTCCCTTGATAATAACTTTGATTTTAATACAGGTTCAGATTCTAATTCCCAAAATCGTTTTAATTCATCATCTTCATTATGACTATGCAACACTGTGATGTTATTGTTTCCTGTGGCTGCGTTTACTGGTCCAGATAACAACCAACCTAAGGTTGTGTATTGAGCTACGGGGGATCCCGAGGGCCCTCGTAACAAACCTTCTTTTAAAATCTGGCAGTAAACTTCTGCTCCTAGCAGCACATCTATTTTATTTGGTACATCGAATGCGGGATCAGCCAAACACAACTGTCGTACGTCTACCCAACTGTCAAGTGATACCTTTTTGCCTGGTAGATATGTGGTAATGTTGCTGAGAACATACGCCTTCAAATCCATTTTAAACGTCTGATCAATTCTAGATTTTATTTTCAATGCCACCATGTGTTTTGAAATGACGGACGACTTATCACCGCCTAATCCGGATATAACATTATTCACAGACCACTTCTTCAATCCCAATTTTTGAACAATGGCTTCTGTCACGAACGAAGCCTGTGATCCCTGATCCAGTAATGCCCTTAAAACTGAATACTGACCAGTCCTATCCTCAGCTTGTATTAGGGCTGTAGCCAATAGTACTTGATTACTCACTTCACTTTTGGCACAACATGCTACCGTCTCATTTGCCAATGTAGTTGGCTTGTTCTCACTTGCCTCAATGTTTAGTGCATGTTCAGGCCCGACACTATTCCTAGAAGAAACCTTCAGTGCATCGGTGGGAATACCCTTCGGGTGAAGTAAGGAATGATGCCTTTTATTACAAATCTTACAATTAGTAGGAGTTTGGCAAAATCTGACACCGTGGTTGCTACCCAAACAGTTAAAACAGATTCTATTATTGGTAACAAAGCCTCGTCTCTCCTCGTAATCTTGAGAGGCAAATTTCTTACAGAAACATAATTTATGTTCGTCACCACAAAACTCGCATTGAATTTTAGATACATTTGCCGCGTGTAAAACCTTAGTTTGACTAACCTTTTGACTTATAGGATACCTTGCATATGATGCACCTGGCCTGTTGACATAATTAGGTACTATGAATTCTAAAGCACGATACCTGCTTGTAAGAAATTGTTTAAACTGACTAAAAGTGGGCAAGGAATCTGAATGTTCGTTGTAACATTGAGTTCCCACTGCTTTCGAGACTCAGGATCTAATTTTAGCGAAAGCAGATGTATAATAATGATATCCCATGAAGAAACATCAATGCCAAGATTACTCAACGCGTTCAAGCAATCCGATGAAGTATCCACTAGTTCCTTCAGAGACCCTGCCGACTCCGTAGTTGCATTCTTTTGACCTAACAATCGAGTTAGAATGCAATGTGACAAGTACTTTTTATTGCTATACCTTTCCTCTAAAACCTTCCAATATTGTATGTAGTTAGTGTCGGAAACCGGTATATAGCGAATCAACTGCTCTGCTTCGCCA
This sequence comes from Cabera pusaria, assembly GCA_954871355.1. Classification (NCBI taxonomy): domain Eukaryota; kingdom Metazoa; phylum Arthropoda; class Insecta; order Lepidoptera; family Geometridae; genus Cabera; species Cabera pusaria. The sequence continues at coordinate 27,379,272 of OX940894.1, forward strand.
GTCAAATAACCCTTTAAATATTGCAACCTTTGCACGTTATCCAAAGAATTATTCTTGTGAATCATTGATACGAATAGATCCCGGAATGTGATCCACTCAGTATATTTGCCCGAAAACGTTGGAATACTTATTTGAGGCAACTTGACATGGCTTGACTTATTAGAATTTCCGTCACTACTATCCAATGGCTTAGCCTCTTTATATTTCAGCAAACTATTTTTGATATCACTTTTATAATCTGTGTATTCCTCCTCAGTTTTATCATAAATGTCCTCAGTCACATATGATTCTCTATTTAATACTTTAGGATCACCCTGTTGGACTAGATTTTTATGACTCTGTCTAAATTCAGACCAAAGTTGTTCTAATGATTCCAAACGGATTTGAATATAATCATAATTTAAGCGATCTTTTGGTGATTTTTTAAAGTTTGTTCTAGCCTTAAAAATCCGCTTCGATATTTCAAATTGGAAGTTTAGCAAAGATTCCATTTTTGACATTATGAAATCACCAATCAATACAATTCCGAAAGACTTCTATGATATGACAAAATAATCTGTCAACTGTAAACAATGCAAATATTTCCAATTTTCAAGAAAATTATTCTGAGTCTCAAAATCTCGCGAAAATTTTACAAGTGTTTTTAGTTATTACAACCCTAAGTAAAATCGGGCATGGATTCCCCGTATCCCCGATTTTTCACTTATTTTTCTAAGTCCTAAACTAATTACTAAGTAACTACTAAACTACGTTCTAAGTATTCATGTCCAGTTCCAAGATGAATTTTTTCTATCTTCTTGATTGAAATCCGCCTACTGAATAGTATAAATGTACTCACAGTTGCACTTCACACTCACGACACACATGCACATAGAACCTCCAGATATGTGACGTCGTCTCCTTGCTCCTCTCCTATGGCTACCGCCGCTCCCTCAGTTTGGCACCGCTCCGGCACCTGCTTGACGGCTCAGCAGCCTGTACTCCGATCTGGTCCTCCCGGTGGTGTGGCTCCTTCCCGCCAGTCCTCCTTCCACGTGCTCAGCCTTTGCAGCTATCCACTGCGAGCACGGGTTCAGTGGTCCCCAATGACCACCGTGCAAAACTGGGTTCCTAAGATCCGCTTGCAAGGACCAATGTACACTTCGATAGCTCGGTAAATGAAACACTAGTAACTTTCACCACCGGATTTATTGTTCACCAAAATTAACATATCGCGGCACGTATACCATTTTTGAAAATGAAACGATAGCGTGATTCAGGAAAATGTTCAAGCGACGCTATCGCCATCTGACATACTTCTTAAGTACTAACTTAGCAAGTACCTAGCTCATCGACTACATTGATGGTTCCCACTTTAACAAACGTTCTTAGATGGCGTTGTAGTAAAATGCCGAAAAAGCACGTTTCTTGTATGAGGACCCCCTTTAATTTTTTACTTTATTCTGTTTTTAGTATTTGTTGTTATAGCGGCAACAGAAATACATCATCTGTGAAAATTTCAACTGTCTAACTATCACGGTTCATGAGATACAGCCTGGTGACAGACGGACAGACAGACAGACAGACAGACGGACAGCGGAGTCTCAGTAATAGGGTTCCGTTGGTACCCTTTGGGTTCGGAACCTTAAAAAAAACTTTGCATTTATTTGCTGGTGTCTTATGCTGTGGCCATAGGTACTACCTTACCGTATACCGCCCGCTTACCGCAATAATTATGGCATTAAATCACTGCGGTAATTTCTACCGCGTGAAGTGGTGTGGTTACACTAGAGTTTACCTAGATATGACACTACTGTCATATGTCATATTGACTGACATGTGCTGACATTATAGAATTATGGCCATCGTGACTACACCTAGGTGTTGTTTCAATTACGGTCATAATTATTGTCATATCACGGTAGTGTGGCCGCAGCATTAGATCCACATCAACAATCAAAACACAAAATAATCACTCTCTCTCCCTCTCCCTAAATTAATCAGGGGAATTTTTTTACGTGTGTCGTTTGACGTTTGGATGAAGACTAAATGGCTCATTACATTTATTTTTTTTAATTTAAAGCAACGGAACGGAGACTGTATATGCGTTTGGGTGAGAGGATATTTGTTTGTTTGTGTGTGCAAATCCATGTTGCCATTTTTCTTCAAAACGACTATTCCGATTTTGATGCAGTTTTCAGTTATGGGTTCGTGTTTGATTAGTGCATGTTCTTAAATAGGTGTTACGGTGACAACTCACTAGGGGGCGCTACAGTAATAATTTGTTTGTGCAAATCCATGTTGCCATTTTTCTCCAAAACTAGTTTGATTTTGTCTTTAAACGGTTTGTTATTAATCAGTGGTGGTTCTTAGATAGATGTTATGAAGTTGATTTTCTAAAAGACATTGTCGTGGGTGTTTTTTTTTTAATATTAATTTTGTTACTTGTTAAGAACTAATTTAGCAATGTTGGCTCCTTTGTCACGAGCCATACGGTTAGTTAATATTAGAATAATTATTGTTGATTTATGATCTATTTAATGTTATCTGACGAGTGAAAGTACAGATTTTTAATTTACCAATATAGTGAATAAATGCTTTGACTTTTGTTCTTTCTCTCTCACGGTTTAATCCATTTAAGCAGTTGGAACAATTATAATAATTTTAATACGTAAACGTCATTAACATAAGAAAGTATGCAGAAAGGGTCAATCTCACAAAACACAATTTTCCTAGCTCTTAAACGTTGTTAAGTACATAATCTGTTTGAGATTCTGTAGATTCTGTTATGTGATGCATTGAAAAAAATTCTTTGTTAAAGTTCCTGGACAATTTTGTATTGTATATATTATATATACATATGTATTTACTTTTGTTATAATCTACTCATTTACCTATTCTGATATATTTATTTGTTATTTTTTTTTCAACATCGATAAGTATACCGCCATGTATGTTAAGTTATTCATTTTCCACCCTAAGGTTGTCTGGAAGCCATCGATTTAAGCGATAAGACCGCCTGTTATTAAACTTATTGTTAAAATGTTTAATTTTAAGTTTCATTTGTTTCTATCTATCTATTTACCACAAGGTTTTTATTTTGGACTGAAATAAGAATGTATATATTATTAGGCTACCTTTTATTCCAGAGAAGAGCAAATGTAGCTACACAGCTGTTACGCACTTTGAAGCAAAATTTAAATAATTGTTTATACCCGTTGATATATCTTCAAACATTTATTCATCGCAGTGAATCCGTTCATAAGCTTCAATACTGGTGATTGGCCAAGTTCACTTTTAGTGGTCATCTCAATATTCTATTTAAGTAATAGGATTTAAAACATTTTAATTAATTTATCGTCCGTATTATAAAAGTTTATTAAACTAATAAACTGTACTAGGCATGTTATTCGCACTTGTTAATAATTTATAATGACAGAATAATAATGTAAATTGTAAATATTTATAATCTTGTATTTCATATATTTCTATAACACGGAAACGTTTTAAAATTTTGATTTCATTAAGGGGGTACGATTTCCAAACAAAAGTATAATGCACAAATATGAGTAAATGGAGCAAAAACTTGCACTGAAATGACATCTATTGGTCTTGTACAAGTCTTTACATATCGGGAATTATATTTACCTACATGATTTAAATGAACAATATAAACATACTAGCAGCGCCCCGCGGCTTCGCCCGCGTTAAAAAGTATCCTATGTCTTAATCCACTATACTGGCTATCTCTGTGCAAAATTTCAGCCAAATCGGTCAGCAGTTAGCACAAACAAACAAATATACAAACTGACTTTCGCATTTATAATATCGGTGTTGATCATTCAATCAATATTTTTTGTTTGATCTTGAATTTTACTATATTCCAAATAATTTCATCATAATCAATCAAATTGTGTAGGTAAATACATTTCCCGACATGTAAATACCTATAAATACCAATAGATGTGATTTCAGTGCAAGCTTTTGCTCCATTTACTCATGTTTGTGCATTATACTTTTATATGGAAATCGTACCTCCTTAATCTAATTCTATCTTAGCTAATCTATTTGTAAGTGTTATTTAAAAAACAACCAGCAATAATAGATATACCTACGAGATAAATACTTACATTGTAATACGAGGCTTATCGCTCTAAAACATTAATATTTATTTGACTCGACGTTTAGATCAAGTTGCATTGACCGTGGTTACGAGAAAACTGGGTGTTTGTGGGTATATAGTATCTAATACGCATATAATGATAGTTGGTTAGAGTATTACAGTCCGGCAAGTATAACTTGGCGTGCCTGTGCGCCACTGTGCTTTTACTTTGTACTTTGATAACAGTTTCTCTTAAACCACTTTTAATTACTTTTGGCATTATTGAACTATTTTAATGTAGCAGATTTATCAACAATAATGTCGCGGTAATCTCTCAAACGTCAAAATCACAGTTTCAATTAAAAGAATTAGTTCCAAAAACCACCACCGCCAAGTTATACTTGTGGCACTGTACCTGTGGTACTCTACTCCACTTGGTCTTGATCAGAGTTGCCAGTGCGACACGCAATACTGACGACAACGGCAGATTTTCGTAGATTTAATTTTTTTACGGGTTATTTATATTTATTTACTCCATCATTCGTATTAATACTCGTCTATATTGTGACCAGGTGGAACGACGACATACGTAAAGCGGTGGGCAGTGACTGGAAAAGAAGAGGCGAAGATCGGGCTCAGTGGCGCATCTTGGGAGAGGCCTACGTCCAGCAGTGGACTGCAACAGGCTGATGATGATAATTATATTTGTACTAGCTGGCCCGGCGAACTTCGTATCACCTAACAGACAATAAATGGTGTGTTACCTTTTAGATGAACTTAATTTAGGCTTTTATGAACGTAATACAATGAATACAAAAGAGATATTAAGTTTAGTAATTAATGTATTAGTTATGGCAATACAAAAATAGAATAAAAATACAATTATCAAGTACTTCCACCGCGTGTCAGCAAGACATTATGGAATGAAACAATGTTATTATTGTTATAGATAAGTTACTAAGTTGACATTAGTTCGATTGAGTTTAATTTTAATTGTAAAAATATAATCATAAGTATTATATTTTAATTCTGAATAAGTATACTTACTTCATGAATAACTGTCTTAATTTTTTGCCTTATGGATAAGACTGTATACGGCACTTATAAATTGGCTATCACATTCTTGCATATCTCTATATTTATCTACATTCTGACAAAATATAAAATTGATTAGGCATTGTTTTTTTTAAAAATTATTTATGGCTCCACACGATTAGTAGTATTTAGCCAGTGTCAAGTATTGAAATTCTTCAACTTTTTATGAATGTAAGTCGTAGAGATGGGTCAAAGTCATATTTCAGGTCAGTTTTCAAGTAAAAGTCTATTCAAAGTCATACCTTCAGAAAAGATGTGGTGTTGACTGAAGATTTTCAGTGGAATTTTGGTGAGAACGCAAATAGCATGTTTTTCAACATTGTGCTATTTTCCTACACTCACTCATTCACCGGCACTTAATGGTTAATAATCCACATTTATTACACATTAACTCGCGGAAGAACACAAGTTTTAGGTAAAAATTCAATGAGATCACACACACTTTTCCACGTTCCCGCCAAAACTCCCCATTGATTATTATTGTCTTGATTGCTTGTAAGCATACATTTCTGAACGCACGCATATTTGACAGTCAATAAAGATGTCATACAATTGTCATTACTGACAGTATTTAAAATTTATTAACATTTGTGAAATCTACATGACTTGAATTCACAAAAACTTGAGAAGAATTTTTACACTTGTCACTGGCTAAATACACTAATCGTGTGGAGCGATGACCCTTATTAATTTGCGGTTTAACGTATCGACGGGATAAACAATTAAACATCAAATGATTGGCAGTTTTTTAACCCAGGAACATTTTGGCAAAACAATTTGTCTTATATATTTTTTTTTAGGTCAATTATTCATTGTTTTTAATACTTATTATCCTATTCCTGACAAAGACAATTGCATAAATAAAAAAATCATAAAAATTGGTCCAGCCGTTCTTGAGTTATAAGTGTAGTACTTAACTAACACGACTTTCTTTTATATATATAGAAGATGTATATTTTAATGATTCTTAGCTGATTCTTCTCATCGCATCGGTCTCCGGATGAATTTGGATATAACCAAAGTCATGTACAACGAGCACGTTGTTCCGGAACCGATTGCCGTAGATAGAATCCCACTCGAAGTTGTCACGCAGTATGTTTACCTAGAAACGCTCCAACTAGGCAAACAAAACTTCGAGAAGGAAATCCAGAGAAGAATTCAGCCGGGCTGGGCAGCATTTGGGAAACTCCGTCGAGTCTTCTCGTCGCCTATACCACAGTGCCTAAAGACAAAAGTCTTTAATCAGTGCGTCCTACATGTCATGACATACGGAGCCGAGACGTGGACACTCACGGTTCGACTAGTCTACCAGTTTAAAGTCACTCAGCGAGCTATGGAAAGAGCTATGCTCGGTGTTTCTCTGCGGGATCGAATCCAGAACGAAGTAATTCGCCAGAGAACTAAAGTGATCGACATAGCTCAGCGGATTAGCAAACTGATGTGGCAGTGGGCTAGTCATATCTGCCGTAGGACCGATAACCGTTGGGCAGACTGGTTCTAGAGTGGAGACCGCGAATCGGAAAACGTAGCGTAGGACGCACTGTGACTAGGTGGAGCGACGACATTAGCAGAGCGGTGGGCAGTGACTGGAAACAAAGAGCCGAAGACCGGGCTCAGTGGCGTGTCTTGGGGGAGGCCTACGTCCAGCAGTGGACCGATACCGGCTGATAATTATGTATATTTTAATATTTATTCTTGGTTATTTGTGCATTGCCTATATCTTGGCCTTATTATGCAATTTCACACATAAGTCTGTGCAAAAAGAGAACCGTCGGAGAAATTGAGGGCACGCGTGTTGATGGTCTAATTTACTGTTTATGTTGCGATGACAACATTGCCCTGTTAGTGCCAATACGACTAAAAAGGTTTGATACCTTGCGAGGTACCTACTCTTTGTAGTATGATTTGTTATCTTATCACTATCGGGTGGTACTTAAGATAGGTATATAACTTCCTTCCTAACCTTTGAATGTTAGTTGATCATAAAGCCACGACGATTCTCTTTTTGCACAGAGTCTAAAGAATAAAACTGGCCAAGTGCGAGTCAGGCTTTTGTCTCGCACACGGAGGGTTCCGAACGGCAGTATATTAGTAAAATATTATATTATATTACCGTGTCAATACCAAAACATGCTTATTAACTACAACGCCATCTAACGAGTATCTAACAAACTTCTAACACCAACTAAGTGAACGTTAACACAGAGGTAGGTAATTCATATTATTTTTTAATGAGGTAAATCGTTCATAGATGTTAAAACACGTTTTTTGTATGAGGACCCCCTTTAATTTATTACTTAATTCTGTTTTTAGTATTTGTTGTTATAGCGGCAACAGAAATACATCGTCTGTGAAAATTTCAACCGTCTAACTATCACGGTTCATGAGATACAACCTGGTGACAGACGGACAGACAGACAGACAGACAGACAGACAGACAGACGGACATACAGACAGACAGACAGACAGACAGACAGACAGACAGACAGACAGACAGACAGACGGACAGCGGAGTCTCAGTAATAGGGTTCCGTTGGTACCCTTTGGGTTCGGAACCCTAAAAAAACGTGGTACCTAAGATAATTGTAAATAAGTGATTACAATGGTACATAACATAATTACCTACATGCTCACTTAAAATCACGCGTTTTTCTTATTGCGGTAGGCAGAGACTACTTCTTTTCACATCCTACGATCCTGACATACTTCTTTCGCTTCTTCCACTTGTATAACATAATTAAATGGTAAATTAAGTTTGAATCTTCACTCATCCAACCGAAATGAAATGTTTGCAATATTTTCAATGGCAGAATTTTAACCATTCAATTAAATAAAATATAAACGCATGCATCAATAAAATTTCTCCGGCTGCACAATTGAGGGTCACCACGCATTCCTCGATAACAATAAAACATGCAGGTGACGCAACTTGCAACTCACGCGCATCTCGATGATTTGCACCGAGACCGGTTTCAGACACCTTGCAGCTTATTTTGCAAAGAAAAGTAAGCTTTTGTAAAACGTTGATTTTTAGGGTTCCACACCTTAAAAAAGACAAAAGGAACCCTTATAGGATCTCTATGTTGTCCGTCTGTCTGTTTATCTGTATGTACGTCTATCGAGACCCCTTTTTCTTGAACTTATATCAAATACTTGGGTCTACGGTCTCTTTTAGCTGTGAAAAACACAAACTTGTATGTCAACGCGATTAAAAGATTAGATCGTTTATGTCAGATAATTTTGACATATTTTGCGATTTCACAAGGGAAGAAGAAGGTCTTGAAGCACTTATATAGGAAACAATCTGAAAAATTTGTTTAAATTTGCGTAAATTTGTTGTTGAATAACAAAACAAAAAGACGAATTTACTATTACAACCCTCTTATTTGTGGTTGGTGTAATACGTTTTCTTTGGATCAACAAAGTTAAGTTTGTCCTTTAATCTAGTTTAACATTTTTTTTGTATTGGTAGGACTTCTGCTAGTCCGCTTAGGGCGGTACCACCACTTTGCCAATTGATTTTCAACTGTGAAACAAGCATGTTTTCGGTTGAAATTACAGGACATGTGAAACTTTCTGTCTCAAGGTAACAGGCGCAGTGCAGTGACATGCAAAATTCTGGACTGCCAGAATTTTGCATGCCACTGTATCTGTAATAGGTAGACGCCATCGCTTACCATCAGGTGAGCGTCGTGCTTGTTCTGTTAGCTTATATCATTAAAAAAAATGTACGGAAGCCTCGGTGCGTGTGTCCAACTCGCACTTGGCCGATTTTTTATAAACATATTTATTTGTTTATGCATGTATGATAAGCATTTGATTAACTGATGTTAAGTGCCAAAGGACGTCAGTGAATAATTTATACTTATACTAAGTCTGCCCTTCAGCTTCGCCCGCGTTAATAAGTATCCTATGGCCTAATTCATAATGCTGGCTATCCCTGTACAAAATTTCAGCTAAATCGGTCCAGCCGTTTGACCCTGAAGAAGTTCCAAACAAACAAATAAACAAACTGACTTTCGCATTTAAAATAATCATCAAAATGAAGGTATTCATCCTCTATTCAAAAGAATACCACTTGCCCAATCATCGACTATCTGCTAAATTTATTATAAAACCATTTAAAATTATTAATCGCCAATCAAAATGACGTATACAGCATTTAAGGCACTATAAAAAGCTCGTGTTGTCCCATAACGTTGTCAGTTATTTGTGTCATCCTACTACGTCACAATTCTTTTAGCAAACCTATAATTTATTATAATTGTATATTCTCGCCAGGGGTGGACAGGAGTGAGTCATGACGTCTGTTATCGCTCATCGAATTTATTACTCTCCCATCTGACCCTGTCTTGCCAAGACGAGCCAAGCGAAGTGCACTACCTATATACCTTTTCTCTAAGCGCTACGTCATTTTTAGGGTTCCGTACCACAAAAGGTAAAAAAAGGAACCCTTACAAAATATCAGCTTTCTAGTACTAACGGTCTTTTAGCAAAACCTCGGACAGACAGACAGACAGACGGACATGACGAAAATATAAGGGTAAGTCCCTATAAGTCCTTGTCAGGACTACGGAACCCTAAAAAGGTCATGTCCAATCAAATTAAAACTAAAAAAACAAAAAGTCTAATGAGATATTTTAAAGCTGAGTCATTTTTTTTTAATATCTTATAGGCTAGCGTTTGACCACTATCTCACCTATTGGTAAGTGATGATGCGGTCGAAGATGATAAGCATGCTAGGCCTAGAATGGGAACTGGCTCTCAAGGATAGCTGCCGGAACACATTAGATGTTTTGGCGACAGATTTTCTTACTTGAGGGTGGTAGCTGGCCAGGCGGATACTAGAAAGTGTCTTACCACCATGCGGGGGTTGATGGTTTCTAAACGATGTTTTTCCTTCACCGGATGGCCACTGTGAAAAGCGCACATAAATTTTTCGATTGAAAAATTCATTGGTGCACGGCGGTTTGAACTCGGTACCTCTGGCATCAAAGCCAATCGTTCTCCCGATTACGCCAACGGGCCCTCAAATTATTTTTCACCTCACAACCTCGGAAAGGTTCTGTTTATCATTCAAAATCTGCGTGCAAAAGTGCATTTTATCCGCTAGCGTGGAAAGAGTTTTTAAAATTCGAACCTTTCTACTTAATAATTTTCTATACTGCCAATCCACTAAAAATGTCTGTCTGTCTGTCTGTCTGTCTGTCTGTCTGTCTGTCCGTCTGTCACCAGGCTGTATCTCATGAACCGTGATACGAGACAGTTGAAATGTTCACAGATGTATTTCTGTTGCTTCTGTCTTATAAAAAAGTCTGTCTGTCTGTCTGTCTGTCCGTCCGTATGTCACAGCCATTTTATTCCGACACTATTAGGATTACAGAATTGAAACTTAGTAGGTGGATGTACTCGTATTCTGTGAACCGCTATCCGATTTTTATACAAAAATAAAAAATATAAAAGCTTAAGAGGGGGCAAAATTTTTTTTTTGTTCAAACCTATACGTTTGGGGTATCTATGGATAGGTCTTTAAAAATGGACATTGAGGTTCCTAAAATCATTTTTTCTCAAAGTCAATCATTTAAAAGATAGGCGCGTCTAAAGTTCTAAAATGTGTGTCGCCCCCTCTAACTTTTAAAGTAAGAGAGTGAAAAATAAAAAAAAAATGCTGTAGATCTTAATAAAAACTAACAAGAAAATTAGTTTGAACGAGATACAGTCAGCAGTTTTTGAGATATAGCGACCGCAAAGATAACTTTGTTTTTCATACAAATACTATGAAAAACAAAGTTAATTTTTTAGTTGCGAAAAATCATTGTTATAGAATACTTTACTGTGTTACGGAACCCTACGAGTGCGAGTCCGACTTGCACTTGGCCAGTTTATTTGAATTTTATTCGCACATCTGGTGTAGAATTAAGTCCTTAGTGTACCTCTCCAATTTGACTAAAATCCGTCGATAAATAAAGCTACGGCAGACTTCTCCCCTTTGAAAAATGCGACCTGTAGGCGAGAACAGACTCTCACACAACACTCGGCACACAAACGTTTTAACGTTCTCGCCAAACCCCCCAATTGTCTTCTAATCATAAAATTATTTTTTAATCATTTTGGTTTTTGTTATATGCACCCAGCATTTTCCTCGCTGTAGTGAGGTGAAAAGTTGTGTTTTGCACGCGGCAACAAAGTTTTTTTGCGTCTCGTACCTTTGAAACCTTCGCTGCGCTCAGGATTCTTTATTTAAACCACTCGCTTTGCTCGTGGTTCAATCCTAGAATCCTTCGCTTGCTCAGGTTTCAATACAAGTACTCACGCCAAAAACTAACTTTGCAGCCTTGTATAACAAATAACTATTCTTAACTCTATTTATCCGTCCATTAATCCGTCCGAAATCATTTATATCATAATAAAATAAATCTTTGCGACTACATATACACACAGTCATATTTTACTCAGTTTTTTTTTAAAAATAAATGTAAATTCAATGTTTTAATTTCCTTTGGTAATTTATTGAAAACTAGCTGTGCCCCGCGGCTTCTCCTGCGTTAAAAACAACTTTCATTTATTTAAATATTTTGTTTAATAAGAACCATCTCCTGACGATAAAAAACACGTCAAAAAAAGAATTAGCGAAATCGGTCAGCCATCGGTTCACGCTTGATGCCGTGACCAAGGGCAATTGGGATTCATTTTTATATATAAAAATATAGCTGGTGCCATACATTTCACTTTTTCTTATGTGACTAATTTTAGGGCCGTTTTCCGTACCAACTTCTCAGACTAGGTTAAAGGACAAACTTAACTTTGTTGTTCGATCCATAGAAAATGTATTGCACCAACTACAAATAATAAGTTAATAGTAACTTTTACCTTTTTAGGGTTCCGTAGCCGAATGGCAAAAAACGGAACCCTTATAAATTCGTCATGTCTGTCTGTCTATCCGTCCATATGTCACCGCCACCTTATTCCGAAACTATTAAGACTACACAGTTGAAACTTGGTAGGTAGGTGTATTCTGTGAACCGCTTTACGATTTACACAATCAATTACGACAGCTAAAAGGTAAAATAAAATTTTGCAAAATACTTTTTTTAGAGTAGCTCCCCTACATGTGAAGTGGGGAAGAATTTTAGTTAGGTCGTACCCCATCGTGTGGGGTATCATTGAATAGATATTTCTAAATGGCTTAGGGGTTGCTAATACTATGTTTCGATTTAATGCTCCATTTAAGAAATAGGTATTAAACTTTACAGTACACATTTTTATGTTAAATACATTATTATAATTACCAGATTACATGTATTTTCTTCATTTGTATGCACACTCATGTTTGTACAAAAATATGATCTTTTTCTTAACTTCTGAAATTCAGCTTCTTTAAGCCGTACCTTAGGCAGTTACTCATCATACTCATTCAGATTCAGTGGCACGTAGTCACGTGAGCCTACATTTTTACGTGAGTACGGCTCACTGCAAAGTTTTGGCAATTACCTATATTAGTCAAGACAGAATCTTTAAGATCTCCATATGTGGACTGGGTTGAGCCCTTAAAATCTGAAAGTGATGAGTAAGTAGCCGAGGTACGGCTTAAAGCCACCGAAGTAAATTTTAAAAGGAATTATAGCTACAGTATATAATGACGAGGAAAGCCACGTTGCTCATGAATATTAACCTCTGATGAATATTAACTTCTGAGGGCCCGGTGGCGTAATCGGGAGAACGGTCGCCTTTGATGCCGTGGTACCGAGTTCAAACCGCCGTGCACCAATGTGCGCTTTCTCAGTGGCCCTCCGGTGAAGGAAAACATCGTTAAGAAACCAACAACCCCCGCATGGTGGTAGGACACTATCTGGTGTCCGCCTGGCCAGCTACCACCCTCAAGTTAGAAAATCTGTCACCAAACATCTAATGTGTTCCGGCAGCCATCCTTGAGAGCCAGTTCCCATTCTAGGCCTAGCGTGCTTATCATCTTCGACCGCATCATCACTTACCAACAGGTGAAATATAGTGGTCAAACGCTAGCCTATAAAGTATTTAAAAAAAAACCTATACTTTAATGGCCGGGCAACTTATCAATTCCATACATTATGCGTGGAATATAACTTGTTAATTCAGTTTTTTTTAAATGTCGGTTTATCTTAAGTATATCTTTGATGATGACATCTTAGATGTTTATACATTTTTATTTAAATTGTTAATTTGCACCTTAGCCCTTTACATATTCGTACTGTCTACTCCATCCACAGGTTGTCTGGAAGATATCGCTTTGAGCAATACGACCGCCCATTGTACTGGTGACGAATTTATTTTGTGATCTTAATTATTTAAGGTATGGTATATAATATCGTTTAAAAACTAAAAAACAACCGACTTCAATGCCGCGCTATTCATTTTCAGTACCAATTTTAAGATGTTTATCTCAATATCTCTGGAGATACTTATCATACCTCGATAAAATTACCATGGTACCACACTTGGGATATCTCCTTTCGAACAAAAATAGAATAATCGAAATCGGTTCATAAACGACGAAGTTATCTGCGAACAAACATAAAAAAAAAAAAAAAAAAAAATATACGGTCGAATTGAGAAACCTCCTCCTTTTTTTTGAAGTCGGTTAACAATATAGAGTGTTCATTCATACATTATTTTTATCAATAATTGTTATCTAAATACGTTAATTAGTCATGTTCCAATACTTACCTAGTGTTGACATGTATAAGTGCCTATATACGAGTACATAATACTTAAATTCAACATTTAAAACCACCATTATATTAAATACTCGTGTCATCTTAGTGATAGCTTATGAAACGCACTCAAAGTTCAGCAACATACTTGGCTGATAAGGTAACTGTATTCTGAAAACATCCATGCCTAACTAGGTAATTATATAAATTATGTACAAGAATAAAATTGTTTAAAATCTTAAAGAATCAACTTCAAATGCCCCGATGGTCTTTTTTTGTCATTTGCTGAAGAAATTCAACCATATTTCAAAATCCAGATTAGACTTTAAAAATATACTAATACATTTTTAAACAAATACGTATTCTTGAAATGATTCAATTTTAAGTTGAGATGTGCTCGTTCTTCGCGTCTTATTAGCGGCGTGTATTAGATTTTATTCCGATGCTCCATGGGTCTATATGCTGTAGTGAATTTGCTACGTCAAGGGATGGAATACTTAATTCCATTCTCTGACTTATCAATACCAGGCAAAGCTCAACTATATTTCAGGGCCAACTTGCTGAGGTGCTAAAGCTGGAGGAATATTTGGCAAATAAAACTGTTGGTCGAAAACACAATGCCAGTATGTAAGAGCGAAGAAGGAAGCTTACAATTAAGCAGCGAAGTCTCTGCGAAAGTAGAGGTATTTTTGAAGATATGTACGAATGTAATCTATTAGTTTCGTCGTATTGATAGGATCCTACTGTAGCTGAGTTAGTTACAGCGCCTGGACATGTTTCCCAGGAGACGTGGGTTCGAATCCCGTCGGTACGATGAAATTATGTGTGTAACATTGTACATTGTAAAAAATACAGTGAGTTACACTTAAGGGATCATAATATTTGATAATGTAAAATTTTTACGTAATTTACGTAATTAAAATCACACCTAAAAGCAGAATCACCATACATTTTTGCAATTTGCTTAAAATTCCTATGCTAATCTACGTGCAGTGGTCTGATGCCTTGTGGTGTACTAAGTTCTTCAACTAAGTTGCAATGTGACCTAGCATCATTACTACATATCAGCATCAAGATTTCTGATTCTGATTCTGAATACAGTCTTCATCTCCTTTCTTCTCAGTTTAATTTTTTTAATGTTATACGAGAACAGAACAAGCACGACGCTCGCCTGATTGTAAGCGATAATAACTGAATAACTGAATCTGTAATAACCTATTACAGATTCAGTGGTATGCAACATTTTTGGTAGCAAGAATTTTGCATGATACTGCACTGCGCCTGTTACCTTGAGACATAAAGATGTTAAGTCTCACATGTCCCGTATATTTAATGGAGAACCATATCTCTGGAGGTACTCTCATCAGATCTCAATTAATTGTATAATGGGACGACGGTAGAGATATTCACTACTCGTGGGAAAAAAAAATGAAATTAGTATACAATTAGCGGAGAAATAGAGACACATACACACAAAAAAACACACGGACAAATTGATACCTCCTCCTTTTTGGGAAATGGATTAATAAAGATCAATTACTGTTATTTTAAAAGTAAATAATATGTTCAGTAGGTTCATATAATTTGGATCAGAAATGGATAACATAGAATGGCCAGTGTCCGTAACCGGACATCTTAGAACCTTTGTCGAGATCGAAGATGAGCCGAAGATTCTAAGTTCAAATGTCACAGAGCGTCCTTGCCGCGCAACGATGCGCGGGCGCACTATAAAAACCAGCTCCCTCAACACCAAGGCATCAGTCGCTCGATTGCTTTTCAATCACAAACACAAAAACCACCAAAAATCACAAAAATGAAATCGGTACGTTTGACGGATTTCGTTTTGGTTCAGTTCTGTGTTTTACAGTGAATTGTGCTTTTTGTTATATTTTAATTAAGGCATTACAGAGTTTTTATTCACCATTAAATAGTCAGATTGAAAAATAAATTGGCAACTTATTTTTATTAAAATGTCATTTGCATATATTTCTTTATTTATCTTATTTATTGTAATAATGGCTAAATGAATTGCTATTAAAATAATATTGTTATTTAATTACGAAACAATATCATACGAATACTACTCTGATCCCATCATCTCGCATAGTTTGAGAATATTACAATATGCTCTATTTCTAATTTTCAAAACTTTGAATAATGTTGATGTAAATAGTGCCTTTACCGGTGTCATTATTTTTATTTATGTTTGTAGAAGAAATACACAATTTTTACACTTGAATAGTGTTTCGTTAATTAATAGTAATAACAACAGAAGTATGTTTTGTTTTACAGTTCATTGTCCTCGCTCTGTTCGTGGCCGCCGCCGCCGCCGCCCCTGCTGTCTCTGATGTCGACGCTAAAGCTCAGATCCTCCGCTTTGACAGCGACAACATCGGCGTTGGGGAATACAATTACGCGTGAGTATTTTGATTATTTTTAACCCTCGACGAAATAGAAGGTGTTTTTTGAGTATGAGATGTGTGTCGATAATCGCATAATATCTTAGTCCTAATTACATCTACTTATCAAACACTTTATATATCACACTGCCACATACAAAATCTTTACATAATATAGAACACAGGCGCTCCCGCTATCTGACCGCTTAGTTCTGTTAAACTTCGCAACTCATTTTAATGCAGTCTTCAGCAATAGATAGAGTGATTCAAGAAAAAAGTTTGTAGTTGGCATTAAATGCGGGCAAAGCCGCGGGGCGCAGCTAGTAAATAATAACACACAATTTACTAACAGATCAACAACAGTTAGACTCCAAACATAGGTAGAAACATTTTTGTGTCTTATATACATATATATATTTTTTTCAACTTTTAAGATCTCGCACGGTTCTTTGTTAATCATTTGTTACTTTTGAATCATTTGTGCATGTTTGTTTCAGCGTGGAGACGTCCAACGGCATTTCACAACAGGAACAGGGACAGCTGAAGAACGTCGGTACTGAGAACGAGGCCATCGCAGTCCGAGGCCAGTTCTCCTACATCGTCGACGGCGTAACCTACACCGTCACCTACGTCGCTGACGAGAACGGCTTCCAGCCCCAAGGAGCCCACCTTCCCGTCCCTCCCCAGTAAATCAACCCATATAATTTTAAAATCTAGTCCAAAAATACTCATTTCTCCCTCTCTCCTTTACTCTGTCAATATGCCATCCTCAAGCGATCTGTGATATGATCCCGATTGATTGTTAATAAAACAATTATGTTGTAGTAATTTAATGAATTCGTTTGATTACCTTTTCAATACAATTTTTAACCGACTTCGCAAAAGGAGGAGGTTCTCGATTCGACCATATATATATATATATATATATATACTATCACACCTGTTGGGTAAGTGATGTTTGTTTTTTTAGTTTAAGGTGTTTATCTCCATATCTCTGGAGATACTAATCAGATCTCGATGAAATTGCTATGGTACTACCCTCAGAATATCCCCTTTCCAACAAAAAAAGTAATATCAAAATGAGTTCATAAACGACGAAGTTATCCGCGAACACCCATATATATATATATATATATATATATTTATATATATATATATATGTAGTACCATAGCAATTTCATCGAGATCTGATAAGTATCTCCAGAGATATGGAGATAAACACCTTAAACTAAAAAAACAAACATCACTTACCCAACAGCTAGGCTATTCTGTAAGCAATCTCGACAGCGGAATCCGCGGTGAGATTCGAATTTCGTACTACGAAATTCAATCTTATCACATTCGTAATACGGTTGAATTTCCTAATACGAAATTCAAATCTCACCGCGGATTCCGCTATCGAGATAGCTTACAGAATAGCCTAGCAGGTGTGATAGTGGTCAATATAGCCTATTAGATAAAAAAAAACTTGGTACTTAAAATTAATAGAGCGGCATTTGAAGTCGGTTCTTTCAGTTTTTTAAACGATCTTATCGTTTGTACGATCATAAATTATATATGTAGTTTACTTCTAAGAACGACCTAAGATAGTTGCGCTCTATGGATCTGATTATTATCAGCTGCTCAGGGTCCGCGGTGAGATTCGAATTTCGTACTATGAAATTCAATCGTATCACGTTCGTAATGCGGTTGAATTTCGTAGTACGAAATTCAAATCTCACCGCGGAATCCGCTGTCGAGATAGCTTACAGAATAGCCTAGCTGGTATCACTGCCTTTATCAATTACCAGATAAGCACGTTTGGATCTTAGATCGCAATAGTCAACAGTCACAAGATATTGGCCAAGTTCCTGTTTCCACATTTAAATATGATCGTTTAAAAAACTAAAAATAACCGACTTCAATGCCGCGCTATTAATTTTCAGTACCAATTTTGAGGTATTTATCTCCATATCTCTGGAAATACTTATCAGATCTCGATAAAATTACCATGGTAAATCACTTGGGATATTTCCTTTCCAACAAAAAAAGAATAATCAAAATCGGTTCATAAACGACGAGGTAATCCGCGAACAAACATAAAAAAAATATACGGTCGAATTGAGAAACCTCCTTTTTTGAAGTTGGTTAAAAAACATTAACCGTCAGTGATGCGACCGAGATGAGCTCAGGCGTTACCTTCGTTGACAGTTCTACAACTTACAAGTCAAAGTTCAGCAGCACGCGCAAAACTGGTCTATTTTAATTCTTGTTTTAGTCATAGTAGAAAACATTTTTTTCGTAATCGTTCTAAAAAGGTGACACAATAGTGAGATGATCGTTTATAGTTAATTATAGCTATTTAATTCGAAGGTTGTGATTTACCATATTCTGTCTCGGGCAGATGTCAGAAGATCAAGGCGTATTAAGATCTTATTTGGTAATTTATAAGTGACCTTTCTATTTGGGCAGTCTTTCGGCGATGGTTATGTATGCACATTTTAGGTTTTAGTTATAATTGTAATTATAAATTAGGCATATAGTTATCTACCTATTACAAAGAATATTTTGTTTTATTAAAAGCTTTTATTTAATTTGCAATGTATTTATCTTGTAAAGTAAACTTAACAGTAAACTTGTAAGTATGTTTGTTCGGGTGGAATCTTGGAAGCTTAATTAGACCCGCTTCCCGATATCCGATTTGACTCAAATTTTGTGAAATTATGTATCCTCGGTGACAATACAATAATATGGTACCATGGAGCTGGTTTGATGATAGAGACAGAAGGTGGCCACGGCATCTCTGTGATAAAACAACATAACCCCACCGAGTTTTGGTTCGATTGATTCGTCTTGAGGAGGACTTTACACCTAGATGATTTCCAGATTTGCCTTAAAGAGCACTTTACCCATAATCACATCATTATACTCGTATCTGTAGAATATTTTAAAACATCACGCCTACTCTAAAATACTCAGGTAGTAGTTACTACTACTACCTGAGTATTTTAGAGTAGCTATTCCTACCAAAAAGTCAAAAATAAATTACATGTAAAAATATTTTTAAAACAAGCTTTATCTGGGACAAGGAACTAAAATGTTAAAAATAAATTCTAGTAAGTATTTTGCGGGTAGGTGCTTACCTATGTTCTTAAAAGTTTGAGGCATAGAAGTATAGTAAGTACCTAACCTGTAAAACGGGTAGTGCCTTAAACTTTTAACAATATAGGTAAATACCTACCCGCAAAATACTTACTAGAATTTATTTTTAACATTTTAGTTCCTTGTCCCAGATAAAAGCTTATATTTATCATTAGATATATAGTAATTTGAACTTTTGAAATATGTTGAGCCATATGAAACTAACCAGGCCAGCCAGTGCGTCCAGTTTTAGAACCGAAGTAACTACAAATTGACAACAGTAATTGCCGCAAGCATCGTAGGAAAAATTAAAAGTTTTTTTAAGTTTTTCAAATTTCTTTCCTCAAACTCCAATGCACTTATGCATACGGTAAACAAGTTTTCTTAACATTTAAAAAATGTATCTTACAAAAGGTTGAAAAAATAACCGTTTACGTTACATTTTTTTTTTACCCTGGGAAATTAACTGGAGCTCTACAGGTGGTATGATCACATTATATCGATGTTTCACCTGACTCGTTACCAAAAGTAGCTTACCTTCATCAAGGACTAAATCTGCAGCCATAAATTCACGGTGTTCCGGCATGTTCACTATCTTTGAGACATGATCGCTTACCACCAGGCGAGATAGTGATCAAACGCTAGCCTATACTGGCTGTACGGAGGATGGGGTAACATTTGTACCCCGAAGTATTAATATAGCTCATGGTTCTAGCGGCTGTGTGAGCGGGTCGTTATCTTGGTGAAAAAGAATGCCATGGACACCGTTCCTTGGTCTCTCACTATTCAACTCCCCGAAAGCTTGAGGCGGGCCATTTTAATTTTAATTTTTTTTTTGTATCTTAAAGGCTAGCGTTTGACTACCATCTCACCTGTTGGTAAGTGATGATGCGGTCGAAGATGGTAAGCACACTAGACCTAGAATGAGAACTGGCTCTCAAAGATAGCTGCCGGAACACTTTAGATGTTTTGGCGATAGATTTTATAACTTGAGGGTGGTAGCTGGCCAGGCGGACACTTGATTTTGTCCTACCACCATGCGGAGGGTTTTTGGTTTCTTCACGATGTTTTTCCTTCACCGGAGGGCTACTGTCAAAAGCGCACATAAATTTATCGATAGAAAAATCCATTGGCGCACGGTGGAGATCGAACTCAGTACCTCTGGCATCAAAGCCGACCATTCTCCCACATACACCACCGGGCTCTCAAGTTCACAAGAAACTGTTGTACGGTCTTCTAGCGGAATTACACTGCTACTGGCCCGGTGCGTCGAAAAAAACCGCTGTATGCAAGAGTGATCAATCTAGTGCCGCACCGGAGAGTTAGCTGATATATAAGGAGTAGCGAGGTAGCCCCATAACAATATCCAAGATGTTCAAAATCGTAAGATTATATTTGTACCGATCAGTTACAGGCTGCACGAGAAAGGCTCAACGCGGGAAAGTTGTCGACTTCTGACCTATAAGTTATAACATAGAGGTTTGTAGCGATAGTCGCCGTTTTACTATCAAGCAAACGACATGCTTCTTAAATCAATATTCCCTCCGCAGAACTGAAAAAGTAGTAGTACGAGTATACTGTTTTTTTATTCCCACGAAGTATATAATATGTTACTCTTTGATTCCCACTGCGCTTCGGACTATTCTCATGACGTAACCTGGCATTTGCTTAAAAATGAGATTTGCATGCGTTTTGAATAATTCCAAGTTTAAATTTGGATTTATTTGAATATAGAGCTGTTAAGTTTAGCTCACATTGACAGTCGGCCCACCGCTCGTCGCGGTCACAGAGTACTGAATCACTCTACTACGTCGCGGCGGCGCACAGTGTGTTATGGAGCCCGATTTGATTGCATACCATTTTCATTACAGCAAAAAATGTTCATCCATATTCATAATTATAGGTACCTACTGCTTAAAAAGTGTGGTGTGGTTTTATGAAACCACGATGCAATTGAAGCTTTTTATTTATATGTAACTATGGTAGCTAGCTACTATGACAGCAGTTGACGTGACACATTAGCACGTATACATGATAGTGCACTGCAGATGTTTTGACAAATTCAATTTAATCCGTATGCTTTAACAATAAAGTTGTAATTGCTTTGTTGAACAAAACGGCCCAATTGAGAGACACCAGGGTGGGAGTGTGTCCTTGTCTAACAACCTGCTAGTCCTATATATGAGCTATACTATATGTATTGGTATACGTATGGTATATATAAGTTGTCCATACAAAAGAAAGGGACAAACTCCGTTCAGGGTCGTTCTCATGGAGGCCGGTGTACGCGATCGAGTTTAAAATGTAGCAGGTCTGTGCATGTATACAAATATGGCTGCGGAAGCGTTCGCCAATCGTGTATCCACCAATCAGCACCGACTGTAATGCGACATGCAATATGCAATAGATGGACGGTAATAGCAATAGAATGCAATGAAACGAAATGCAATGGCAATAGAAGGCGACATGCTATAGATGGACGAAAGTTTGAGGCGATGTGATACAAGTATCACTTTAAAGGAGATTACTGGCATCAGGTTGAAACTACAGGCCCTGTGAGACCCATCAATCAATGTTTCAGGGTAAATTACGCGGTGCAGTGACTACATAAATTCTTTCATATGAAAATCTGTAATAAATAGACGACAGGTGAGAGTCTTGTGTGTCGTGTTTCCTAGTTTTACAATAAATTAAGATCGTTTTAAAAACTTAAAAAACCGTCTTCA
Organism: Cabera pusaria; assembly: GCA_954871355.1. Taxonomy (NCBI): domain Eukaryota; kingdom Metazoa; phylum Arthropoda; class Insecta; order Lepidoptera; family Geometridae; genus Cabera; species Cabera pusaria. The sequence goes on from OX940894.1 coordinate 27,401,383, forward strand.
AACGTCGCACTAGTCATTTTCAGTACCAAGTTCGAGGTGTTTCTCTCCATATCTCTGGTGATACTAAACATATCTCAATGAAATTTAAATGGAACTACCTGGAAAGTATAACCTTTTAAACATAAAAATAATTTTTCAAATCAATTTAGGCGTCTTCGATTAATTGGTGAAAATACATTTATAATAAATTATATATAAAAAATATTTTTAAAAACAAGCATTTATCTGGGACAATGAACTAAAATGTTAAAAATAAATTCTAGTAAGTATTTGGCGTGTAGGTGTTACCTATATTTTTAAAAGCTTGAAGCACTACCCGTTTTTCAGGCTAGGTAATTACTATACTTCAGTGCCTAATAAGGAAGTATATATATATAAGTAAATATTCCACGGATATTTGATGTGATTATGGGTAAAGTGCTCTATCAACGAAAAATCAATCGAATCGGTGGGGCTATGTTGCTATATAACCGAAATGCCAAGGCCACCTTACAGCTTCATCATCAGATCCTGGCTATAATTTAAGTGTAAAGTGCCCCTCGAGACGAATCATTTGAGCCCAAATTTACTGGGGCTACGTTATTTTATCACAAAGATGCCGTGGCCACCTTCCAGCTTCATCACCAGTCGCTAAATATCATCTAGGTATAAAGTTCTCTTCAAGATGAATCATTCGAGCCCTAACTCGGTAGTGTTTTGTTTTTTATCACAGATATTCCGTGGCTGCCTTCCAGCTTCATCATCAGACCCTGGATCATATCTAGGTGTAAAGTTATCTTCAAAACGAATCAATCGAGCCCAAACTCGGTAGAGTTACGTTGTTTTATCACAAAGATGCCGTGGCCACCTTCCGTCTCCATCATCAGACCAGCTCCATGGTACCATATCATTATATTGTCACCAAAGATACATAAGTACACCAAATTTGAGTCCAATCAGACATCGGGAAGTGGGTGTTATTTAGCTTCCAAAATTACACACATACATAGTGACATACATACATACATACATTGCAAGTTAAATAAAAGCTTCTAAAAAAGATTCAGACGAATTTATTATCCATATTTTATATTTTTTTATTAATTATCCATCAAAGGCCAAGAACATTTTTACAGGCCCATTACCACCAAACGGGTTGAACAGTTTGTGGATATCATTGACAAGCAATTAATGAACCTAAGATTTTCTGAGGATCCTGATGACCTATGCAGTGCTTTATTTCAAATGTTAGATGCAGAGTTCAATGATATTTTTAAAATTAAAATGGTTAGAAAGGGTGCGAAGGTTCGTTTCGATGACTGGGCAACTCCTGGTATTTATAAAAGTAGAAACAATTTGTATAACTTGTACTCACAAAAAACCATTAATTTACATAATACTAAATTCATAAATCACTTAAAATTGTATTCAAAAACTTTTAAAGTTGTTTGTCAGACAGCAAAATCACTGCATCTAAGTAGAAAAATTAAGCATGCCGATGACAAAATAAAATCAACATGGAAAGTCATACAGAAACGAAAAATTAAGCAGAGGGACGGTAAAATTATGTTAAAAGTTAATAATAAATTAATCATAGATAATAATGATGTCGCTAACACATTTGTTGAGTACTTCTCACAAGTACCTATTATTACTACTCAGCCTTTAAACTCTTCCCCTAAGGATGCTTTTGTTTTACTATCGAAGTGTGTGAATGTATGTGACTCTATGTTTGAGTTCAGACACATAACTTCAATATCAATTATCAAAACTTTTAAAATGCTCAATCAAAAGAAAACCGAGGATCTGTGGGGTATGTCAACCAAAGTACTTAGTTATATTATTAATGCAATTAGCCCTCACTTAGCGTTTATTTTTAACAGATGCGTCGATGAAGGTGTCTTTCCTGATGTAATGAAAAAAAGTAAATTAATTCCCCTATACAAATCAGTGAACAAAAATGACCCTTCAAACTATAGACCAATCTCTATATTACCGGCGCTCAGTAAAGTTATTGAAAAAGTTATATTAGACCAGCTTTTGGCACATTTTAATATTAATCATCTTTTAAATCACAAGCAATATGGTTTCACTAAGGGGCGTTCTACTACTGATGCTGGAGTAGATCTTCTTAAACATATATTTGATGCCTGAGAGAAAGCACAAGATGCTATCGGCGTTTTCTGTGACTTCTGGTCTCATCCTACCTCAGTAATAGAATACAGATGGTTGAGGTCAATGGCGTCAGGTCATCTGGATCCCTCATAAAAATGGGAGTTCCGCAGGGATCGATCTTAGGACCATTTTTATTTCTAGTTTATATTAATGACTTGCCGTCTTTCGTGCAAAACTTATGTGACATTGTTATGTTCGCGGATGATACATCCTTAATATTCAAAATAGATAGGATTGCGCCTGGATTTGACAATGTTAACAAATCAATCGCACAGGTTTTGAATTGGTTTACAACCAATAACTTATTACTGAACGCCAAAAAAACTAAATGTATTAAATTCTCGCTGCCAAATGTAAGAAAGGGTGTCATTAATAGCAGGATATTAATTAACGATGTACCGATAGAATTTGTTGAATCCGCTACATTCTTGGGCATCACCCTGGATTCAAAACTACAATGGGGTTCTCAAATATCGGCTCTGGCAGGTAGATTGAGCTCCGCTGCATACGCAGTACGTAAAATCAGAAACTTGACTGACGAATCCACTGCTAGATTGGTTTACTTTAGCTACTTCCATAGTATAATGTCCTATGGCATTTTATTGTGGGGGAAAGCCGCCGAAATCCAATCTATATTTGTTTTACAAAAAAGAGCTATTCGATCTATATATACCATGAAGTCGCGAGACTCACTTCGTGAAAAATTTAAGGAGATTAAAATTCTCACAGTGGCATGTCAATATATATATGAAAATATTATGTATGTACGCAAAAATTTGAATGAGTATGATAAGAGGTCCGATGTACATAATTTCAATACAAGACACAAAAACAGATTAATTCTACCTCAATTCAGGTTGTGGAAAGTTAGTGGTTCTTTTCTGGGGAACTGTATACGATTTTATAATAAACTTCCTAAAGATATTGATAAACTGTCTATAAGCAGATTTAAAACCTTTCTAAAATCCAATTTAATGAAGAAATCGTACTATACAATAAATGACTATATGAATGACAAAAATGCTTGGCCTGAATGCCCCAAGCTCCAAGATATAATATAAATTGTATGATAATAGAATTACTTATTGTACATTAAACATTTATTTAATATGAATAAAAAAAAATGAATTAAAATAAGTGACAAGCCCCATAGAGTTTCTTGGTGTTTCTTCTCTGATGGGAGTACTTCCGAAACACCAGTAGATTCAACAGTCAATCAGTTTTCATCTTTTGTTTGCAGATCTAGGGTTGCCTGTTGCGACGGTATTATGCGGCTGATAGTCGGACAATCAGTTCCATTCGGAACATGATTTGTACTGCAATTAGTCTGCGTTTTATTTATCTATTATGTTTCATTATTTCACAATTTTTTGGATAAAAATTGTCTGAAGTACTGAAACATGCACTGGGTTGCGGGTGCACGTAATGGTACGGTTGGCCACCCTACATTAATAAGGGGAATTAAACATGTGTTTTAAGTGTGACGTTCGACGTCTAGATGAAAGCTGAATGGCTCAATACCTTTGTTTTTTTTTTTGTAAATTCAAAGCGTTATGTTTCTGTTATATCTATATTTTTTGTTGAATATGATCTATTTAATGTTATTTGACGTGTGTAAGTGCTAATTTTTAATTTGCCCATATACTGAATAAATGCTTTGACTTTGACTTGACTTTGACTTTGAATTGAAAACCTCTTCCTTTTTTGTGAATTCGGTTAAAAGTATGGGTGAGATAGTGGTCAAATGCTCGTCTAAGTCAAACTGTCTAAAGCTAGTCTGAACATTACAGTGATCAATCAACCACGTACATACGTAAGTCGATACCGGTTGTTAACGTTTCATTGCTCCGATGCGGATCCCAAAAAGGAAGAGTCCAAGTAGCTGTCAGTGTAGTGGGACGAGGACATGCTCTCGGCATTTTTACATGTTACGATCGAGAAGTACATCTGCATTATTGAAGTTAAACTTTACATGTTATGACCGAGAAGTACATCTGCATTATTGAAGTTAAACTTTACATGTTACGACCGAGAAGTACATCTGCATTATTGAAGTTAAACTTTACATGTTACGACCGAGAAGTACATCTGCATTATTGAAGTTAAACTTTACATGTTACGACCGAGAAGTACATCTGCATTATTGAAGTTAAACTTCATTAGGTACACTGGGATAAAATTTGAAGGAAGAGACGCAGCGCCACGGTCCGAAGGCAGCGGAAGTGACGTCAAGTTATATTTTATATCTATAAACGCCCTCTACTGTAGAACGGCGTAACTACGAAAATTTATTTACTAAAGAATAACAGATGGAGTTAAAAATTAATGATGTTGAGAAATACATTAAATGAACTTGGAAGTTTCATTTCTAACGCGTAGCTTACTACGTATCCTTTTTTTAACCGACTTCAAAAAAAGGAGGAGGTTTCTCAATTCGACCGTATATATATATATATATATATATATATATATATATATATATATTATGTTTGTTCGCGGATAATTTCGTCGTTTATGAACCGATTTTGATTATTCTTTTTTTGTTTGAAAGAAAATATCTCAAGTGTGGTACCATGTTAATTTTATCGAGGTCTGATTTGTATCTCCAGATATATGGAGATAAACATCTCAAAATTGGTACTGAAAACGAATAATTTGAAGTCATTGAATAGCGGCATTGAAGTCGGTTATGTTTTAGTTTTTTAAACAATAATATTATATTGACATTTGTGTATGTAAGTTCCTAGCTGACGATTGTCATAACTTTGACATAATTATCACTTACAATTTACAATTTAATTAACTTGACATTTTAACTATTAATTAAATATTTACTATAGAATTTTAAATACAATTATATTTTTATTAAATTTGATTTGTTTTGTGATAGTGGAATGTATGTGAATGAAATATCAAAGGATAATGTGGCTATGGACATGATAAATGGTCCCATGTACCCAATCTTTGTCTATCATAAGTGTATGGTGTACCACCTACATAAAATAATCGATTTTACAATAGTAGCAATTCTGTTAAGGCATATGCAAAAATAAAATAAAATTTGACGGCATTAAACATAGTGCTTGCTACGTTTGTCTCACCTATGAAGTGAAAAAGAGACGAAGATAAATTAAACTGTACTAAATTTATTGTAGTAATTTATTCGAATCGTTTATTAGAATCGGCACTGATATGTTGTAGCTTTGAGTAAACTAATCTTTGTTTCATGTAGCTTTACTGAGGATTGAAGTTGAGATACAAGTGGAGCTTTTACTTTAAAAATGCCTATTAATTTATTTGCAGATATGTTTATTTCTCCTAATTCCTTTTTTAACCGACTTCAAAAAAAGGAGGAGGTTTCTCAATTCGACCGTATATATGTTTTTTTATGTTTGTTCGCGGATAACTTCGTCTTTTATGAACCGATTTTGATTATTCTAACTAAAAAACTAATAAACTTCAATGCCGCGATATTAATTTTCAGTACCAATTTTGAGGTGTTTATATCTATACATATCTCTGGAGATACTTATCAAACCTCGATAAAATTACCATGGTAACACACATGGGATATTTCCTTTCCAACAAAAAAAGAATAATCATTTTATTTATTTTTATACGTTATAGGCTAGCGTTTGACCACTATCTCACCTGTTGATAAGTGATGATGCGGTCGAAGATGGTAAGCACGCTAGGCATAGAATGGGAACTGGCTCTCAAGGATAGCTGCCGGAACACATTAGATGTTTGGTGACAGATTTTCTAACTTGAGGGTGGTAGCTGGCCAGGCGGACACTAGATAGTGTCCTACCACCATGCGGGGGTTTTGTTGGTTTCTTAACGATGTTTTTCCTTCACCGGAGGGCCACTGTGAGAAGCGCACATAAATTTTTCGATAGAAAAATCCATTGGTGCACGGCGGTTTGAACTCGGTACCTCGGCATCAAAGCCGAACGTTCTCCCGATTACGCCACCGGGCCCTCAAAATCAAAATCGGTTCACAAAAGACGAAGTTATCCGCGAACAAACATAAAAAATATATATGGTCAAATTGAGAAACCTCCTTTTTTGAAGTCGTAAAAATGGTTATAACTTCATGATCAATCACAACAATCCTCATAAATTTGAAAATGGCTAAATACAATTAATTAACATATATATGTAAAATTTTACAGTCATCAGTAAAATTTGTCGCATCGGGTATTCTAAATGACCTTTAGATTTTGTCGGAACCGGTTTAAGAACTGTTAAATAATTTTATAATCTTCATTTTGATGAAAGTGAATGTCAAGGTCGTGCAGAAATGTGGCGGTTCTAATGCGGTGACTGTTAAATATGTGATGATTTAAAAAAAAAACATGTCTATCCCAGTCATAAACTAACCTGACCTCTGAATGATGACTAAAAACCTCAGCTAAAAACCTAACACGTGTATAACAATTAGGATAATTTAAAAACTAAAACAACCACTTCCATGCCCCGCGAGTAATTTTCAGTTGCAAGTTTCAGACGTTTATCATCAAATATTTGGAGATACTTATCAGATCTCGATGAAATTACAATAGGAAATGTACCCTACCGATTAAAAAAATAATCATTCGAATCGGTTCACAATTGACGGAGTAATCGCGTAACATACATACAAAAAAAAAAGAAAAAAAAGAGACGTATATACATACAGACGAATTAAGAACCTCCTTCTTTTTGGAACTCGGTTGAAAATAGATGTACGGAAAAGTCAGAAGTTGCAAAAACTTGCTTCAGAATGTTGTACTAACCCAAAATAACAAAATGATGTCAATCCTGTTTCTAATAAGGATCAGATATTTTTATAGAAACAACTGAGCTTTGAGCGCTAGACATGTCAATCCTAACTTCCTAACTATATAATATTATAAATGCGAAAGTAACTCTGTCTGTCTGTCTGTCGGTCTGTGTAACTTTCACAGCAAAACCACTGAACCGATTTAAATGAAATTTGGTACACAGATAGTCTAGAGCCTGAGAACGGACATAGGCTACTTTTTAATGCGAAAAGAGGGTTGTAAGGGGTTGAAAGGGGGGATGAAAAGTTGTATGGAAGTATCGTCATTTTAGAAGCTAGAAGCTTGAAACTTATTTTGTAGGCTGTTAATTTGTTATAAATAAATATGAAATTCAAAGTTTCTAAAAGTTTTACCCTCAAGAGTGTAAAATAACAATAGGGGATCAAAGTTTGTATGAAAATATGTAAGGTTTATGTTAATGTTCTACTGAACCGATTTAAATGGAATTTGGTACACAGATAATCTAGAGCCTGAGAACGGACGTAGGCTACTTTTTAATGCGAAAAGAGGGTCGTAAGGGGTTAAAAGCGGGGATGAAAAGTTGTATGGAAGTATCGTCATTTTTTAAAGCTAGAAGCTTGAAACTTATTGTTTAGGCTGTTGATTCGGTATAAAATAATAATAACACATAAACATATACATAAAATATGTTATTGTTAACTTACAGATTTACTACTACTACTACTATTTAAATATAAAGACTATTTGGGTAGCCAAAACATTGCGAGAATTACAACGGAGTGCGGCTGGAATTTTATGAGTTTCAATATAATTTTATAACTGATACTTATTTTGACATTAAATACTTATTTGATTACTTATGCATAATTTACTAATGCGTCTTGAAGAATCGTGCCACTTATGTTCTATTCTAATGAGGATATCTGTGCAAAATTGGTCGAGTCGAAGTTTCAAACAAACAAATAAACATACAGACTTTTACAACTATAATATTGGTGTGGATCTCATGTGATCTCATAATATAAAACCGATGCAGATTTTGATGAATTTTTGTGAAATTATCAATATTTAAAATGTTACAAAAGGAAAATACCAACCATATAATTGTTTTGGATTTAATAATACTATTTATTCTAAATCCATTAACATATTTAAAATTAAATTAAACTAAAATTATGGCATGTCCGTGAGGTAAAGTGCTAAGAACGCTGGCTGTAATACCACGTTGAATCACTAAATTAAATAAATTCTTTGAGACAGCCCTTTTGTCACCGGTGGCATCAACAAGTCGTGGTTACTTGTGCTTGTAAGTACTATTATTTGGCGTGGAGCAATGTGTTAGAAGAATTAGAAATTAGGAATACCCACTAGTCTATATTACATACCCTCAAGGATACGATTTGGTACATATAAATGGATCAATTATTTTTATTATCTGCTTTAATACATACTTAAAGATAAATATAAAGATGAGCTATTTATTATCTATTATAACTACACATAAAGTGCCTCAGAAAGCATTAGGATGTAAATCTTAAAATTTAATGGTTGATCTAATATGTTATTATTATAATGAAATTCTCATAAATGTTAGCATCAAAGAGCAATAATTACTAACTTTAGTAATTATTGCTCTTTGGTTAGCATACAATTAGAGACGTTCTATTGACTATCACTATCTGATGAAAACAGTTGTTAATTTCTTTTTTAATCTCATATAGGTTAGCGTTTGAGCACCATCTCACTTGTTGGTAAGTGATGATGCGGTCGAGGTAGCACGCTAGGCCTAGAATGAGAACGGTTGAATATATTATTGGCATCTTCTATTGTTCTGTTTCTGTTATGGGATTTTTGTAGGGTATTTTTTTAGTATCGACCACATGGTACTTTTAATTTTGTAATGTGACTGTTTCATTTTATTAATGTTGTGCATTTTTTTTACAGATTTTTGTAATTTTTTTGATTATTTTACGATACGTGTTGTAATGGGATTTCAGGACCTTTTTGGAATTTAATTTATAATTAATTTAAGAGTTCTGTAATGAAGGCAAGAGGTTTTTAATCATTTTGTGATCAAATTATATTATATGTTTGTCTTATTCTATTATTTTTACAAACACAATGTCAAATATATTTTAGTTTGAAAGGTTTCGCGAAAACGCAAATACACGCGAATAAAAGCCGGTATGTTTACATAAACATATCGAATATATGTTTTAATTTTGTCATCGAATGAATTTTGTTGTAGTTTTCGTTATAGTTACATGGTGTATAATGTTTAAGGGTACTAAATAGTTATTACAAATGAGTACATAGTATAAAACAAAGTTGCTTCCCGCCGTCTGCAGGTACCGTTACATCTTATAAACTACGTAACGGATTTTAATGCGGTTTTCATCAATAGATAGAGTGATTCAAGAGGAAGGTTATAACCAGGATTAAAAGCGGGCATAGCTGCGAGGCGTAGCTAGTATGTAATAAATTCGACAGTTAGGCGTACCTACCAAAATAAGATTTATAAACGTACCTACGTGTCAAGCGTATTTAGGTCAATCGAAGAATTAATGATAATTCAAACAAACTAAACCAAAAAATTTGTGCACAAATATATTAGAGGGAATAAATTATAAAATAAATAATTAAACTTATTACGTTATTAAATTTAAAGCAATAATCCAAAAAAATACTTTAACAAAACATAAACGAAACAAAAGTTATTCAAAAACAAAAACGTAAAGCAAAAAAAAAGCAAAACCGATTCATGGTCACCATAACTTGGATGCAATAAGTAACTTCTTTTATTTCAGCAACAATTCGTATAAGCTTCTGAAAAATATAACTAAATCGATCCATTAGCTTATCAAGACCTTTCATTTTTGCAGATGATACCTAGATTAAAGTTCAAAAGACTAGATAATCAGGTTATCAATAAAATATAAAAGTCAGTGTCAATGCAACGTTTGGATATCAGAATATATGCTAAACAGCGCAGACCAGCTTTAGTATATAAATGTGCAATATTTGGAACCTACATCACATTCGGTGCATCCTCAGTCGAGACAACCCCACCTACCACAATGAAATTCGTAAGTTGAAATATATCTCATATTATTATATATTATGTCAAAAATAATCATAAAAAAACACAGTTCTACTTTCTTAGAAGTCTCCAATTTCTAATATTTTTACCGCATTGTTCAAATCAAATTAAAATGTACCAATTATTTTAATAACTTTTGTTTCTTGATCATGAATAACTTTTCTAAAATTAATGAAAGGTTACTTTTTAGGGTTCCGTCCCAAAGGGTACCAACGGAACCCTATTACTGAGACTGTACTTCTGTCTCTCACATGGCTGTATCTTCTAAGCTGTAATCGATAGACACTTGTAATTTTCACAAAGTATATGCATTACTATCGCTTCTATAACAAGAAATACTTATAAAGTGTAAATATATTTTTCTGTTTATTGTACTTTGATACGGAACCCTACGAGTGCGAGACTGATTTGCACTTCACCAGTTTATTAACAACAATCTAGTAAAAGAGAACGGTTCTCAAATTATCGCAAAACTTGCAATAACTGAATATGTTTTATTTTGCGAGAGCAGACTATACATTAAATCCTCTCCATACAAAGGTGTGTCTGGAAGAGATCGCTGTTAGCGATAAGACTGCCCATTGTTACACGTTAAATTTAAGCTGTAAAAATTATATGTGTCTGTATCTTTGGTGTCGCAATAAAAAGTTTATCTATCTATCTATCTATTAAAGTAACAAATTTGATACAAAATATTTTTAACAATTTTTTCTTAATAATTGTCATGCATGAGGTAGCTACCTTTTTTGTTTAAAATAATTAGTTGCCATTGCTTTTCAATTGAAATATTGTAACACCTACCTTAAACATTTCACCTACAATAACTCTAATAATAATGCAATTATCGTGCTAATTCATAATGCCATCAATTGTGCGTCTACAGATGATTATTCAATCTGATGATTTATAATCATCACATCAACATTTGCGTGCCTTTTACAATAGTTGATCAACAAAGGCGTGTCTCAACGTATGAAATGTCAACTAATGCAAACTTTGATCTTTGAGCTTACAAATATAATAAACATTATGTATGAATCCTAAAATATATAATGAGAACACAGAATACATTTGAATTACTTAAAACGTGATAATATCTTTGTACCATATAGTGTCCACAGAGGGGTTTGAGACTTGGCATATTTATACCTATGGAGAAAACGACAAAATTTATCTCTAACGCATTTTTTAGTATCAGCAATGATGTGGTCGAGGATGGTAAACAGGCTAGGCCTAAAACTTAAAAAAATAAGTATTTCCGGTGGAATTTCAACTAGTATACGACCTTTTGTCCCAAAGATTTTTTTTACTTCCCAATGCCTTGAATATTTTTCACAGTTCACTGATAGCGTATAATCGTTAGTGAACTTATTCTATTATTCCCATTAATCTTAGAATCGATAGTTGCATGGCACAAGGTACGACAATGTTTAAAAATCTATTTAATAATCGACTTACTATATATTAACAGTTCGATTTATTTTATTTCGATATCTATTTTTATATTTATTTTATGCGTGGTACTGTACTAAGGGGGCGGTACCCGTCTATGAAGTACGACTTTACTTTTGTAGATTTTACCGAAAAAAAATACCAACCTTCATAGACGTGACCTGTCAAATATTACCATCCTATAATAAGATAAGTTATAATTAAGTAATCGTGAGTGTCAGTAATCAAGTGATTTCACAATATTTGTGCTGCATCGTCGTAAGAATATTAATTATTTGTTCAAAACCGTTTAGCCGAAATTATTTAATGACAATTATGCAATCAAAAAATATTAATTTTGTAATGTACATTAAGTCTTGCAACATTTAATCACCTATAGGTTTAAGTAAGTAGATCTAATAGATCTTCTATAGGTACTCCCAATCTATGATTATGTTTTCAAATGTATATTCATTGGATTCACGGTTATGACAAAATTTGAACAACACACATACCTTAAGAGTTAGAGTAAATACTTTATATAGGCCTAGCGTGTTCACTGTCTTCGACCACACCATCCCTAATCACACTATGGCAGGCGAGATGATGGTAAAACGCTAGCATATAAGATATACATATAAATAATTGAAGATCGTTTAAAAAACTAAAAGAACCGACTTCAAACGTCGCGCTAGTCAAAGTAGCCAGTAGAATTAGTAACTATTATATTATCTATGCCGGTAGTTAGTATGTTGTCCAGGTATGCAAATGTATCGTAATACAAATGTTGATTTATGAAAAACAGCTTGACCGATTTCGTTGAAATTTAAATCAAAAGTCAAAAGTCAAAGCATTTATTCAGTATATGGGCAAATTAAAAATTTGCACTTACACACGTCAAACACGTTAAACAGATCATATTCAATAAAAAATATTATAGATATAACAGAAACATATCTTATTGCTTTGAATTTACAAAAAAAAAAACAAAGGTACTGTGTAGCCATTCAGCTTTCATCTAGACGAACGTCACACTTAAAACACATGTTTAATTCCCCTGATTATTGTAGGGTTAGGACCACCTAGGAGAGGGTACCCACCCTTTCAAACAAAAAAAGAATTTTTCAAATCAGTTCAGGCATCTGCGAGTAATCGGTGAACATAGGACATAGAATATACGCATAACCTACATAAAAAAAGGTTCCGACGAATTAAGAACCTTCTCCTTTTTTGTGAAGTCGGTGAATAAATACGTAGAAAATTATTATGTTTAGACTACTAAACTAAATAATTTCTTATGTATTTATTGGCCTAGATAATGATTTTCCTCGGATTACCGAGGAAAATTCTACGCCAACAATCATCAATTACTAAAATGTTTTAAAGTTACTTGTGTAAAAGCTTAACTAATCGATTTTACCAGTGTTTTATTGTTTGAACACGCACTCATGTAGTGTTAGTCTGTTATACATTGCCCGATAGATTCTATATATTCTGATTAGCATCAGAAATGTACATTTTTATTAGGTGGAATCCCAAACCAGCTTCGATCAACCTTGACATTTGGATCTTCACATAATTGTGGATGTTGTCTCTACCTATTCCATAAATTAAAAATCTTTTGATAGGTCACAAAACGGAATTTAAATTGTGTATTATGATGATACCTGCGAAACTTTGCGTGGCAGTGACATGATGTGAATTACAAACTCAAGAAAATCCCAGATTCAATAGTTTACCTGTTTTATATTTAGACATGAGTAGACTATAGAAGTCATTCATTATCATTGAAATAGCACGGTACTTTTTATAATTTTTACATTTATTTTCTACGAGCTGTGCCTCGTGGTTTTACCTGCGTTGACATCGTTCCCGTGGAAATATCGGGATAACATCGACCGTATGTGTTATTACAGGGTCTAGGCTATCTGTATACTAATTTTCAGCTCAATCGGCTGAGTAGTTTTAGCGTGAAGAAGTATTGTTGCTTACATTGCAACATACTTACATCCAACTTTAGCTTTTATAATATGAATAGTAGGACAATATATTATATCGTGTTTCATTTTATTGAATGGTATTTGATTCTTGGTCTTATAACATCAATTCAATAATACATACTTGTCTTTGGTTATGTAGTTAGTTATTTATTGTTATAGTTGTAGTATATGAGTTAGTTATTTGACCAGAATTAACTTTACTAGCCTATTTTTGTATGTCGCGGACAGATCATCTAATGCTAAGTGACGATTCCGTCTATCTGTCTGTATATGAAGTCTGTATAAGATAACGGACATATTAACGGGTTCTCTTCAATTAATGAATCTCACATGATGCTACATAATATACTAATTACGTCTTCAAGTGAACGTAGATAGCTTAGGCTAAATATTGACGATGTTTATTAAACTGTGTAAAAATACTTAGGATACCTACATTTGTTTGGATCTTCGTAAAAACTCACACCTACCCTCAACTTATTCGGCGTACGAGTTTAATAACTAGCATGGCCCGCGGAGTGCCGCGGCCGGTAACTGGTGTTGTTGGTGATGTGTGTGTGTGCGCGTATCCAAAGTAGAGTGTATTTCTAATGTTTTCAATGAAAATTGTTCATCCTGTGTGTTCATATGTTGTCATCATGTATGTTGTGTTGTTGCAGCTCGTTGCCTTCGCTCTGCTCGTGGCTGCGGCCGCCGCCATCCCCGTTGACTCTAAGGACGCCACCATCCTCCGTTTTGACAACGACAACATCGGCGTTGACAAATACGCATACGGGTGTGTTGCTGATTCTTTTTAAGTCATACTTCTTTTGGCGCTTTTGGAAGAAAATATAAGAGTAATATTTTTACAATGCACGCCCATGCCAACAGGCAAAAAGCGACATGATGAAGTTAGCTGTTGTTTACGATGCACGCTTACACATACATTTGTACATTTGTAGTAGTAGGACTTATGCTAGTCCTTGCCTGGGGCGGTACCACCACTTTGCCAATTAATTTTCACCCGTAAAATAGAAATGTTTTTCGGTTGAAATGGCAAGGTCACTGGACACCTTGCCATTACAGGGCATGTGAGACTCAACATCTTTATGTCTCAAGGTAACAGGCACAGTGTAGTGACATGCAAAATTCTCGACTGCCAGACTTTTGCATGCCGCTATATCTGTAATAGGTAGACGTCATCGCTTACTATCAAGCGAGCGTCGTGCTTGTCTTCTTTGTCAATTCTGAGCTACTAGTAGATAGAATTTTAGTTTTTATTGTTTTTACAGACGAACACACAACTTAGCTATTATACTAATAAAGAAAATCTCAAAGAATCACTCAACAGAAAAAGTTATAGCTAAAACCGTCCAAAATTATAAAAAAACTGAAAAAAAAAATCACTTTATATCTCGAAAACTACAAAAAATCGCGGAACATACATGGGGTCCAATCGACAGGTATTGTTGTCCTCAGACCACAGACCTTCGCTGGTACAGGTATATACAACTGGTGCATGGGACACCCTGTATATATGAGGATAGCTTTCAAGGATGGCTGCTGGAACACAGATTTTAGGGCGATAGACTTTGCAACTTAAGAGTGGTAGCTGGCCATGCAGCCACTAGACAGTGTCCTACCAATCTTGTGCTTGTATAATACTTGTACCAAGCACCTGTATCTTCCAATACCTGTATTGTGCCAGCTTACTAAGCCGGGAGCTCTTAACGATGTTTTCCTACACCAGAAGGCCACTGTAAAATTCCTTATTAGAACAATCCTTTGCAAGTAGACAAGCAATTGACCTGATTTATGGCTTGATTTGCTCTGATTTAATTTAAGACCGTTTGCTTAATTTTTGCCTTGGTAAATATATTCCTCAAACATCATTTCTTCATACCGACCATTTTCATATCTAGGATGACATCATTTTATTAGGAAGATGACCTTAGCATATCTTTAAAATTGTATGATTTTAAATTTGCGTCATCTCTTTTGAGACGAGTTATAAATTGAAAATGACGCTTCCGAATTTGATTGAACTGAATGAATGTATCAGATTGAAATGAGAATCAGGGAGCAGAACGCACCAACAGCGCACATGCTGTTGCAAATGTTCCTAGGTGACGGTAACCACTTACAGTCGGGCGGGCCATCTCCTTGAATGCGTCCTTACTTGAACATAAATAAGATCGTTTAAAAAACTAAAAATAACCGACTTCAATGTCGCTTACCAATTTTGAGGTGTTTATCTCCATATCTCTGGAGATATTTATCAGACCTCGACAAAATTACCACCACAATTGAGATATCTCCTTTTCAACAAAAAAAGAATAATCAAAATTGGTTCATAAACGACGAAGTTATCCGCGAACATATATAAATATATATATATATATATATACGGTCAAATTGAGAAACCTCCTTTTTTGAAGTCGGTTAAAAAGAACTTAAGACTTGAGTTTGTCCTTATATTTAAATATTTGTTTTAGTTACGAGACCTCCGACGGTAAGGTGGCCCAGGAGCAGGGACAGCTGAAGAACGTCGGCACTGAGAACGAGGCCATCGAAGTCCGAGGCCAGTTCTCTTACCCCGGCCCCGACGGCGTGGTCTACACCGTCAACTACGTCGCCAACGAGTTGGGCTTCCAGCCCTCAGGAGCCCATCTTCCCGTCCCTACCCAGTAAAGCTAGTCTCTGGCCCGGATCCCAGTCTTCCTAACTAATCTTGTTTTGTTGAACGTCAAATAGCGGATAGGATAGCGAGTAAATGTTATTGATTTAAATTTACATTTGCTTTATTTTTATTATTATTCCATGTATTGATTGTCACCCACGAGGTGAATGTAACTAGTCCACACCCCTGTCATTCCTATCACCGAATCTCTGCCACTACTCAGAAAACACGTGTAGGTGTCGAAGTAATTCCACTGTGATGGCTGTACAGGCAGCAAAATGTACAGTTATCAACAACGATTAGTAATTTAAAAAACACTGAAAATATATGTACAAATACATATTTAAAAATGCATATTAAAAATAAGTTATTACTTTGCCTTTCGAGAAAAAATATGAAAGCATGTTGAATTACTAATAAGGGGTGTTCGGTATATACCTATATATTATTCTGTCTGCATTTAGTTCTCTACTCAGTATTTAATTACATCTACAGAAGTGTATGTATTAAGTAACAGACACACACACACACCCACACCCACACACACATACACACACACACACACACACACCCACAAACACACACACACATACCCACACACACATCCACACACACGCACGCACACACGCACGCACGCACGCACGCACGCACGCACGCACGCACGCACGCACGCACGCACGCACTTTTTCGAGCGGCAATGGTAAAAAAATACTTTTTGCTGAAAGTGCCTACTGGCTGGCTAAATGGAGGTAAACTATAGAAGCTATATAATTAAATAAAAATAAACATCCCGCCAATTTTGGTAATTTTTTTTTCTATGGCTCCATACGATTAGTGTATTAAGCCAGATTCAAGTATTAAAATTGTTCAAGTTTTTGTAAATTCAAGTCATAATGTTGAGTCAAAGTCACATTTCTGTGTTGTAAGTTCTGAGTCAAGTTGAAGTCACAGTCTAGTCCAAATCTTACTAAAGATGTGAACTTGGATTTTAGTTGTTTTTTTTTTATTTTGGTTGTGATTTTAGTAAGAACACAAATAGCAAGTTTTTCAACATTGTGCTGTTTCCCTACACTCGCACACATTCACCGGCAATAAATGGTTGATAATCCACATTTATTACACATTACTCATAAAATATGATAAACATAAATACTATAAGTAGGTACTTCTATTTATATTCTCGCAGTCAATGGTAAAAAGAAGATTACACGACTCATAAATAAAAAAATTGATCTCGGTCCTTGTATCCCTCGCTCCGCTCAGGATTCTAATCTAGAATCCTTCGCTGCTCTCGGGATCCAACTTAGTCCCTCAAATTAAATTGCCTTTTTATTCACTTGTTAATCTACTAATTTTTTGACCATAATTCGCATTTCATGCTTGTTCCAAATTCAACATTTTTTTATTCACCGAGTGAGTATAAGAGCGTTTTATTCACTGCTATCGATGAATAAAGTGATCTTTTTCGAGTGGCTATAATAAAATAGTAGATTATACAACAAGTGAATAAAAAGGCAATTTAATTCGAGGGACTAAGTTGGATCCCGAGAGCAGCGAAGGACTCTAAAGTAGAATGGCGAGCGTAGCGAGGGATTCTAGACTAGAATCCTGAGCGAAGCGAGGGATACAAGGACCGAGATTAAATTTTTTATTCACGAGTCGTGTAATCTTCTTATTACCATTGACTGCGAGAAAATAAACAGTAGTACCTACATATAGTACCTATTTATATTTATCATATATTATTATTAATATGTAATAAATTTGGATTATTAAGGTACGGACACACCGCAGCGTCCTGCGTGCGCGATCTAGGCGGCAATCAGATTGCGCAGTAGTATTTGTACCGACTGGTTTACACCAAACGCGATCAGAAATAATTGAAAAGTACTGTGATCGTGCCCACAGATCGCAGGACGCTGCGGTGTGGCCGTACCTTAAATCATTTAGTGCTGGTGAATGTGTGGAAACAGTTGAAAAACATGCTATTTGCGTTCTCACCGAAATTGCACTGAAAATCTTCAGTAAAGTTCACATCTTTACTAAGGGTATGCTTGGACTATACTGTGACTTCAACTTGATCAGAAATGTGACTTTGACTCAATTTTATGGCTTGAATTCACAAAAATATGAATATTTTTTATACTTTATTCTGGCTGAATACACTAATCGCGTGGAGCAAAAGGAAAACAAAAAAAATAACCAAAATTGGCGGGATTTTTATTTCTATTTAATTATATAGCTTCTATGGTATAGCTCTATTTAGCCAGCTAATAGGAACTTTCAGCAAGTTTTATTTATTTTTTGTACATAATTCGTATTTCGTGCTTGTTCCAAATCCAAAATATTTTTATTCACCGAGTGAGTAAAAGAACGTTTTATTCACTGCTATCGATGAATAAAGTGCTCTTTTTTGAGTGGCAGTGGTAAAAAATTAATTTTTATCATTATTGAACAACAGCGAGCGCGGTTGAGGTGCATTTATTCTATCGCACGCATATTCTGTGAAGTATGGAGTGTCATAGAAGCGCATTGCGGTAAAATATTTTTTGGATACAGTTGCGGTAGAATAAACGCACCGCAACTGCTTTGCGCACTAGACCTTAAAAACACACATGAACACAAATATTACCCACCTTCTACGCCAGTCGGATGACAAAATGGTCCATTAACACCTGCGGTATAAAGCACGTGATGATGACTAAGAAATGTAATCTGAAAGCCTCCGTTCGCGGCGCTCTTGTTAAAGAATAGGATGATGCTCTACTTTCCGTCAGATTTATGTAAATACTAGCTGACCCGGCAAACGTTGTTTTGCCATATAAATAAATGGCTATTAAAAAATAAGGGTTGATCGTAGATGGGTGAAAATTGAGGATTGTTTGTATGTTGTATCATAAAAAAATAGAAATTAAAAATAAAAATTTAGGGGTGGACTACCCCTAACATTTAGGGGGATGAAAAATAGATGTTGGCCGATTCTCATAGATACCGGATAAGCACAAAAAATTTCATCAAAATCGGTCAAGCCGTTTCGGAGGAGTATGGCAACGAAAACTGTGACACGAGAATTTTATATATTAGATATATTTTTTAGTGTTTACCACACAACACAGTGACTGCAAGAACTCTGTAATTCTGTCTCATGCCGTGTCGCGTTTGATGCGTCGTGCGGTCAATTCAAACATATGACAATGTAAGAAAGTTATCACATAGAGGCGCTGCGCCTACCAACAGACAGATCACATGCTCCTTGATCGAAACACTGTAGAAGAAAGAAAGACCGAAGAATGTGTGTAATCCCGGGATCTCGTGAATTTACATTAAGAATTTTTCAAATTTTACATACCCAAAAATTATTTACAAAAAACTTTTAATGAATTAGTAACATTATACAAACTCACGTTCTTTTTAACCGACTTCACAAAAAAGGAGGAGGTTCTCAATTCGTCTGTATGTTTTTATTTTTTGTGTTTATGTTACGCGATTACTCCGTCAATTCTGAACCGATTCGAATGATTCTTTTTGTAATGGGTAGGGTACGTTTTCGAAGTAGTCCCATTGTAATTTCATCGAGATCTGATAAGTATCTTATTATAAAAACTCACGTTCATTTTAAACTTATAGATTTAAAAACGGGAATTAAACGTGACTTACGCGATGTCGATATAGCGATCGACATATGTTTCGGCCTCATCCGGAGGCCTTCTTCAGGATCTTGAGTGCGGGGCGCTCGCCGACGCGTTCAACCTCGCACTGCGGGCCGCTGCTCGTGCAGCGCGGGCAGACGGAGTTTTAAGTGGCGCGGTGAATTTTATATTCAGACGGAAGGTGTGGCCATGGGTTCTCCTATAGCTCCAGTAGTTGCGAATATTTTTATGGAGTGGTTCGAGACATCGGCACTACACGACATATCCTTTAGACCGAGATACTGGTGGCGATATGTGGATGACGTGTTTGCTATTTTACATAAGGACCATGTAACACCCTTATTAGAACATCTAAATAGCAAACATCCGACGATCACTTTCACTGTCGAACGAGAAATAGAGGGCGCGTTGCCGTTTCTTGACGTGTTACTCAAGCGACAACAGAATGGACATCTCTCACACACAGTGTACCGCAAGAGTACGTATACAGACCGGTACTTGAGAGCTGACTCCCATCACCATCCCGCCCATCTAGCGTCGTTGCCTCGGACACTTATCAACAGAGCGCTGAGATTATGTGACCTACAACATGTAGACACGGAACTCGCGCATGTGAAGGCGGTGTTAGAGGCAAACGGATACAGCTGGAAGCAGAGTAATCGGATTGCGAACAACTCCACAAAGTGCCGAATAACATCGGTTGAAAGAGCAGCAACGTACCTACCATACGTCAAGGGGGTCACGGACAAAATTGGACACTTGTTACGCCGAAGATATAGCATCAAGACGATATTCCGCCCCCCCTCACGTGTCAGGCAATTGTTGCGCTCCCAAAGGATAAGGATCCCCCCTCCTGGGGTCTACGTCGTTCCTTGCGACTGTGGTGCAAGCTACGTAGGCGAGACCAGAAGAAACGTGTCCACAAGACTCAAAGAACACATTGCTTCCATGAAGAACGTGGACAGCGGTAGCTCGGCGGTTACAGAGCACGCTCTCACATCTGGGACGACGCACTACATCAGATTTGACAAGGCACGGATTTTGGCGCGTGAAAAGTACTTTGTACCCCGCAAAATCCGAGAAGCCATTGAGATCAGTCGTCGTCGTAACTTCAACAGAGACAGAGGGTGGTACCTGTCAAATACGTGGAAAACCGTTCTTCATGGAAAGCACGTCACCAGTGGCAACAGTGAGGAGGACACCTTGAGTTCCGTCTGCCGGTTGGATGAGGTTTCGTCTGAAGTAAACAGCAGTGATGAAAACGAAGCCCTCCAACCTAATCCCGCGCCTCCACTATGTACACCGCATCATCACCCCCCACCAACACCACCACCGCCGCCGCCGCCGCCCGCTCCGTCCGCCCGCGCTGCACGAGCAGCGGCCCGCAGTGCGAGGTTGAACGCGTCGGCGAGCGCCCCGCACTCAAGATCCTGAAGAAGGCCTCCGGATGAGGCCGAAACATATGTCGATCGCTATATCGACATCGCGTAAGTCACGTTAAATTCCCGTTTTTAAATCTATAAATGATAAGTATCTCTAGAGATATGACGATAAACGTCTCAAAATTGCTACTGAAGTTGAATCGCGGGGCATTGAAGTCGGTTGTTTTAGTTTTTAAACTATCTTAATTATTAAACTTGTAGATTTAAGATCGGGAATATAAAGTGACTTACGCGTTGTCGATATAGCGATCGACATATGTTTCGGCCTCATCCAAAGGCCATCATCAGCCGACGCGTCCAGCCTCGCACGAGTTCGAGGCCGGCGAGTGCCCCACACTCGAGATCCTAATCTCTCCTCCGAGCCCTCCTGATGAGGCCAAAACATTATGTCGATCGATTTATCGACATCGCGTAAATCACGTTAAATTCCAGATCTTAAACCTATAATCTTACTGTCGTTAATTAACATCTATTTACTACTGCCTTTTTTCAAATAAAGCATCTTACGAAACACTCCGTGTAGGACTATTTGCCACAATAGAACTCCTTTTTCGGTCCTTTGTGGTTTCTCCTTTGATTAACTTTCATCTAGGTGAGTGCAGCGAAGGTAGTGTGGATCAAAGATATCAAATTACATTTTCAACCCGAGAAATTCGTTGAGATGTTTCATTTGTTTTATGTAGGCTTTCAGCAGGACTATTCATCATGGGAAAGCGAATTCGGATTCGGAAAATACCTTCACTTCAACTTGGATCTTTGCATTTCACAATACAAATAAACTGGCCAAGTGCAAGCCAGACTCGCACTTGTAGGGTTCCGTACCACACTACAGTATTTTATAAGATCGCTCAAAAAATACCACTTTCATTTTTCGCCAGCAAAAAATAATAATTATTAAACATTTTATCAAAACAGAAATGTTAGCCGCGTGCTTATTTCTTATAACGCCATCTAACTTCGAGCATTTACCAAAGGAGATGTTAACGCAAGGCATACCCCTCTGCTGGCCATATAGCCATTTTCAGCCATATGAGCGTGCGTAACTACGCTGTATTTTTAATACTGTGTGCGTGTTTCAAGTTAGTGTGCGGGATCGTTAAAGTGAGTGAATTGTGTGTGTGAAATGCGTGTTTACCTCGTCCCCCGTAAGTATCGGCAGAAAAAATGTTTGCGGATTACAACGTTAACATCTCCATTGGTAAATGCTCGAAGCCATCTAACGTCAAGTGAAAGTTACCGCAAATGTGTTAGGGATCGGCATTCAATATAACGCCATCTATGGACGTTTACCTAAGCGTTCATAGATTGCGTTATATTGAAATGCCGAAAAAAAACACGTTGCTTGTATGAGGACCCCCTATAATTTTTTACTTTTTTCTGTTTTCGGCAACAGAAATACATAATTTGTGAAAATTTCAACTGTCTAACTATCACGGTTCATGAAATACAGCCTGGTGACAGATGGATAGACAGACAGTCAGACGGACAGCGGAGTCTCAGTAATAGGGTTCCGTTGGTACCCTTTGGGTTCGGAACCCTAAAAATCAAGAATGCCGGTGTACTATTACTGGAGTTTGGCGGGGCCCATAGCTATTATTACCTGTACTTATTTGGGGGTTTCCTCCTACCAATGGTGGTTGCGCTGGTTGCTAAGCCTGGGAAGGCAAGTAGCAAATGCCTGCTACAATAGTGCTCTAACTAAGTGCATATAATCGTGCAAGTCTTATTAAAACTATTATACCTACCAATGTTTCTGAAAAGATGCAATAAATTGTAAAACTAGAATAAAACGTAAATGCTGCGAACTTTTCTTTTTTTTAACCGACTTCACAAAAAAGTAGGAGGTTCTCAATTCGTCTGTATGTTATTTTTTTTTTTTGTTTGTATGTTACGCGATTTCTCCATCAATTGTGAACGGATTCAAATGATTCTTTTTTTAATAGGTAGGATACGTTTCCGAGGTGGTCCCATTTTAATTTTATCGAGATCTGATTAGTATCACCAGAGATATGGAGATAAATACCTCAAACATAGGAGAATGTACTAGTTTTAGTAGAAGAGTCCCAAGAAGATTATACACAATGGAGGTTGCTATTGCATATAAGATATTCTTACGGTAACTGTGAGCGAGATAGAAATAAAGGTGGGGATAATTTTTTTAAATATCTTATAGGCAAGCGTTTGACCACTATCTCACCTGTTGCTAAGTGATGATGCGGTCGAAGATAGAGAAGTGGACTAGAATGGGAACTGGCTCTCAAGGATAGCTGCCGGAACACATTAGATGTTTGGCGACAGATTTTCTGACATGAGGGTGGTAGCTGGCCAGGCGGACACTAGATATGTTCTACCACCATGCGGGGGTTATTGGTTTCTTAACGATGTTTTCCTTCACCGGAGGGCCACTGTGAGAAGCGCACATATATTTTTCAATAGAAAAATTCATTGCTGCACGGCGGTTTGAACTCGGTACAACGGCATCAAAGCCGACTGTTCTCCCAATTACGCCACCGGGCCCTCAATAAATAATTATATATTAATAATTATAATAAATAATTATATAAATATAAATAATTTGTCTTCACAGGAATGTTCTACTGGGCAAAGTCTTGTTAGGGTGCAAACTTTTTTAAACATATATAAATTTTTTTGACATGACATGACATTTGGCGAAGATGGCGGCCATTTCAGTCCCGCGACACTGCATACATAATTAAATAACTCAGAATTATGAACGTACTTTGTACCAATCAACACAGCAAAAAAAAATTATAAGCATAAAACCACATATTATATAATAGTTACTACGTAAATAATACTTTCCGTTGTTAGGTTGGCTACACAGTGCTTTCATAATTCGGGTATCCACAATATAGGGAAGTGCCTCTTATAACGTAGTAGAGTGATTCAGTACTCTGTTGGCCATATGGCGGCAATTAATGTTAATAATCGCAAATAATACTTTTTAATATTCATTTTGAAATACAACTAGTCCGTGTTATAAAAGTATTTGGAATTATTGTAATAAAATAGAAAATTAATTATCGTGTGTGTCAGATGCTTTAATTCTACACTTTGGTACCTTGATGACATCATTATTACTAGTGAATATTTTCACTTTAGCGCGGCATTTAAACTCAATTTTTTTAGGGTTCCGAACCCAAAGGCTACCAAATGAATACTTTCTGAGACTTTGTTGTCTGTTCGTCCGTCCGTCCGTCCGTCCGTCCGTGTGTCTATATGTGCGCACTTTACAGATCTGTATCTTCTTAACCGTTATAGGTACATACTTGAAATTTTCAAAAAGTATATATCCGTCAGTGTATAACGGCCCAGACACGAAATTTAATAGATGCATCTAATTTCATTAAAACTTTTTTTGCAATAAAAAGGCTATTTTCATGACCGATTCATATTTATTTTAGTAAAATAGGTATCTATAAAATGTATAATTGACATTGCCTAATATATTGAATAATTGAAATTTGCATATTTTATACCTAATATATGTATGCCTCAGTGGCTGATTACAGTATGTTCTTATATCTTATATAATATAAACTACTAATCACCTATGTATCACAAATAAACAATTTGATTGATTGATCGATTGATCGGTTACTTTTGATATTTCATCAGTTTATAAAAATCAAGAAAGTTTCCGCGCCGAAATAGGGATTTATTCATTCTCAAAATTAAAAATGAAGCTTCCCAATCCGAATAGGTTTTCGAATGATCGGGAATCAGGGGTCTGATCTCAGTATGTGTGTGAGACGCATAGACGTATTATTCTAAATAATATTTCATGAACAAGCCGCTTTGGTTTTAATTTAATGAGTTTTTAGTTCCTGTAGGGGCTCGAAAACAGGACACACAAAACTTGTGATGTGTTATAATTTTATCTTACAAATACGTATATAATATTATCTTTTTTTAGTATCTTTTATAGCATATCAGTATAAGAAACTGTTGCCTTACATGAGCTTACATTTGGTAGTAAAGCGTTATTAATATCAAATAGATAATATATTTCCGTCGCCACTTTTGCGTTTCAAGTAATAAATACAACCACAGACACAACCAATGAAATATGCATTTTACAAAAGTGTCACTAGATATTTTATTTTTATTTCCTTTGCAACAAACACGATAAAAAAAAAATTAACAAACAAAAGATTACTCGCGATGTGGGTTGCACATTACTAGTATTCTTGTTAACCTCTCCAACTAAGCTAAATATGCTTGTGTCTGGAGTGGGTTCACATCAATAGTACAATGGGTGGGGTGGGGATCGAACTCACGACCTCTCGATCGCCAGTCCGACACCTTATCCATTGGGCTATTGCCGCCTTTTGAATGTTTTAGAATGTCTCTTCTAGATATGAAGTTTCCTTGGTCGAGAACCATGCTTCATCCGATAGCGTTAATGGATTGTCAGACACAAAGGTTCCTTTACCTGGCTTTCTCTTAAGATGAGAGATCTATTATGTGAGAGGGTTGTTTGAAGTTTTTTCTATCTAGACTTTGGTTTCTATTGTACCTATTTTAGTATCTTAAGGATATTAATCTTATGTTTTTTTTGTTAAATATATGTGTAAGCAAGCAAACAGCCCAGCTAATAGGAAGTAGTTACTCTCGTATATGAACACTAGTAACACTAGGGCTGTCACTCATGTTTTGCCGACCTGTCAAGATTCTTTTAATACCCCGTTTTAAGGACTCTTTAGTCATTGTTCCGAGGACTCTATCAATCTATCTCTTTCTATCCTAATGTTTAATGAACAAATCATCTAATAATAAATGAGAATTAAGTAAAGCTGGGCTCACATAGGTAGTTTCAAGTTCAAATTGCTTGGTATAGCACATTTTTAATTGATCAGGTACCTACTACACACATATTTTAATTTATAATTATCACTACTGTCTATAGTTTTCATATAGTCAATTAGGTTTCTGAGTTAAATGGCTTTGGCCGTGACTCAAGTCACCCATCTCACAAAGACACCAATTGATTCACTTAGTATTGTCGCAATGATCGGTGTAGCGACATCGGAAAATGAAAGGATAGTTGAATAGACTAACATAAAATAAAATGTATAGCACCTCATCTCACAACCATCAAGCATTGGCATAGAAAAGATAATAGTTCTACGGACAGAATATGCACTCTCTGACAGCAACTCTGACAGCAAACCTGCGAGATTAAATCTAGTTACGTCGATAACGTTGAAAATACGACTGTCGATTTTGGACAATACGCGAAGCGGTAGTTATAAAACGCGAATGAATGACGCCTGGCATGACCATATAAGACAATATTCTCATTTCTGTCAGAGAACATGGTTAATATCATCCTAATGTCATCTTTTAGTATTCTGACGTCGACAAATTGCATGAACTAAATGGCTGAGCCGCTTTAAATAAAAAAAATGTTTTACTACATTTGCTAGGCGGATTGTTATGCTGACGCGACCTATTGAGATGTCAATGTCATGTTTTTTCAGTATGACAGTGACAGATTATGAATTCATTTTGTACGCCATCTGACGAATCTCCAAGAACTATTTTTTTTTAAAGAGTGAGCCTTATAATGCTTTACCTGTATTTGAACTACAATTGGTACAAATCTATTAAACACTTTTTAACATATATGAGTGCATAATAATATGTTGTATATACTACGTAATATGAATAAATGGCTTCAGTTTGCGTTAGACTTTACAGCCAAACCTCCACTAAAATGGCAGGATCTAAATGTGATAAAAGCACAATGTCATGTTATGTGTAACCTCACAAGGTACACGTATATCATCAAAGAATCATTCCCCAGGGAGGGTGAGTTTTGACAAATACTTTTTGTTTCCGCGCGATGTGCGCCATCTGTGTGTGATAGTCGGCGTTAATATTACAGGTGCAGTTGATCTATTGCAGGCGCGTGTGGTGTAGGGGACAAGTAAATAGATGTGAGAGAGCTTGTAATGTGTATTAGAGACTTCGGCGCAGAGCCTTTCACCTTAACTTTGCAGAAGAGAGCGAGATGCTGCTTTGAGGCTGTTTATCACAATCTCTTTCTCTGTATACCTCTATTTCTCTCTGTCTCTCTCTCTATGGTAAAGAATAGAATATTTTAGAATAGAATGAAGAAAGATAAATAAAACTAAGAATGTTTTTGAACTTGTGGTAGGTAGGAATAGTAATTGTCTGGCAATAAATCAAATCTGATGTTAAGTGACGATGTGGTCCAAAATTTAGATACCCTGCCTAGAAGATAAAAATTCCCTCCCTAGATGGAATTTATCGGAAAACATAGAATCAGGGCAAAACTTCTCATCCTTGGTAAAAAAGTTATAAATGATTTACGTATATAGTATAGATTATACGTATGTTCCAAAAATAAATCATAGTAAAGAACGCTACTTTTCTTAATTTTCTAATTGAGTATAGGCACTCACCCCACTTTTTGGTGCTTGCCTCTCATTACAGGCTTACAATATTCTAGGCAAAAGAGGATTTGACTGCCTTTTTAACCGACTTCACAATAAAGGAGAAGGTTCTCAATTCGTCGGAATCTGTTTAACGAAAATCTTTTTTTCGAAACCGATTACTCGAAAATGCCTGAACCGATTTGGAAAATTATTTTTTTGTTCTAAAGGGTACCCTTTCCAAGTTAAATTTTGTAATAATGTTTCAAAATTTTAACGAAATCGGTTGAATATTTTTTAATATATCAACATTTGTATTACGATGCATTAATGTCCCTCGATAACATGATACTGGCTACTGGCTATTTTGACTGGCGCGAAGTCTGAAGTGCTTACCATCTTCGACCGCATCATCACTTACCAACAGGTAAGATAGTGGTCAAACGCTAGCCTATAACGTATAAAAGAAAAAAAAAAAAAAAGTCGGTTCTTTTAGTTTTTAATTTTTTTTTTTTTTTTTTTTCAAATAAAGATAAGACTCGCAATGTGGGTTGCACATTACTAGTATTCTTGTTAACCCCTCCAACTAAGCTGAATATGCTTGTGTCTGGAGTGGGTTCACGTCAATAGTGCAATGAGTGGGGTGGGGATCGAACTCACGACCTCTCGATTGCCAGTCCGACACCCTATCCATTGGGCTATTGCCGCCTGAAAAATAATGATCTACGCTTGTTTGACTGCCTTCAAAACAGAAATAAAATTATGTTACTTGCGATTGCGTGGAAAGGTGAAGGGAGGGACTTTTGCCCAGCCGTGCGACACAATAGGTTTTAAAAAATATAATAATACCTGAATTAAAACCACCCCCGACTGATTTGTATATGTATAATTTTGTTCATCGAGACCATTCCAATGAGCCTAAACACGACATATCAGATGAGGAGTTGAGAGTATTCTGCAGATTCAAGATGTCTCAGCATAAGGTCAAGTTTACCATATTTTTGCAATATCATTGAAGTAACAGGATACTGAATTTGATTTGACTAATGTAAACTACACTAAACAGGCGGCAGCAGTGTGACAGGTAAGTAATGCGCAGAAGCGCCATTTTGATATTTTCGACGTCCGCGGTCAAAGTTTACGAGTTTACGTAAGTTGCTATCGTAGTTTTTCAACCAAATATGAGCTGATATCATTTAAACGGTTGAACGGATTTTCATGAAACAAAGCTAAGAACATTCGATTAAGACACAAATCAAACAAAAAACTAAATCAAAATCGATTCATCCGTTTGGGCGCTACGATGCCACAGACAGACACACAGAAACACAGATACACAGATACACAGACACACAGACACACAAATACACAGATACACAGACACACAGATACACACGTCAAACTTCTAACACCCCTTCTTTTTGCGTCGGGGGTTAAAAATAAAACAATCTCTGACGCTTGTGTTTTTTACCGAGCGTAACAAAGTAAAAGGCACGCAACACACGAGATATTTGTTAAACAACTCCGTACGTGTGCGACGGACCTGTATATTGGATAACGGTGAGAAACGTGATTTATGAATTTCAATAACTACGTATTTTACCTTTTTTTTTAGGTTCAGTGGTGTTACAAGTGAGATAAAAATAAATTAAAACGTTTGCCTTAAAGATTATAGATTATGTAGGTATTTTGTACCGATTTTTAAAGTGCTTAATCGTATTTAATCATTTTTAAAATATTTATTTTGTTTAACTGCTGAGAAAAATGAATGAAAACTTGAAAACTGAACGGGTCATTTCAAGATTCATTGTGTGAGTCGAAAACCTTTTCAACTAGGTAATCTTAGGCTATAATTCTAACAGGACACGCATTTTGGTTTGTTTGAGGCCACGAATAAATTGGATAATTTATTCGTTGGGTCGAGGTCAAAGTAGCCAATGAACTGACAAATAAAGCGCATTAGCGACCACGCTGTACTATTCTGCCATATAGTACAAGCATGAAAAGCAAATTACAAGGCAAAACCGGCTCGTATATAATATTATTAAAGTGTGAACGTGTTCATAATACATGTATGGTGAGCGATAATATAAATGTGTGAACTACTATGTATGTGGCCATTAAAATCAAACGCCATAACTTACCTTGCTAGTAACACAAAATATCTTGCTTGTTGCTTTTCACCTTGAAATTATAAAAAAGGATTCTATTTAAGCAAATACTCATCCTATTTGATTAGTATATAGATTTAATTTTTATAATTAAATAATTTAAGAATAAAATAAAAGAACCGACTTCAAACGTCGCGGTAGTCATTTTCAGTATCAAGTTTGAAGTGTTTATATATAAGTGTTTCGATGAAATTTTAATGGACCTGGAAAGTATACCCTTTCTTACAAATGATACTTTTCGGTTCAGGCATCTTCGAGTAATCGGTGAAAAAAAAAACATTAAAGATTTCGACAAATAGAGAACATCCTCCATTTTTGTGAAGTCAGTTAATTAGTTTGTTTATTTTCAAAAATAAATTAAGTTCAATTCCTGCTTTTCAGTGATAACCGCACGAGCGTAAGGCAAGCACCTACAGCCGTCATCATTTCCACATCATCGCACGACAGTTGGCCAACTTTTTGTCGAACGACGGAAACTTTCCATTTTCCTGGCATTAAAGGGTCTTTAACGCTTCGTGTGGAGGGGCGCGATCAAAAATGCGTTCCGTTTGATCGGTTGGTTCTTTTTTATATAATGGCAGAAGTTTATCTTTCTGGTTTTTACCTATGATTTTACATATCCTGCAATGTTTTTACATTTACCTAGTGAGTAGTCTTACGAGAAAAACCTATATTGTCACTGGGTGAAGTAAAAGCCGATCTTTTGACATTTATTTTTATTTAGAGTATTCTAGGCTTAACGTGTTCACGATCTCCGACTATATCACCGCTTATCACCAGGCAAAATAGGTGGTAAGCGATGGTGTGGTCATGGAGCCGTTAACCAATGCTCTGGCTGTCAAGGCTGCTACCGGAACACCTTAAAGTTTTGGGGGCAGATTTTCTCCTCGATGGTGGTAAGCTTGCCTTTTGGTAGCAAGTCAGGTGGAACCCGTGGCCGTGCACCCAAAAATGCACACAGAAATTTCCATTGCTGTACGGCTTGGATTTGAACCGGTGATCTCTTGGTTTGGAGTCACGGTATCTATCTTTTAAACTGACGTGCCGTCCATCTATTGAATAATTAGAAGCAAATAAAGATTTGAATTGAGTATTTAGTGTATACCTGTATGTATGTGATGTTTAGTGTATATTATGCCTCTTATTTATTGAGAATATAGATTATTTATTGATTATTGGAGATAGAGAGCATCAAGTTAACCATTTAACAAATTTTAAAGAAACAAGAAGTCTATTGCTGATTGATTGCAAAGCGTCTATTCCGTTAAAGTTGTTTTGGAGATAAATGGGTTATAAATATTTATTTTTTGCTCACACAACCTTCCACCCTTAACACATACGAGTAATACTTTATCCTTATTAATAACTAGCTGTACCCGCGACTTCGTTCGCTTTTCCTACAAAAAACTTAACAAAACTTTAACGGTAGTGTGGCTACATTTAATTTTTTATTCGTCTCATTAAGGTTCAAATCTATGCCTTACATTATGATTAGACTAAGAGAAGTTATATCTGCTACGCTGTAATTTTTTTTTAATGTAACAATTCATGTCTTAAATTAAATAATCCACACTATCCATCAATATATGGGCACTATTGCATTGCCCAGTTTGGTAGATAGGGTTACAATGTTAATGAAAATGTATTTTAAATGGAATATTTACTATATTTTTAATTGCATATATTATTACATATATTGTCTAACGAAAATTTGGCAACTATTGTACTTTGGTATGTAGATAACAGCGTCGTTATAATGTATCTAGCCGCACAAAAATCCAGCCTCATAGAGAAGCGCTCGTCCAACGTTTGATCTACTACATTTATAGATATATAGATATACCTATAACGACAATTACTAACCGCCTTGATATTCTCGGCATCTCATTAAGCATCAACTCTTTATTTTACTTTTATATCACTACATAATATAAAACAAAGTCCCCTGCCGCGTCTGTCTGTCAGTTTGCGGTAAACTACAGAATTTGCGGTTTTCACCAATAGATAGAGTGATTCATGAGGAAGGTTTATGTGTATAATTCGTTAAGGTTTTATGTAAAGTTTAATTCATACTCGACGGCACCAAGTGATGCAAACAGATACAGGCATATATGCTCTACCCAGGCATATGTGCGAAGCTGGGGCGGGTCGATAGTTGAATTTAAAGTTTAGTCAGCAACTTGGCGTTTTGACTAAAGTAAGACAATATTTCACCCGGGACAGCAGTTTAATCTATATCAAAGCGATGGCTGATGGTTATAAAAAAATCCAGCTAAGTAGATGCTTAAAAGTATTGATAGCAGAACTCATCAACGACGACTCCAATAAATTCGACAAACGGGGATAGGCTTATTAAAAACGTTCATATATAACCTTTAATAAAAGGCACCTTTAAATTTCAGACGGGCTATTCACAATCATTCGAAAAAAATCGGATTCAAAAACTACCTCCCCTTCGAATTAGATCTTTGCAATTCACAATTATCGGAACTAAGAAACTTGCATTTCAATTCGTTACATCAGGGATTCTAAATGGAAATATAATTATGTATATAATTTAAAATGACACTTTCCATGAATTTGAATGTATCCGATTTAAATTAGTGTACGGAGAGTACTCATAGATACATTTTTGACCATCTTCATAATAAAAGTTAACTCACTCTTTTTTTGTAAATTATTATGATGATTTTTTTAGCACGAAATAGTAACTTACTTTCTTGTTTGTCTATCGGTCATTCCAGGTGTAATCTGACGACTTAAATTTCAGAAACTTTCCAATTAGTTATCCAGCTATAAAAGTTTCAGGGAAGCTAAACTATCGATGAAAATGCACTCTATAGCGTGGTTTTTAGATCAATTTTAACCGACATTTATTACTTTGTCTAAAGCATGTTTTAAGTTTTTCGGGTATTTGTCTAAAGAGAGTGAACTTAAACAACAGAAAGTCTTAACTGGCTAAGAGCAAGTCGGACACACACTCGTAGGGTTCCGTAACATAAGCGTTTTTATGAAAAACAAATTTATATTTGCGGTTCGGAAAATGTGCTATATCTCAAAAACTAACTTCAAACAAATTTTCGGTTAAAGTTTTATTGAGATCTACAGCATATTTTTTATAGATTTTTTACTTTCTTTGATTAAAAGTAAGAGAGGGGGGACACACATTTTACCACTTTAGAAGTGTAAAATTTCAAACTAATGTTTCTGAAAAAAAAATGTTTTAAAAGCCTCAATGTCATTTTCAACGACCTATCCAAAAAACATACCGCACGTAAAGGTTTGATAATTTTTTTTTATTGTTTCTGTTTCCATGTATCCCCCTGAATCTTTATTTTTTTAAATTTTCATATAAAACTCGTAAAGCTGTTCACAGAATACATCTACCTACCATGTTTCAACTGTGTAGTCTTAAAAGTTTCGGAATAAAATGGCTGTGACATACGGACGGACAGACGGACGGTCATACAGACGGACAGACATGACGAATCTAAAATGGTACGAAAGTGCACAACATTTCTACCTAATAGAACTACACTAGCGATACGAATTCAGAAGCTGGGTAACCCGACGATCCTGTAATACATGTGTAATACATACGTATGTGCAGTTATAATGTGTAAAGTAAAACATCGACTGGCATAGTAATTCGTCAACTACATCTCATGTTTCAAATGGAAACCTACTTCGGTTATCTTACTTAGCTTCGCTTAGCTCTCATACATAGTTGGCTTTGAGTAACTCAGAGATAGTTGGGCGCTAGTTTCGTTTCGCTTATATTCCAATGAGGCCTGTGTTTAATCCGTCATCGGCAGAAGTACGATCGACGTTTGCCGAACTCAGCTGATCTCCTTAAAAAAAGAGAGCGCGTATGCCACCATCATCCGAATATTTTTCTCAAAGATTTATTACTTTATTAATGTTATTTCTTAAGAGCGAATCGATTAGCGACATGCTTTTATTCGATTGATGGCTGGTTCGTGCGAGTCACAACTCAAACCACCTTTTACTACACGTAGTAGGAGCATTATATCGATGTTCCGCCTGACTTATTGACATAAAATAGCTTTTTACCATCAAGGAGAACATCTGCCGGCGTATCCTTACGGTGTCCAGAAACAAAAAGCCCTTGGTATTCAGGTTCATTTTAGGCCTAGCGGATTCACTATCTTCGATGACATCATCGCTTAGCACCAGGCGACATAGTAGTCAAACGCTAAGCCTATCAGCAGGGTTATTCTCAATCATTCGAAAGCAAATTCGAATTCGGAAACTGCCTTTACTTCGACTTGGATCTTTGCAATTCACAATGCTCCGATCGGTTAAACTTAATATTTCAATTAGAAAAAATCAGTGATTTATTGGAAAGGTTTCCGCGCAAAACAGCTCAGGGATCAAAAAAAGAATAAAATTAAAAATGAAGATTCCGAATCCGAATATAAATATGTTGTCGAATGATTGAGAATAAGCGCAAAATAACTAACAAATAACTATAAAAACATTTCATTTTCGACAAAACTTCTCACGTGCTGAGATTCGAACCTACAGCCTTTGCTTCTTAAAGCAAGCTCTGTTCCATCTGATCCATCATTAACATATGCAATTTGGCGAATTTAAGAATAACAATGTAAATCTGCACGTATGATTACGGAACCAGGAACGATTCCCGTATCCTGTTTTTTTTTTTTTTTTTTTTTTTTTTTTTTTTCATGAAAACTCTTTGTTATACATATACATTTTGATCAACGTATCATTTGAGAAGTGTTACCTAATAGATTGCATAACATTTACATAAAAATATCTTGTTTTTCCCGTGTCCCACCAAAACCTTTATGTTTTTCAAGATAACCAATATTTTAAAAGTTATTCCATAGCTATGCTCACTTTAAGTTTCATTAAAATCCGTCCAGTAGTTTCGGCGTGATGATTTTTCAAACGGACATACATACAGACAAAAATTTTAAAAATTATATTTTCGGCATCTATAGCGTTCATCATGCGTCCCCTAATTTAAATTTCAAAAAAATATTCAATGTACAGTTTTCGCTTAGTTACTGTTTTATTATAGTAAAGATAGATAGATAATTCATTTATTTCGACCAATTTAAAGTCATACAGGTTCACATAAGTAATTAAAAATATACACAAAATATAATAATTAATCTATACAGTCATAAGTAATTAAATTAATTTTAAAATCATAATTAATTAATACAATATGTCAAATCTGATTAAAATATCATATACAATCTACTAGAAGCGCGTATATATTTAAAAATTCAATTGGTACATTCATAATAAAAAAAAAAAAATATTGTCAAAATGTATTTATTGTCATGGGTAAAAAGTTTTTTTATCACTTATATCCCATGCTGGGTTTGCCCAGTAGTTAGTCTCCCGCATTTTTTTCCATCTATCCATATCAAATGCCGTCTACCATGTAGCCAGTCCTTGCGAAAAACATCAAGATAATCTTGCCACCGCATTTTGGGCCTTCCTTGGGTAAAAAGATATCTTAATTAAATCAAATTATGAAACGCCCACTAATTTTAGAATGAAAATTATTGATCACGAATTAAAATCAAAGGTTAATGTTATATTAACCTATGCATAATTTGACATACGAATCAATATAATGTTAATGAAAACCGACCAGAATTGAAATAGATAATCTGCAATCATAACGTTATTCAAATTGTCTATTATTGGAAGACACAAAGCATGACATTTGGAGTTAAACCTTGCGATGGAATCAAATGAATTATTTTGACATGAATCATGTTATTATGAAGGTCAATTATGTGAGGCCGGGTTAACACATCGTGATCACAAAAATAATAAATCTCGGACTATTAAAAATTATACTCTTGATGAGGAGAAGTTATACTTTTGGGAGAGGCCTATGTCCAGCAGTGGACTGATACCGGCTGATTATAATGACTCTCGATGAAATTGATTAAAAAAATGATGAGACACGAATGGAAAGTATATTAGGCAATAGAAGATGTAAAATTTATTTTTGAATTAAAAGGGTAGTTTTGCTCCGTGTCCTATTTATTTTTTCCATCTGTAGTAAAATATATTATTTAAAAATATATGTTACATAATATATCCCGTCTGATGTAACACCTCAATGTCTGTTACTTAGGTAATACTAATGCTATAAATTTGAGCAATAATGAATTACAAAATTTGCTACATGCTTCCAGTAGCTTACCATAAGTCAAAAGACTTGATTGTCCGATAAAATAATTTCATAAAAAATCATCATTATTTATATTAAACTAATTGATGGAAATAACACATCATGGAAGAAAAAAACTCTGTCATGGTGTAAAAAGGCTCAGTTAGCTTTGAATTTTGTTATAATAGCTCTTGAGATAACAGATTCTTAACTATAATTAATAAAAAAATACTTTAATTTTCCATTACCCATTATTATCATTTTTGTTTTTAAAAAATCGTCAATTTGTAACATCGAAACCTAGGTCGAGAAAATTCAACTAAAGGTACGTGAATTGCATACAGTTTTAAATAGTGATTTTTTATTATTAAATGAAATGGGATAAGGCGTACTTACAACAAAAAAAAAAGCTTCTATCTCTTCCCCGGTATATCCAAAAGTGATAAAACCGAATGAACAAATTGAATAAGAAAATTTTATTTTTTACCTCTACGAAAACGAAAAGCGAGGGTCTTTTATTATACCTCTATTAGGATCGGAATGAGCTTTCAATTGGCTAATAACCGTGCTATCAGGTGAAAGGAATTCAGTTGGCCGCTTCCTTGCTCAAGCTAGGAATGGGATGATGGGGACCGAATTTTTTTACTTCTGATTAAAGGTACGGCAAACCGGTGCAATCTGTCGGCGAGGGCGCGGGCGCGGGCGCGATCAGATAGTGCAGTAGTATTTGTACTGACTGGTACTTACCAAACATTTACAGTAATCAGAAAACAATTGAAAAGTAGATCGCACCCGCGCCCGCAGGCGCAGCGGTGTGGCCGTGTACCTTTAATTTAAGATCACAGAACACCTGCAGCGTATTCCCAATCCTTCAATATAATCCTTAGACTCATATCTTTGCAATTCACAATGTTCCGATCGAAAACTTTTGATTTCGATTCGAAAAAGTAACTGATTCTAATCGGAAAGGTTTCATCACTATACATAAATAGCTCTAGTTTGACACTTCCGAATTTGAATGTAAGTTAACATTCACTTTTAAACTCAATATGGCGTCCTACCTATGTAGGCTTAGCTTTGGATTCTATAGTCCAAATACTAAGTTAGCCGATAAAACCTTGGGGTACCCCCAGAAAGGTGAGGCGGTATTTCACGCAAGGAGAGCTACGAATTTTCTATACCAAGCTGTATTTTGTACATCAATCCAATCTTGCATGGAATACTGCCTTATCTGGGACGGCTTGGCTACATATCAGCTGGAAGATTTAGATTCCATCGATAAACGAGCAAGGATATTTACTGGCGAAATTGGAACCACAAAAAACAAGCTTCAGAGTAGAGCCTTGAGCATCAGCGTGGAGTAGCTAGCTTATCAGTGAGCTATAGGAATCATTTTGTGAGTGTGCGATAGAATTACACAATCAAATTCCTTCTTCCCCCTTCTACAATCAGACAAGGCAAACTAGCAAACGACATCCATTTGTGGTGAATATTCTAGCAATCCGCGTTGAACGTTTGGTTCGACTTTCATCATCCGAACTGCAAAATAATGGAACACATTGCCGATATATTTACTTAAAGATACAAAACGGCAGTAAGCTCTTTAAAACTCCTTTAAAGTCCTGTATATAAACGTTGAACTAAAGCGTCAGTACATTATCTACAGGCAGAAATCAAACATAATATTGAAAACGTTGCTTTTATCGTGATATGTCCAGAAATAATGTCAAAGTTGACATATAAGTAAGCGGCCGACCTGATCGAAAGTAGTCACCGCGGCCTCCTAAACAACTGCAACATATGTAGTATTTGTTGGCAGTGCGTTTCCTGCCTTTTGCATTAGAGCTCTTTTTGCTCGTAGGTTTATACTAAGATTGGATTACTCTGATCCGCAAAAACAAAAAATTCAAAGGACAAAGTAATCCCGCTGACACGGGACACTAAGCTGCTCCCATCCCTAGCAATAATTTCTGTAGAAACTTAGCTACCTAGCCCACTCGTCTGCCGTCTCCCGTTTACTGCCAAACTTCTGGAATGTACAAGTGTTTCTTACCCGATTTACCTTGAACAGCGCTGTAAAACTCCTGGAATCTGACCCAGTTGTTTTACTGTCCAAACTTTGCAATTGATACGTTGGAAAACAGAAATGTTCGAGCAGATTCCATTGTTGCTACGGACTGTTGCTGAAATTACCTAAGTAGGTATTCTTGGAGTAGAGTAATTTTGTGTGTGAAAGTTATTACAACTGTGTCTTTTCTTTGTTACTGATATTTTGTTTGAAATAGAAAGCGACGTTGTAGTACAATGTATTTTGTATGTTAGACAGGCAAGCACTTGTTCACTGTTGGAGTCGTGCTTTTCTGTCTGATAGGTTACTGTTTGACTACCATCTCGTCTGTTGGTGATATGGATATATGATATGGTCAAGATGGCTAACACGCTAGGCTTTTAGGCCTAGAATTGTCTGACTCTCAAGGGCTTTGTGCTGCCGGAACACCGTAAGTTTATGTCGGCAGATTTTCTCCTTGATGGTCGTAAGCTACTTTTTGGTAGCAATTCAGGCAGAAGATCGATATTATGCTCCAAACACCAGTATTTCTCTGGAAATTATTGAGACGAGGCGCTGGACAACTGACTTTAGTCCAATCTACTGATTGTAAAATGGCTGTCACCTTACAGCATGCTACGCCAACGTTTTTTATTTTTATTTTTAAAAACTATTTTACGACTCGCTGTGCCCCGTTGCTTTGCCCACGTTAAAAAGTATCCTATATCCTAATGATAATGCTATAGTCTATGGATTATGCCCTAATCATACTCATGCCTCATAATACTGGCTATCTCTGTGCAGAATTTTAACTAAAGTGAAGAAGTCTCAAACAAATAAACAAATACAGACTGACTTTGGCATTTATAATATTGGTGTTGATCTATTTAGGCTGAGTTGCACCATCTAACTTTAACTATAACAAACGTCAAAAATCTGTCAAACTCCATATAAAAACAACGGTTATTAGTTATAGTTACGGTTAAAGTAAGATGGTGCAACTCAGCCTAAGTGTTCTAAATGGCTTCAGCGTTACTGCCGATTGATTACTTACAAATGATGCTGATGATCATGATGATAGATTATTATTTTAATTTCAAAACCTCTTAATCGTCTTCTTTACACTACATATATTATGTAGTATCCTTTGTTAGTCTGTTTGTACACGGTCGAGCCATGGGACACCTGGCTGTTGTCGCTATTTGCATACAAACCCACCGCTTGCAGTCTACGGACAGGCAGACGTTTTCACAAAACGATTGTTGCATTACTCGTATGTTTTAGGGATTCATGAGTAAATCTAGTGAGAATAAAGTTAATGTAACACCGAATAAATGTGCTGAGGAATGATTCTGTCTCTATTTATTTTTGATTTATTAAAGGTTTCAAACGTATTTTTAAATTGTTATTGGGTAAGTATTTAAACACAATTTTATCTGATGGAAAGTGACGATGCGGCTTAAGATGGTATCTTGAGGAAGTGGAAGAGAGAGTAAAGTAATGCGCTGAACAACCGAATTAAGGTCAATTATTAACTGGTGGCGTGCCATGGGATAGGCCTATGTCCAGCAGTGGGCGGAAATTGGTCGATAATGATGATGATTAACAAGTTTTTTTTTATTACCAGCGAACTGTTGTTTCTAAACAAAGTTTTCGTTTACGCTAAGAGTTCGCGTTAGAAGAAAAATGCATAAGAGCGATTGCATTGCTTAATTAGCTGTTTTGACATAAAACAACTAGAGTTTTTAGGCCTCTATATCAAACGAATCAACCGTCAACCGTTCTACAAACTGCAAACGTTGGTGGTCTATTGCCAACGGATCTTCACAAAAAAAAAGGGTAAAAATATGTATAAACGTCCCCCAAACCACTTGGTATTCCGTATTCAAACGCACGGCAAAAGTTCATATATCACAGGTCGCGAAAGCCGAAAACTATTCCCGTCGGGCGCGCACTAAAACAGCAATAACGAGGCTATATATTATGCCGGCAGGTGACTGATTCACTGGCCACCGACAGACCTGCAACTCAGTGAACTAACTAATACGAACTATATCATATATCTATCTATCAGAACTATCACCCTTTCACAAACGCCTGTAGGCATTTTCTAACTCCATATCTTTACATAGTATAAAACTTCATATCTTTACATAGTGTACAACAAATTCGCTACCCGCCGTTTTTACGCTTAGAACTTTTAAACTTCGCAACGGATTTTATTGAGGTTTTATCAATGGATAGAATGATTCAAGAAGAAGGTATATTACCAGGGATTGAACACGCGAAGTTGCGGGGCGTAGCTAGTTTAGAATAATATCAATATTCGATGGTAAAATGAATAACTAACAAAATGGTGATGGATTACCACAACTCTCATTGCTCTACTCTGGGGGCTAGTACCAAAAATAGTGGCATGTTTAGACTGAATGCAATTGTCTTAAGATGCACAAATTGAAGCACCTATAAGGTTTTTAAAAATATATTAATGTACTTAAAACATTGATGAAAGAGTTATGCGGTCTTAATTATCATTAGGTTCATCATTAGTTCCCTTGAATTTTTCTGTAATTTTAATTTATTTAATTACCGTCTATAAAATTATAAAATTTTAATTGGTTGTTGAAAAGCATTGACCTATGAAGGCTTTATTTAAATGATGACGTCATTCATGGCACTGGTTCGGTTGAATCATTAACATTATTTTCAACCAACTTCCAAAAAGAAGGAGAGTCTCAATTCGTCTGAATTCGTCATGATCGATCGTGTTTTTGTTCTTCTTTTTTTTTGTGTGTATGTAACGCGATTACTCCGACAATAGTGAACCGATTCGAACGATTCTTTTTGTAATCGGTAGGGTACGTTTTCGAGATGGTCCCATTGTAATTTCATCGAGATCTAATAAGTATCTCCATAGATATATAGATATAAATATATCTCCATCTCTATAGATAAACATCTCAAACTTGCTACTGAAATTGAATCGCGGGGCATTAAAGTCGGTTGTT
Organism: Cabera pusaria; assembly: GCA_954871355.1. Classification (NCBI taxonomy): domain Eukaryota; kingdom Metazoa; phylum Arthropoda; class Insecta; order Lepidoptera; family Geometridae; genus Cabera; species Cabera pusaria. Next base: position 27,442,438 of record OX940894.1, read on the forward strand.
TCAGTTTTTAAACTATCTTAATTATTAGTGAAGTTTTTGCGACGTGCAACGAGCTACATCGACCGGATGAGCCAAGAGCCGCAAAGACACAGATTATATAATAGTTACTACGTGCAAAGAGCCGGGAAAATAAACAAATAAAGTGCATGATGAAATGGTAGCTGCACTAGACATCCAGTCCAGCGCCTATTTATTTCTTGTAATAAAATCTCTTAGATTCAATTCACTACCATTGAGTGAATGATACATTCGCCAGCACATCCTCGTGTAACTCGTGTTAAATTGTTCTTGTTTCTAGATTTGAACTTGAACTGTTTTGTGCGTAAACTTTCCACAAGCTTGCGCACTTACCCTCACCTACACTGCACTTCTCTCCTGAAGTTAAGTCTCTGTTTTCCCCTCACTACCGGTCATTGCGCACAATGACCAGCTGACAAACGGTAATGGCGGCGCGCGGTGTCGCGCCCAATGTTGCCGGATATTGACGCACCGGACAAACTGCCCAAAATACGTATAAATTACCTCGCACTGCCTCTGAGAGGACACTCTAATAGCTGCTTGACGAGTAAATAAAATAGGGAGGACTAACTACTGTTGGGAATTTCTAAACTTAATACTCTCGCGCTAACGACTTGTACATATAAACATAGTATAAACGCAATCCTAAAATTATTTAAAATGGCAGCTTATTTTTTTAAAGCCATGCTATTATTTTATACTTACACAGTCGGTCAGGATTCAAGCCAGATACTAAATTAAAGGCAGCGAGGGACATTGTTTACTAAGCCTTATATCTAATACTTGCCTAAAAGGTTGCCATTATCGGTAAGATACAGTAAACATTGAAATCAACTGAATACGAACATTATGTGAAATCATTGTTCTACGTTGGCATAAAGTATAATAACATGAGTTCGAACTGAGAGGTCGCTGGAACAAATTTTAACCGTGCACTAAGGGATTTCTCTATGTGCATTTGTGGGTGTTTGAAAATGCTGCAGCCATAACCTACAGCGCCGGACATCCCTTGAGAGTCAGGCTATTCTAAGCCTAGTGTGAGCACTTTCCTCGAGCACATCGTCGCTTACCACCAGGCAAGATAGTGGTCAAACACTTATCTATAAGATATAAAAATAAAATTATAAAACATCCGTATCTCAAATCAGCGTTGTCCCTTGTACTTGAATCAACATTTTCAAGATATGACCTAAAGAAACATACAAACACACATTGCAAGTTCAATATTATCTTTTAAAATGTCATCCTATTATCCAAAATAGCCCACTTACGAGACTGTTTTTAGGGTTCCGTAGCCGAATGGCAAAAAACGGAACCCTTATAGATTCGTCATGTCTGACTGTCTGTCTGTCTGTCTGTCTGTCCGTCCGTATGTCACAGCCATTTTATTCCGAAACTGTTAGGACTACAGAATTGAAACTTGGTAGGTAGATGTATTCTGTGAACCGCTTTCCGATTTTTATACAAAAATAAGAAATATTAAAGTTTAAGGAGGGGCATCCCATACATGGAAATGAAAGAAAAAAAAAATTTTTTCTTTAAACCTATACGTGTGGGGTGGGTGTCTATGAATAGGTCTTCAAAAATGACATTGAGATTCCTAAAATAATTTTTTCTCAAAGTCAATCATTAGAAAGATAGGCGCGTCTAAAGTGGTAAAATGTGTGTTCCCCCCCCTCTAACTTTTAAAGTATGGGAGTGAAAAATCTAAAAAAAATATATGCTCTAGATCTCAATAAAAACTAACAACGAAAATTGGTTTGAACGAGATACAGTCAGCAGTTTTAGAGATATGGCGACCGCAAAGATTACTTTGTTTTTCATACAAACACTATGAAAAACAAAGTTAATTTTGTAGTTGCGAAAAATCATAGTTATGGAATACTTAACTGTGTTACGGAACCCTACAAGTGCGAGTCCGACTTGCACTTGGCCAGTTTATTTATTTTTTTACCTGTTTGTCTATAAATCTGTTTACCTGTGTTTTTTTTCAATTATCCACACTAACCATGCTACGACGTCTACGAGTGCTACGACGTCTACGAGTGCTACGAGTGGGCATCTCTACGAAAACCATCCCGTATTCTGCTTGGCACCACTAAATGCGTTATTTGTATAAAGTACCAAATATTAATTCTTTGCTTAATTAATTGTACATGAATATAAATAAGCTATATTTTCAACCGACTTCCAAAAAGGAGGAGGTCCTCAATTCGTCTAAATGTTTTTTTTGTATGTATGTTACGAGATTGCTCTGCCAATTGTGAACCGAATTGAATGATTATTTTTGTTACGGGTAGCGTTCATCTCTAAGGTACCATTTAAATGTTATCGAGATCTGATATGTATATTCAGAGATATCTCTGAATATACATATCAGATCTCGATAAAATTCAGTAGCATTTTTGAGATGTTTATTATCATATGATAATAAACATCTCAAAAATCCTACTGAAACTGACTTGCATGGCATGAAAGTCGATTGTTTTAGTTTTTAAACTATCTCAATTATGGGTTTAACAATGATAAACCGTAGGTACATATCCAACACAAAGTTTCCTCGCTGCACCTGTCTAATCCTACAAGATAAAGCAACCACTTAACAAAGCTCTTATCATTAGTCTACGATCAGACTTCTTAATTTATTCGTATAACATCTCGTCGAGATTAAAAATGTTAATTCAGGAATTATTCAGAGTAATTTATTCAACTACCCCCAAGACGTACCTTGTCGAGGTAACCTTATACAGGGGGCGCGGAATGTTGGTAAACGGTGTATTTGGTATGGAAAACTGTTCATTCAGTTTTCATTATTGAGCCAGTATAACATCACATGTTTTGAAGTTTAAATTTACTATTACACTTAAATTTGTTACATACACACACAAAACCTCCCCATGAGCCTACCATCGAAATCAAAGTTAAGATCTCACTCTCGATTAAAACACCTGTCAAACAAAAAAACTAAATCAGTATCGGTCCATCTGTTTAGGCATTGTGATAAAGCAGGCAAAAACACGTATACTCAGATACACACGTAAAACGTAGAACATACAAAGAAAAAAGAAGGGTTATTGCGTTCGGGGTTAAAAAAATTCCAATTTACAACATAGACAAGTCTTGGCGCTATTAATTTAGACTGTGTAGTCTCTTAGTGCTTATGTGGTACTTATGTAAATAAACAGTGATCAATAAAGTATTTACCTACTCTCGAGCAGGTCTTATTAAATTATAAATTGTAATGAATTGGATTTATTAAAACATCATTTAATTCAAAGGAACGCCCACTAAAATATTTACATGAAATTAATAATCTGTGTGCTAATAGCCTTATTTCGTATTCAAAGGTTAATATAATAAACCTTACGCCTACATTATGTCATCTTCATTACAACATAATCAAATAAAACATATATTTATGACAGCTACTTATATAGAAAACAGGATTTTAGTTCATTCTTATATTTGAGAAGTATCGTAAAATTTACTGTATGTACCAATGTACCTACAAATTAAACTGTGAATATTAATATTAATTTAATATCAGTACGAACGCGTATTTACTATAAACCTGTTATTATAGGAATTTTACATTAATTAATATGCTTACGCAATATTGATGTGAGAACCGTAGATTAATGTTAAGAGCAATTTTTAACCCACTTCCAAATGTGAGGAGGCTCTATGTTCATGTTTATGTATTTTTTTTGTACTCAATCTGGTTAATGCCGCAATGGGCCTGGCGCTTCTTTGGGATCGATTATTGACAATAAAATTCTATCCGGTATTTTGCGAACAGATTATCATGTCGATTATCGGTCTATTGTACGATAGATGTTAAGAGCCACGAAACTTACTACTTTAATATATTAATATTAAAGTAGTCGTTTTAGTTATAACTGCTGGAGGTAGGCCTCTACCAAGATACGCCACTGAGCCCGTTTGGCTTATTAGGAGGTATATGCCCTAATCGCCACGCTGCGCAGGCGGCTTGGCGATCGCAGGACGTAGCTCCTCGCATCGGTGACGCTGCTGCCCGTCACCGGCCTGTAGTATTTTTTCAAATTATAGCTACTCCGTATAGCTACTCCGAAATGGTTATACCACCATTTGTCGGTCGCCAGAGTCTCGTTAGTTGGTCAGCAGGATGCATCACGGGCAGGTGAAGTAGGCTAGGAACACTGAGATGGTATTTGTGCTCCCTTGCATCCCATCCCATTATAATAAGTATGTACCTATTAATTTTCTGTTAAACCATATATTAATAAAATACATCATCTACGGTTGAACCGACATCGTAACATCAGCCTGTATAGTAGAGCGGAGTGTAGAGCGATATCTTCATTAATCCGACTCAGATAGTCTTAATTTCATGCTAAATAATGCCAGCTCCGATTCATTACGTAACCCTTCACGTGGGGTCTGAAAGACACCTGCCTCGTCAGTGCCATCAACGACATCTAGCGGGAAAATGTTGAATAAATTAGATTTTTATGATTTCGATACGCGTTAACCCAATTTTGGGATATTTTTTAGTAAAGTAATATATAGCAATATGTCGTGATTTATGCTTGGTTTTGACATAAAGATATTCTTGGAAGACTTACTTTTCGCTTATTTCAGGTTAATAAGTCAGAAAGACTATTAACAGCACAGAACAATTAACAGAGCTGTTCAAAATGTTAAAAAAGTCGATGTTTAGACTACATGACAGAATTGAGAACTACACGACAGAAGAGGTGTATCTTGAATACAAGTTTAATAACTTGTATTCAAGATACACCCCTTGTATAAACCAGACTCAATTTTACCTATATATCTTATTTAAGTTAAAAAAAGAAGAGAAATCTTAAAAACAAATTGATTCTGAATCGAATTCCACTATCTGTCAACAGAATTATCTTAACCCTACGTTCGGTGTTCGGGTCAGAATGATCCCAATACCTGATGCGCCGTCACGTCGCACGCTTTGAATGGCAAATCACGAAGGTAGTCCTTCGGGGCCTCAGGGACCTTGTATGAAAATAAAATGATTGCGAAGGGTCTCGCCGGCACTGTATTAAAATATTCCCCGAGGTTACCGCACCTGATGTTTGGATAGCTTTGTTTATTCGGATTTTATCTGTGATAAATTATGTGCCGGGGATTTTTATGATGTAAATAGTGTATGCAAGGGACAGCTTGACTTTCTAAGTTCGTAAGAATCCTAACATTAATAAGTTGGATTTGAACAATGTTAAATATATAGATATCTTATTTTTATGATGTTTCACTTAACTGAATTATTGACTTTTTAAATTCATTAATTTTGTTATAATATTTCTTAAACAAACAAAGAAATCTGCTAGCTCTCTACCTCATTTTTAGGTCATGAAGGATGCTTATAAAAATCTTACAGTCGTATGGCAGCATCTCTTTCTTTCTAGCGCAATAATACTAAAATAAGCATGTTTTAGACTTTGTGCTCGGAATCCAGTCATCCTAGATTGACTATTTCACGTTAGCTTGTTAGTTCACGATGGCTTGTTGGATAGCAAGCAAACGCGAAATAATCCTGCATGCTATGCTAGCACAATAACTTTTGTCATGCTACTGAAAACTTTTATTGTGCCTTTGAAAAGTGAACTTCCAAGCCATCGAAAAATCGAAAATCATTTCATCATCATTATCAGCCGGTAACAGTCCACTGCTGGACGTAAGCCTCCCCCAAGACACGCCACTGAGCCCGATCTTCGGCACTTTGTTTCCAGTCACTGCCCACCGCTTTTCGTATGTCGTCGCTCCACCTGGTCACAGGACATCCTACGCTACGTTTGCTGATTCGCGGTCTCCACTATAGAACGAATCTAAATCGCAAGTATTTGGTAATAATTAAGAAACTTTGTCAGTCATTAAACTGATCATTCTGCTTTCTTTATAAAGCCTCTTGTTTCTATCTATTCCCGAAGATCCAAAAACACTGAGTCACGTTCTCAGTTTCTCCACGATTTCAATATAGAAAGAGGGCTAAGAAAACTTTATATCAAAGAGAACTACCATACCTTCTCTCAAATCTGGCCGGTGCCGAACGTGACCGGGGTCCTGATTGAACCCTTTACGGTATTGCCAGGTTAAATGTTACTTTGATTGAGTTGGTGATATCGCTTTACGTTTACTTTGTTAACTTTTGTTTCATATTCTTACAGGCTGTTAGTTATGTATGCAAATTTATTTAAATTTTGATATTTTATATTAAATTTTATATTCATAAACGCCTTCTATTGTTATATTTTCTGTGGTAGAACGGCGAAACTACGGAGACGTATTTGCTATCAAGTTCAAAAAATTATTGATGTCGAGAAATAAATTGGAAGTTTAACTTCTAACGCGTATTATTCTACGCACCCTCTTTTTTTTTAAGTTATACATGTGCTTAAGTAATAAATGTATGCTATTATCTTTTTTTTAAAAAGTACTTTATATAAAGTGTTAACAAATGCGCGACAAGTTTTTACATTTCTTAAATTTGTTATTATGGGAAATTTTTAGTTTTGCGTGGCAACACTGACCCTTTAATAAATAGCACAATTTTTTTATAAGGCCCACCTTGTGACCGCCATGTTTATGTGCGCGTTGTGGGCCGCATACGACGCTAGGGGGCGCTGATGTATGCGCCCGAAGACGGGCCAACAACTAGGGGCACTTGAATTATTTACGTGTTTTCAAATCTTATATCTTCTGGTTAATATTTATTACTTTTTTTTATTGCCAAATACATCTCTACGGCAACTATGACGCTAATACAGAAACCTACATAAAAAGCGTTTGGCTTAGTGAAAATATATTGTATTTAAGCCACAATATCTTCTCCGTGTGTGTTCCATTCTGTTGCGCTTTGAATAATGAACATTTAATACATATTTTTAATGAAAATAAACAATTAGCATATCACTATCTTACCTGATGAGAAGTAATGATAAACCATCTGGTAAAACTACAGTATATTTAGGGTTATTGCTGATATGCCCAGTCTTCACATTGATGAAAACACCTGTGGGACCGTATGGGTTAAACCACACAACACTCCGACCTAAAAACGAATTGTGTTATCGTTGTTTAGTTTAGCGATTAACTTAAAACTTTAAACAGGTAATATATGATAGTTTCAAAACTACAGTGACATACAAAACCGACTTCACATTCCGCGCGAGTCAGTTTCAGTAGCATTTTTGAAATGTTTATCGCCATTCATTAATGATTCTGTGTTGCCATATCTCTTAAATATAATTATCACATCTTGATACAATTTAAATGATAGGTAACGACCAAACATAATAATTCGAATCAATTCACAATTGGTGGAGTAATCACGTGACTAATATAAAAAAAAACATACAGACGAATTTAGACCTATTTGCAAGTCGGTTGCAAATAAAATCTTGGTAAAAGAAAAAATAAAGTTGTTGCAGAGAAAAAGTTTAATATTCACATTAGGTTATTTAGGTAAAGTATACTTTGATATTTTACTAAAATGAAGAATACGCTGGGTATCATATAAATCCAACGTCCAAAAATGTTGATTTCCTCGATCCAATTTCATCAAAGCGCAGATACACTTCTGATAAAACAAAACGACTGAGCAAGTTATTCTCAAACTTTTTGAGCAAGCCATTTGATGAATATACTTTCATTAAAATTATTTTGAATAATATAGTATGCAATAAATGTAAAAAATAAATGTAGTAAGTAATGTAATAAATATACGGCCAAGTATCTCCAGTGCCTGATAAAGGCCTTGATAAATTAGCTAAGTATTTATCTTTCAGATAAATTAGAACTTTTATATGATATTACCTGTTAAATAATTAGTTATTTAAAACTCTACTCTAAAGCTGCAAACTGTTTCAATAACAGGTCAAATTGGCCCTTAGACAAATAAACAAGCACATAAAAGTCAACAGTATTGAAAATAAAATAAGAAAAGTAATAAACATAAAATAAACATGTTTGTTTTATTTTTTTGTAGTACGTTTATTATATTTATATTACGTTTAAATATAATGTAATCACATTAATTAATAACCAAAACATCCGATACCTATAGATCTTCTACGATAACATGGTCCGCCCCTCCAAATTACTGTTTTAATACCGAATACTTGTTACCGAATATTGTTATCGAATACTTCACAGGTATATAGAAGAAAGAAAAAGAGGCCTCTTTTCTATATTTATAGCGATGCGTCCTGTCATCGCTAACGTCTTATAGAAGGAGATGCAGCTACACAGTCGTATATATGCATCTCTTTTCTTATCGACTATTATCGGTCTAAATTCATCGCTATTCATGAAGAGACTACCGGCCCTGATATACCTATTCAGTAAAACTAAGACGGTCAAGTGGTCTAGGCTCAAGTTTAAGAACCACCATCTGTATTATAGTGCGTGTATCAGCAGAGCTATAAAACTCGTCTAGACGCGTGATTTACGTTCACCTGGGCGGGCGGAAAAAATATTGTTCTACCCGCATTCTATGTCCCGCGGTGTATGGTGCACCATTTAGTGGGATTTATTTGAAAAGTGAATGAATGGAGGCACGGGACTTTTATGGGAAATTTTTCTGGCACTTTATTTTCAGGTAATATTTCTTAATGATGCTAACAGTCAACATTGATCATTTTGAGAGGCTACGTGGTGTTTTTAGGGTAATAGACGGCTTTGACGCCACAGGTAGTGTTAAAACCCTAATGCTCGTTTCACATTGGCGCTCCAGTGAAGAAAAACATTGTTAAAAAACTGCGGTAACTGCGGTAAGGTAAACCGGCAGAATACATGTATTGGGCAAGCTGGCTTAAATCCAGTAACAATACCTGCATGATGGTACTACCTGGCCAGCTACCATCTTCAAGTTGGAAAATCTGTCATCAAAACATAGTAGGTAATGTTTTTCGGCAGTTATCCTTAAGAGCCAGTTCCAATCCTAGGGTTAGCATGCTATCACCGACTACTTTGGTTTACTAGTTTGTGCATGCTACCATATTCGACCGCATCGTCACTCACCGACAGGTGAAATAGTGGCTAAACGGTAGCCTATTAAAATGTAAAAAAAAAAAACCTACCTGTGTTAATTAATAGTTTATTAGTGATATAAAGTCCTGGTTATAAAAATACTGTTGACTAGTTTGCGTAAGCAAAGATTTTGTTTGTGTATATAGTTCTAGCTACAAAAAATGTGCGTCGGCCGGGAATCGAACCCGGATCAACTGCTTGGAAGGCAACTATGCTGACCATTACACCACCGACGCTCATTAACGCTGAGCACAAACAGATAGATATAATACAGATAGAAAGCGCAACTATCCCAACCCGTCATTCAAAGTTGGCGACGACTAAACATCATGGTAAAACTTGGCGAACCGACTGGTGACATATCTTTATTCGGTAGGCAGTTTGAACCAGAGCTGAAGTCTACCACCAATTTAGTACTACCTGGGGATTGCGTATAAGGGTGCGTATGTTATAAAACACGTTATAATAACATGTTAAAATATCATGTTTTATAACATTCCGTGTCCACATTATCTGAAACATGTTACATAATAGTTTTATAACATGTTATATTACATAGTCTGTACGCACCCTAAGATTAAGGTCTGCGTCTACCTCAAACTTGCTACTGAATAGTCTGAATATGACTAGCGCAACATATGAAGTCGATTTTTTTAACGATCTTTATCAATTAAAAGACCTTTATCATTACACCTCTGAGTTTTTGGAAAACTATTTGCTTGTAAAATAAAACTGGCCAAGTGCAAGTCGGACTCGCACTCGTAGGGTTCCGTAACACAGTTAAGTATTCCATAACTATGATTTTTTGCAACTACAAAATTAACTTTGTTTTTCATTGTGTTTGTATGAAAAACAAAGTTATCTTTGCGGTCGCCGTCGTTGTTAGTTTTTATTGAGATCTACATTTATTTTTTTTAGATTTTTCACTCCCATACTTTAAAAGTTAGAGGGGGGGGGGGGGGGGGGGGCACACATTTTACCACTTTAGACGCGCCTATCTTTCAAATGATTGACTTTTAAGACCTATCCATAGACGTAATATCCGTAGACCCCACCCCACACGTATAGGTTTGAAGAAAAAAAATTTTTTTTGTTTCAGTTCCATGTATGGGATCCCCTTAAACTTTTATATTTTTTATTTTTATATAAAAATCGGAAAGCGGTTCACAGAATACATCTACCTACCAATTTTCAATTCTGTAGTCTTAAAAGTTTCGAAATAAAATGGCTGTGACATACGGACGGACAGACAGACTGACAGACGGACAGACAGACAGACAGACAGACAGACAGACATGACGAATCTATAAGGGTTCCGTTTTTTGCCATTCGGCTACGGAACCCTAAAAAAGTGTGTGTGCTCTATAAGATTTTCAACGAATACGACTTAGTCGATATTTCCATATCCCCCAAAGCCCAACCACCTTTTAAGAATCCATAAGTAGTTGAAGAAAGGAAGGGCACGTAAGATACGGGAGATGGCCGCCACGTGGACACGATTGGCTATTAACGTCCCCCCCCCCCCCCTCTAAAAGCTTGAAAAATCTGGAAAAATTCGCGATAATAGCGCATTTCATGAACTTTAAAGGAAAACTATAGCGGTGAAGATAACTTTATTAGTGTAGCAGTACTAGTCGTTGAACTTGGGTATTGGATTAATTTGTACCAAATACAAAATCCTTAGAATAAATCATTTAAAGTGACAAAGACCTAGTACCTAGTTGCTTGTTTATAACGGGTAAAGACTTGCATTGAATAACAGGCTACTACTAGGAACCCCAACACGCACTTGGCCGGTTATTTATGTTGTTGTATTAAAAGAATGGCATATTACCCGTAGGTAGAGTTGGGCCGGTAGTCTCTACATGCATAGCGATGAATTTCGAGCGATAATCGCCGATACAAAAAGAGATGTAGATAACAACTGTCTAGCTGCATCTCATTCTAGCAGACGTTCGCGATGACAAGACGCATCGCTATCAATGTAGAGACTTCCACCCCTGCGAAGATGGCGTCGTCGGAAAGTCATCGAATTATTTATTTATTTGTTATCTTAATTTAGGTCAGACAAGAACAGTCTTCCAATTGTCTATCCAGGTTTTTAGCTTTAACCCGTCTTTCAAATTAGCTAGTACTGAGCATCATGCCGAAATTTACAAATAGATTAATGACATGTTTTTATATAGGGAGGTATGTACCAAGAACTGAGCTTACCAACAATGATAAACAATTATAGCGGCACAGTATCTGTACTGTGGCTAAGCTTCTAGCCATAGGTGTGAGCGGGTTATCATTGAAAAGTATAATAACTTATTGCGCTCGGCCACTTCGCTTGCATTAAAAGGTATCGCATGCTAATTTCTGCCATTTTTCTACCCCTGTGTAAAATTTCAGCTCTCAATCCGTTAAGCCGTTTAGTCATGAAAACTTACCAAACAGACAGAAAAACCGAGTTACCTTTATATTTATATTTTATATTATTGGTAGATAATATTATGGATTTATATGATGGTCTCGGTGTACCCCAATTTTTTCCTACCTTATTTTATGAGGATTATACGATCAGCCTCTACCTTGTCAACGTTCTTCCACATACCCAGGTTGGACACTATTACTATCACCACCTTACAACTACCCTCAACCCCGACTCTAATACATCATAATAATAAAGTTACTTTTCCTTTGTTTCGGCTTCTATTGTCTTTGGTACCAAGGTATAGTGGGGAAATTGACTTACCCTAGATAAGAATGGTAATAGCTACTGTTTTTTTCCTTCGCAAATTACGTTTGAACAGTAACGGTTTTCTTGTTTACCTTTATTTTGTTTTTCTATTTTATGATGGTTAACCTTAGAGGGGAGGAAATTGTTTCTATCACATTTGATGACAAACCCTTGAAATGTAGTTAAGTAAAAAAAATAGCAGAATTTCATTGGATCAAAGCCATTTACTTTAATACCAGTTATAAACTTATATAGATATTTTATAAATTAGTATTCAGATGGCGTTCATTTACATTAGAGAGCTATATTCGGTGTGTCTTTGCGGGATCGAATCCGGAACGAAGTAATTCGCCAGAGAACTAAAGTGATCGACATAGCTCAACGGATTAGCAAACTGAAGTGACTGTGCGGCAGCGGTCATATCTGCCGAAGGACTGATAACCGTTGAGGTAGACTGGTTCTAGAGGGGAGTGTGGAACGCGAATTGGCTAACGTAGCGTAGAACGCCTTGTAACCAGGTGGAGCGACGACAAACACAAAGTGTTGGGCAGTGACTGCAAAAGAAGAGCCGAAGATATGGCTCAGTGGCGCATCTTGGTAAAGGCGTACGTTATCATAAAAGGCAGCCTATGCTAGCCCACTGTTCGACATAGGCCTCTCCAACTGCTCGCCTTGAACCACAATCCTCGACAACTCTCATCTAGCATTTATTTATTTATGTTCCTTTAAAACGTATTTACATTCATATACCTATTTATTACCTTTTGATGAATCACCACACACCGCCATAAATCACGTTAATTGTTTCTCCATCAGAAGGTTGTCTGGAAGAGATCGCTCTTAGCGATAAGACCGCCTATTGTTACACTATTGTTTCATTTATTGTAATGTACTGTTTCTTTTTATGGTGTTCAATAAAGTGTTTTCTATTATATTCTAGCTCCTAAATATATATACTTTTACTTTTAACATGATATTAGTGGGCTCAGATTGTACTTTTCTTTTTGTCAATAAAGTGTTCTTAAATCGTTTTTAGGGTTCCGTACCCAAAGGGTAAAACGGGACCCTATTACTAAGACTCCGCTGTCCGTCTGTATGTCTGTCTTCTGTCTGCCTGTTTGTCTGTCTGTCCGTCTGTCACCAGGCTGTATCTCATGAACCGTGATAGTTAGACAGTTGAAATTTTCACAGATGATCTATTTCTGTTGCCGCTATAACAAGAAATACTAAAAACAGAATGAAGTTAAAAATAATAGTGGTTCCCCATACAAGGAACGTGTTTTTTTCGGCAATTCACGCCATGTATGAACGCTTAGTTAGGTAAATGTCCCATAGATGGCGTTATATTGAAATGTCGATCCCTATAACCTTTGTAAGACGTTAGATGGCGTTATAAGAAATAAAATGTGTATAATTTTTTATTTTTTGCTGGCGAAAAATGATAGTGGTATTTTTTGCTCGATCTTATAAAATACTGTAGTGTGGTACGGAAACCTTCTAGTGCGAGTCCGACTTGCACTTGGCCAGTTTATTTACGGTCATTGAGTTGGTTTGGATACCGAGTAAGCGTCTTATTTGTCCAGTTCCCAGAGCAAAGAAGATATTTCAGTAAGTACAACAATTCACTTCGAGTGCCACCGATAAATCGTCCATGTTTAACACGTTCGTCGCCGGCACCGCGCCAAGCTGCGATAAACGCCACCTCTAAGCGGCTCTCACCGGCGCCGCCAGATAGCGAGCGCCCTATCGCACATCGACGCATTGCTATTTTATAAAGCTAAGAACATTTTTTTTAACAAAAACGTCCTCTCTCACTATTGTCAGTATGTTAGCTTGGTTACATACGCCGAAAACTTATCTACAAATTTTTACATTATTTTTGACTACAAAATTTTATTTCATAGCGTTCTTATCTGAAAAAATGCTTATAGTCTTCAAACGGCTGAACGGATTTTCATGAATCAAAGCTAAAATCATTCTCGATTAAAACACCTATCAACAAAAAAACTAAATCAAATCGGTTCATCCATGTGGGCGCTACGATGCCACAGAGCACACACATACACAGATAGACAGATGTACGCGTCAAACTACACTATATACGCGTAATAACACATCTTCTTTTTGCGTCGGGGGTAAAAAACAGTTATTATTACAACTGTTTTATGTAACAAGGTTAATAATGACTACAGATTCACTGACCGTTTTAAAGACTTACCGTGCCGTGTTACGTTATCTCCGCGTTATCTATTTATTTATTTATTTATTCATATATCAATACTTTAAATGGCCATACGTTATGGTATTCTCTATGCCAATTTCAAGTTCGGTAACGCGGTAGGGTAAGGTTATGAGCGCGTTTTGAAATATCGTGACATATGAGGACGTGTAACGCGCGCGTTTTTTGTAAAATTTACCTGTCGTGTGGCATACAGAATACAATTTTTCAATAACGCGTTAAGGAACGCGTTATCTCATTGGTCATACTGAATAAGGCCCCAGTGCGAACGGGCTTACATTTTACCATGTCATAGAAGAATCTACCAAAAACCTTTATGTATTTGTAACTGCCGCGATTATCTTTATTGTAGCTAGTTAGAAAATCTGTCTCCAAATATCTAATGTGTTCCGGCAGCTATCCTTGAGAGCCAGTTCCCATTCTAGGCCTAGCGTGCTTACCATCATCGACTGCATCATCACTTACCAACAGGTGAGATAGTGGTCAAACGCTAGCCTATAACATATTTAAAAAAAAATGTGTTGAAAGAGACACAATTAAATATACATAGTGTTATTTTCTAAGTAGGCAGCTGTACCTGAAAATATAAAGTAAATATATATCACAATATATATAGTACTTAAAATACTAGAACTAGTAGTTTTCTTTCTTCTTCTTCTTCTACTAGCGACACAGGTGAGATAGTGGTCAAACGCTAGCCTATAAGATATAAAAAAGATTGACAAATAGAATAAGCTTTATTGCACTTAAAACCTTATAATAGGGCACAGTATAGTGATTAAATTACAGTATGCTATAACTGTATCGTTAATTAGTTATCTATTCCAGGCAACTGTGGGCTAATTATCGACACTTTAAAATCATACAGGTAATAAATAGATGAGAATGAAAAGCAGCAATATATATATATGTATATATATATTTATTTAAATTTACAATTACATATAATATTGTACTTACACGTACAATTAATTACTAAATACATATACTTTTTTAAAACACATAAATTTAGTACATCCAATGAAAAAATAAATAGAGAGTTTTACTGGGACTCATCGCTCTAAAATAGTTTTAACCATCATCCTCCTATTTTAATCAAGTTTCATTGACCGTGGTCTTCTCGCGACCACACATGACCACTTTCACTCCATCAATATGTGTTCACATTGCGAAACTTTAAAATATACAAGCCCTATAATAATAAAACTTTTATCACCAAATATCACTCCGTACACATCCGTACTGTGAAGCCACATTTTTATCCGAAAACAATAACCAAACGTCCGCAAAGTTGGCAGTGTCTGGATGCCATCATACCTGTTGTATAGCCGGGGAGGTTGCCAAACGGCCACCGCTTGCCAAATTAGATCGTAAAGGTTAAAGAGAGGTACCTATTGTGCTTTAATGGAATATTAGATACTGATGTCGGGTTATGATTATGATGGGCAGTTTCGATTGCTATTTAGAAATTTTAGGAGAAAATATTACGATTTTAGTAGTGAGGCTCTTGCTAGCACCATTTTTTCAGTTAATCGTGTTGTGATATGGTAATAATTATTTAAGATAGTTTACTAAATGGAAAAACAATCGACTTCTACCTAGCTATGATTCGCTAGTAATTTTCAGTACTAAGTTTGAGGTGTTTATCTCTATATCTCTGGAGATATTCATAAAATCTCGATGAAATTTTAATGGGACCATCGAGGAAGTCATAGAAATATGAATTTATTATTCCTATTTCTATGGGGGAAATAAACAAAAATTAACAATTAATTTCATAAAATTTCGTGTTGACGTTTTTCCAACAAAGGTCCAAATTACGGTACAATTTTCAAGGTATTTTTTCTAGTTTAAAAAACATTTGTTAAGAAATAAAGCGAACAAAAAGAAAGCTAGGAAAGTAAGTTTAACAAAGCGTTATAAATTCGGGTGAGTCCACGACAGGTCACTTTGGCAACGCGCCGGTAGGTGGCGCTGGCAGTGGAATGCCGGCCTTACTTGTCTTGCTCTACTTCTTTTATATATCTACGGTTTTAAAGTGCTTATGAATTCTCTCAATTTATGGAACTGTCGTTGAAAGAAAATCCTTTAAGAAAATTTAATTCTAATGGCTTCTAAGAGAGTTCGCTCCCGACTACACGTTTTTGCCTAAAGTTGAAAAGATGGTTTATAGAGAAACGTTTCTGCTTTGAAACAGATATTTTTAACCGACTTCACAAAAAAGGAGGAGGTTCTCAATTCGTCTGTATGTTTTTTTTGTGTGTGTATGTTACGCGATTACTCCGTCAATTGTGAACGGATTCAAATGATTCTTTTTTTAATAGGTAGGGTACGTTTCCGAGGTGGTCCCATTTTAATTTTATCGAGATCTGATTAGTATCTCCAGAGATATGGAGATAAATACCTCAAACATAGGATAATGCACTGGTTCTAGAAGAAGAGTCCCAAGAAGATTATACACAATGGAGGTTGCTATTGCATATACTCTTAAAGACTACATAAAGACCGGCAAAGTTGAGTTGGACTCGCCCACCGAGGCTTCCGTACCAACGTTGGTTGGTACCAATTAGGCTAGACCTCTAAAAAGGTCAACGGGAAGTACCTAATAGGTTTTCGACCCAAAACCTATAGGATACTTCCGGTTGACCTAGAATTGTGAATTTTGGTCAAAAGCAAGGTCTTACAGCACAAGTAAAGGAAAAATTCCGAAAAATAAAATAAGTTGAAAATTAAGGTAAATTTTGGTAGGTACTTACAAGTTTTCGTGAAAATCTAAATTTGCCCATATCTTTTTATAGTGTTCACTCAGGACCTTGAATTTTATATACCTAATAGGGACTATAGACTTCTGAATCAGGTATAAATTTCAACTTGCTAAATCCACCCATTTCTGAGAAAATCGGTGTGACACACAGACAGACAGACGGACAGACAGACAGACAGACAGACAGGCAGACAGACAGACGGATAAGAAAGTGATCTTATAAGGATTCCTTTTTTTTACCTTTTGAGGTACGGAACCCTAAAAATATGACCTTGAATAATGTTTTAACATCTTTCTTCACGTTGATTTTGGTTTTTGACAGATATTCTTACGGTAACTGTGAGCGAGATAGAAACAAAGGTGGGGAGAATTAATTTGTCTTCACAGGAATGTTCTACCGGGCAAAGTCTTGTTAGGGTGCAAAGTTAGTTATTATTTTTTGACATGACATGACGTTTGGCGAAGATGGCGGTCATATCAGTCCCGCAACATTGCATACATAATTAAGTAACTCAGAATTATGAACGTACTTTGTACCAAACAATACTGAAAAAAATTATAAGCATAATACCACAGATTATATAATAGTTACTTAGTAAATAATACTTTCCGTTGTTAGGTTGCTACACAGTGCTTTCATCATTCGGGTAGGTATCAACAATGATGGGAAGTGCGAACTCATAACGTAATAGTGTGATTCAGTAGTATCTGTCGGCCATATGGCGGCAATTAATGTTAATAATCGCACATAATACTTTTTAATATTCATTTTGGAATATCCTACATCCTATAATCTTATAATACATCTAGTCCGTGTTATAAAAGTATTTGGAATTATTGTAATAAAATAGACAATTAATTATCGTGTGTGTCAGATGCTTTTATAGTCAGGGCCATTTTGGACATAGTCCTTTGATACCTTGATGACATCATTATGACTAGTGATTATTTTCACTAGCGCGGCATTTAAACACAATTTTTTAGGGATCCGTACCCGAAGGGTACTAAATGAACACTTTTTGAGACTTTGTTGTCCGTCCGTCCGTCCGTCCGTGTGTCTATATGTGCGCACTTTACAGATCTGTATCTTTTTAGTCAGTGTATAACGGCCCAGACACGAAATTTTATAGATACACGTAATTTAATTAAAACTTGTTTTGCACTAAAAAGGGCAAAACAAATAATTTTTCAAAAAAAATAAAACCGACTTCATAACTACAAACAGGCACTCAAAAGCAAAAAATAAATTACTTGATATAATTATTATAAGCGCTACCCACTTATCTATTTGAAGTCGGTGCCAGCCAAGTCTAATAGGTAGTAGATAGATGCTACCTACATGTATCTACCTACTTACTACTGCTACTACTACATACATAGTATCTATCTACTATCCAATAGACTCAATGGCGCATCTTGGGAGAGGCCTACGTCCAGCAGTGGACTGATACAGGCTGATGATGATGATGATCCAATAGACTTGGCTGGCACCGACTTCAAATAGATAAGTGGGTAGCGCTTATAATAATTATATCAAGTAATTTATTTTTTGCTTTTGAGTGCCTGTTTGTAGTTATGAAGTCGGTTTTATTTTTTTTGAAAAATAATTTATTTATTGATGTCAAATGAATGATTGTAACTATTAATTTAATTTAAATATAGTCTACACATTTTTCATAATATTATGATAAAAATAATATAATTGTGACTACAATATTATAATGCTGACATCAAAACTCGGTACAAGTCTTATAAAAAAAAAACCCTTATACAAGACTCAAGCCAGGGATTGTTGGGTTCAAAGGCATGTTAATTACCAACAGAACTGACATAAGACTACTATTTAAATTCGTAAACACTCAAAGTGTTATCCTCGTACTCCTCCTGTTCTTTGGCAATATCCATGTTACGCTCACATGTTGTTTTTTAACCGACTTCACAAAAAAGGAGGAGGTTCTCAATTCTTCGGAATCTTTTTTTTATAGGGATTCCCAGGTGGTCCCATTTAAATTTTAACGAAATCGGCCGAGCCGTTTTTAATATATCAACATTTGTATTACGACGCATTTACTTATCTTGACGACTTACTACTTGGCCGGCACTTTACTTACTGGCACAGATTATGTAATAGTTACTACGTCTACTGGCTTCTTTGAATAGCGCGACGTTTGAAGTCGGTTCCTTTAGTTTTTTAAACGATTTTAAATTATTCTACAATTACGTTACAAAGTAATAAATGGTTAAGATCATGTCGGTTCATGCTTAGTATAAGGTTCCGTATGTATACATTTATTACAAGGCGGGTTTATTTATAGCGTGTGTTCTTTGAAACATCATTTAACCTTTGATTCGATTAACTAGCTAACATAATATATAACTATAACACGTAAATCTGATATTAAACACTACCTCCGACTTATGCTATTATAATCTGTTAATTGAGACCATTTCAATGAGCCTAAACACGACATCTCTACCGTTAGTTAAAGACTTGAGTATATAACAAATTAAAGTAGTACCTTTACAACGAATTACCTATACAACGAATACAGGAGATGTCTCAGCAGTAGGTCAAGGCAACATGTTCTTGCAATACCATTGAAGTAACAGGATACGTTAAAAGTTATAGACATAGCTCAAAGGATTAGTAAGCTGAAGTGGCAGTGGGCTGGTTACATCTGTCGTAGAACCGATCACCGTTGGGGTAGACGTGTTCTAGAGTGGAGACCACGGTTCGGTAAACGCAGTGTAAGGCGCCCTCTAGCTAGGTGGAGCGATGATATACGCAAGTTGGCTGGCAGCGTTTGGAAACAGAGAGCTGAAGATCGAGCTCAGTGGCGTGACATAGGTGAGGCCTGTGTCCAGCAGTGGACGGAGATAGGCTCATGATGATGATGATGATGAACAGGATACTGAATTTATCAGGCCTATGAAATTTGCTTTCATAGCCTCATCGACTGTAAAAGGTCTCACAGTCTAAAAACTGCTGAACGGATTTGTTTAATCAAAGCTACACGCTCTCGATTAAGTCACCTATCAAGCAACAATATCCCAGGCAGACACACATATACACAAATACACAGAATAAACTTATAACACCCCCCATTTTGATTCGAGGGTTAAACATTTAACTCAAGCAAATTTTATAACATAATGTTTCTTTAAGTGTTATCGACACTTGATATTTTTCTACATCCATACTAATATTATAAAAACGTTTTTGACTCTGTCTCTGTCTGTTTGTTACCTAATCACGCCAAACCGGACGAGCTGATCTTACTGAAATTTAACAAGGAGATACTTTATAGGATGATAGGATAGGGGAATTAAACATGTGTTTTAAGTGTGACGTTCGACGTCTAGATGAAAGCTGAATGGCTCGATACCTTTGTTTTTTTTTTGTAAATTCAAAGCAATAAGTTATGTTTCTGTTATATCTATAATATTTTTTATTGAATATGATCTGTTTAATGTTATTTGACGTGTGTAAGTGCAAATTTTGAATTTGCCCATATACTGAATAAATGCTTTGACTTTGACTTTGACTTTGATGAGGATGAACATAGGCCACTAAATTATTGGTGGACGTGAACGGAGTTACGGAAGTGGTAAATATAAGATTTGTGAAAGATACAATTATTACCCAACTAAACAAGCAAATTATAATCAACACCAACATTGTGCATGCGAATGTCAGTTTGTATATTTGTTTTATTGTTTGGGACCTCTTCACGGTGAAACGGCTCGACCGATTTCGCTAAAATATTTCACAGAGATAGCCAATATAGTGGGTTGGATACATATACATTGGATACTTTTTACCGCGGGTAAAGCCGCGTGGCGCTGCTAGATACTATATACAATCCCAAATTTCGCCACATAAGGATTCTTTGTAGTTACTACGGAACTCTAATAACTAATTTGTCAGTCTAGTCGAAATGTCTGTGGAGGCGATAGACCGATAATAATTGGGATAACCAGATGATCTAACAGTTACGCTGAACTCTACATTTAACCAGATATGTAATGAGTCTAACATGACTTCTAGCAAGTTGATAAGCTTCGCTTGAATGGGCCTGATGCACACAAAGTATGTTACTTAACGTAATTGCGTGTAATGGAAGTACATACTTTTTTGTTTGACATAATTTTGTATGCATTTTACGATTGCGACTTGTCATCGACCTATATAATATCGTTTAAAAACTAAAAAACAACCGACTTCAATGCCGCGCTATTCATTTTCAGTACCAATTTTGAGATGTTTATCTCAACATCTCTGGAGATACTTATCATACCTCGATAAAATTACCATGGTACCACACTTGGAATATCTCCTTTCGAACAAAAAAAGAATAATCGAAATCGGTTCATAAACGACGAAGTTATCCGCGAACAAACATATAAAAAAAAAAATATATATACGGTCGAATTGAGAAACCTCCTCCTTTTTTTGAAGTCGGTTAAAAAGGCTGTGCTAAGTGGAAATTTAGTTTTCACTAAATCTTATTGCAATATATTTTGTGAGTTGTATATTTATATGTCAAAATAACCATTGACCTAGATCGTTATTGTAGTTTCAATAGGCATGACGACAGTATCAAAAAATCAAAGATTCAATGATTTTAGGGGAAAATACATATTAAAACACTAGTTTAGTTTTATATAAAAATTAAGATTATTAAGATTTTCAATAAAATAAAACATTAAAGTACTGCAATCGGCCATTTTGATTGAAACACCAATCACAGCGCATGACGTCACGCTTAGGTCCTCTTAAATGAGGTTTCTTGAAAATGTTATTAAACTATGGAGAACCCTGTGTATCTGTTGTCACAGATTATATTATAGTTACTACGTTAAGTATGTCATTAACCAATGCGTGACGTCACAGCCGACGGTATGACACATATAAACTGTTTTCGTGCACTATTAAAAAAATATTAGAAAAATTGCTTTAAACTTCGTTAAACTTAAGTTTATTACCGAAATAAAGGTTTTTTCGTGAAAAATAAATGTGTTCCCACATTCATTGTCATCATAATCAGCCGGTATCAGTCCACTGCTGGACATAGGCCTCTCCCACATTATGGAAGAGGATTTCAAAATCTTTCGTCACGCCTATTCTTGCATAGTAGTAAAGGGTAACCACTGGTGGTATGGTATCAGCAGAATATTTAGTGCCAGTTAGATCGAAATAATTCAGATTAAACGTCGAATAAAACAAATATATAGTTTTCTTTTTATAACAATCCGTAAGTTGTAGATAGTTTACACCAAAGAACAAATCTCAGAGATCAAATTCAAAGGATTCGATGAATTAGGTATACTATTTTAACGTAAACAGTCTGCTAAAAAGTGATGTCGTAGTTTCTACTCATTGAAATATGAGTAATACCTTATTATTCATATTTCTATGTTTCTACTACTATCGTCATAGTCCGTTAGACTGAGCATGATGTCCTAAAGACCCGTACTGCATGATTAGTTGCCTGCCGACATATATGCATTTATTATGTACTTTAAACGAAAATTAGCTAATAATATTCAAATGGGACCGAGTTCGATTAGCTGCTATTGTTGCTATATGGGTCGATTGTATTCAATTTCGGTGCAGTATATAAGAGCGTAATTGCACAAAGCATAATTATTACATACAAACTTACAGTCCGATCCAGTAGTGTGCCACGCATTGAAACAACCAATAAAACAAATATGTCTCGGCTTACGGTAAGCGTTATTATTTTACTCGTATATATAAATAACAATAAAATTAAGTATGATCTTTTAAAGTAAATAAATAATTGTATTTTTGTTTTAGATTTTCTTTGTGCTCGCCGTAGTGTACGAAGTAGTAGGCGGTCCTGTGACGGACCAGCGGCCGGAAGCTACCGGGATCGGACACGGCCTCGGTGGCCCGGGGCTAGGGTTGGCTACCGTGGGAGCAGTGGGTGTTGGCATCGAGGGACCTGGTTTCATCGCCGGAGGACCCGCTCTAGTCGCCGGAGGACCCGCTCTAGTCGCCGGCCCGGCTGCAGTAGTCGCCGCTCCCGGTATCGGTTCCGGACTCGCCCTCAACAATGCAGCCGCCGTCGGCGCCGCTCAGCTCAACGCCATCCAGAACGCGCAGGCCGTGCAAGCCACACAGATCGCCAACGCCGCCGCTGCGGCCATCCAAGGAGCACGCGCCACCGAAGCCGCTGCGAGAGTGGGACAGGCTAACGCTATCAGGAACGCTGAAGCTCTCGATGCGACTCGTATCGCAAACGAACAACGCGCCGCTGCCGCGGCGTGGGAGAGCGCTAGAGCTGCAGATGCGGCCAGACGCGCCGGTGCCGCCAGCGCAGCTGAGGTCGCTCGTGCCGCTGAGGCGGGTCGTGTCGCCAACGCCGCTCACGTGCAAGCAGTCGCGATTGCCAACACTCGCTCCGTGGAGGCAGCCCGTATTGCCAACGCTGCCAGAAATCAGGCTGCGGCTGTAGCGACCAGCGCCGCTCATACTCAAAGCGTGGCCGACGCTGTCGCGAGGAACGTTGGAGAAGGTGCCGTGCTGGCCGTCGGCTCTAGGGCCGTGATCGCCGGGCCAGCTGTGGCCGCCGCGCCCGTAGCTTTGGCGGGACCTGTAGCCATCGGCGGCGGTCACGGAGGCTACGGCCTCGGAAGCTACGGCCACGGAGGCTACGGTCACGGAGGCTACGGCCATGGAGGATGGGCCGCTAGAGGTTACCACCACTAAGCCTGAACACTGTATTTTAAGCGACATAAAAAGAACGACTTCCTACCGATGAAACTATAAACTTAACGACCATAGGATGATATTACGATAAATGTGGTAAAACGAAGCAGATTGTGCTTAGAGTTGAACTCAACGATAAAACATTGTACTTTAGTTTTTTAGTATATGACTACTATGTAACTACTGTGTAAATAAATTTAAATGATACGAACAAAAATGTCTTTTCCTGTAGCTATAAATGTTTATAGGCTAGCGTTCGACCACTATCTCATCTGTTGGTAAGTGATGATGCGGTCGAATACTTATATGAGGAGATACGGTTTTACTTAAAAAAAATTGGAGTTTATTCATAATGTTGTTCTTTGAGTTAGTGCAGGTACTATTTAGTGTTTTTATTTTTGTATTGCTCGGAAATTAACAGTGTAATTCTTTAACTAAATTATAACTTAAAATGTACCTATATACTATTTAATAGTTTTCGCATATTGCATCTAATTCACTTGTTTACTTCTTGTCAAATTTATAACACCCCTCTTTTTAACCGACTTCACTAAAAAGGAGGAGGTTCTCAATTCGTCTGTATGTTTTTTTTTTGTGTGTATGTTACGCGATTTCTCCGTCAATTGTGAACGGATTCAAATGATTCTTTTTTTAATAGGTAGGATACGTTTCCGAGGTGGTCCCATTTTAATTTTAGCGAGATTTGATAAGTATCTCCAGAGATATGGAGATAAACACCTCAAACATAGGAGAATGTACTGGTTTTAGTAGAAGAGTCCCAAGAAGATTATACACAATGGAGGTTGCTATTGCATATACTTTTGAAGTCTACAAAATATGACCTTGAATAATGTTTTTACATCTTTCTTCTCGTTGATTTTGGTTTTTGACAGATATTCTTACGGTAACTGTGAGCGAGATAGAAATAAACGTGGGGATAATTAATATTTTTTATTTTTTTTAATATCTTATAGGCTAGCGTGTACACTTTTTCACCTGTTGCTAAGTGATGATGCGGTCGAAGATAGAGAAGCGGACTAGAATGGGAACTGGCTCTCAAGGATAGCTGCCTGAACACATTAGATGTTTGGCGACAGATTTTCTAACTTGAGGGTGGTAGCTGGCCAGGCGGACACTAGATATGTCCTACCACCATGCGGGGGTTGTTGGTTTCTTAACGATGTTTTCTTTTACCGGAGGGTTACTGTGAGAAGCTCACATATATTTTTCGATAGAAAAATTCATTGGTGCACGGCGGTTTGAACTCGGTACCACGGCATCAAAGCCGACTGTTCTCCCAATTACGCCACCGGGCCCTCAATAAATAATTTTATATAAATATAAATAATTTGTCTTCACAGAAATGTTCTACCGGGCAAAGTCTTGTTAGGGTGCAAACTTTTTTAAACATACCTAAGATTTTTTGACATGACATGACGTTTGGCGAAGATGGCGGCCATTTCAGTCCCGCGACACTGCATACATTATTAAATAACTCAGAATTATGAACGTACTTTGTACCAATCAACACTGCAAAAAAAAATTATAAGTATAATACCACAGATTATATAATAGTTACTACGTAAATAATACTTTCCGTTGTTAGGTTGGCTACACAGTGCTTTCATAATTCTGGTTTCAACAATATAGGGAAGTGCCTCTTATAACGCAGTAGAGTGATTCAGTACTCTGTTGGCCATATGGCGGCAATTAATGTAATCGCAAATAATACTTTTTAATTTTCATTTTGGAATACAACTAGTGCGTGTTATAAAAGTATTTGGAATTATTGTAATAAAATAGACAATTAATTATCGTGTGTGCCAGATGCTTTAATTGCACAGGGCCATTTTGGACATTATCCTTTGATACCTTGATGACATCATTATTACTAGTGAATATTTTCACTATAGCGCGGCATTTAAAGTCAACTTTTTTAGGGTTCCGAACCCAAAGGGTACCAAATGCACACTTTTTGAGACTTTGTTGTCCGTTCGTCCGTCCGTCCGTCCATCCGTCCGTGTACCATACATATGTGCGCACTTTACAGATCTGTATCTTCTTAACCGTTATAGGTACATACTTGAAATTTTCAAAAAGTATTTATCCGTCAGTGTATAACGGCCCAGACACGAAATTTAATAGATGCATGTAACTTAATTAAAACTTGTTTTGCACTAAAAAGGGTAAAATAAGTTATTTTTCAAAAAAAATAAAACCGACTTCATAACCACAAACAGGCACTCAAAAGCAAAAAATAAATTACTTAAAATTATTATAAGCGCTACCCACTTATCTATTTGAAGTCGGTGCCAGCCAAGTCTATTGGATAGTAGATAGATACTATGTATGTAGTAGTAGTAAGTAGGTACATGTAGGTTAGTAAGTAAGTAGATACATGTAGGTATTATATATCTACTACCTATTAGACTTGGCTGGCACCGACTTCAAATAGATAAGTGGGTAGCGCTTATAATAATTTTAAGTCATTTATTTTTCGCTTTTGAGTGCCTGTTTGTGGTTATGAAGTCGGTTTTATTTTTTTTGAAAAATAACTTATTGTGTTTGTGGTTAAAGAAAGCTGCGTAATGACAAATGTATACAATCAATGAATTTCTGACTGATATATTACATGATCACGAAATGTGTTTGTAAAAACTTTTGTTGTTTGCTACACACCTACCTACTTTAGTTTAGTTTAGTTAGTAATTTAGTGAAAGTACATTAACGTGCCCACATAAATCTCAGGCTGTTGTTTTCCAAGTTTCGTGCTGAGCCTGACTTGTTCCAAGTAATTTTTTTCCGACGTTTTCACATTCATAGGTACGATATACTTAGCCCTTTTATGTAATTGGCGATAAATCTTCATGTAGTTGTTTTGTTTGTGTAGCTCGTCATTCTGTCGAGTATGCCTTTCACCTAAGTTACTTAAGAATTTGGCAGTCGTTTTCATGTTTCATCATTTTCTATACAAGTTTATTAATAATATTCTCTATGGTTGATTCTTTTTTTCTTGAAGACGAGCAAGCGCTTGATTAATAACTCAATTCATCTTAAGAGACGATGGCGTTCATGGTATTAAGCTTGCCTGGCAGACTGCAGTAACATAAGAATCATGACAACCGATATTTTTTGTCCACTGGCAACCGTCTCATCCGTCCTCTGAACTCGTACGACCCTGATACACGTCCAATGACAACACTTTATCAGAAGCAATGTGATGCCATGTGTATTAAAGTAATTAGAATAGAATAAAATAGAAAAATCTTTATTGTACACCAACTTAAAATGAAACAAACCGAAATTAAGCTACTTAAGTTACTAGAGGCAATACAATGGGCGGTCTTATCGCTTGAAGCGATCTCTGCCAGACAACCTTTGGATGG
This sequence comes from Cabera pusaria, assembly GCA_954871355.1. NCBI lineage: Eukaryota > Metazoa > Arthropoda > Insecta > Lepidoptera > Geometridae > Cabera > Cabera pusaria. The sequence goes on from OX940894.1 coordinate 27,469,351, forward strand.
ACAGAATTGTTAAAAGAAGTTGACGGTAGTACAATGCGTCACATGGTACTAAAGTGCGAAAATATAATCAAAATAAAAAACAAACAATCAGTAATGCATAAGCATCATATACATGTATTTGCTTACCAATACAAAACAAAATATACATACACGTACATATCAGAATACTTACTTACTTACTTATAAACAAATATATTATGTATATAAATAATCAATAATATACATGTATAAATATTCTATACAAACAAAATATATACATATACCTATAGATAAAAAATATATACTTAAAGTACAGAGTAAATATGTTACATACTATTAAGTGATAAATAGTGATTTTTCACCATATTTTTGAAGATTGGGAGTGATTGAGCTTTTCGTATATCTAAGGGAAGTGCGTTCCATAATCGTGCAGCTTGAACAGTAAAAGTCTTGCCATAGTACTCAGAAGTATGTGAAGGAATTTTCAGAATAAGTGTGTCAGAAGATCGTAAGGATAGGGAATGTGACTGATGTAGGAATTTCAAACATTCTTTTAAATAATGAGGAGTGGAAGGGATAAGGGAATATAGGAGAGAGAGGATGTGTGCATTCCGGCGCAAACGAATCGGTAACCATTTCAGCTTACTACGTAATTCTGAGATGTGGTCAAACTTGCGAAGGCCATAGATAAATCTAATGCAGAAGTTCGGTAAACGTTCGAGTTTATTGAGCTGGTCTTCGGTTAAGTCGAGGTATGAGACGTCGGCATAATCAAGTATTGGGAGTAACAGGGATTGAGCAAGCGCAATTTTGGTGGATATTGGCAGGAAATTGCGCAACATCCGAAGGAAAAATGCTGCAGCAAAAAATTTGCGACTAACTTCAGCCACCTGAGGCACCCATGTAAAATCGCGGTCTATATAAATGCCTAGGTTTTTAACCGTGTCACAGACTTTCAAAACTGTTCCATCAAAAATGAATTGCGGCAGGCGAAACCAAGCTATTTTGGAAACCATTCTTGAACTACCTATGATAATGATTTGGGTTTTCGCCGGATTAATGCTGATAATATATATATATGAATAATTAATGCTCCCGAAACATATTAAGACTCTAAATACGAAACGATTCAAAAAGGAATTATTATGTTGGCTAAAGACGATATTTTTTTATAGTATTACCGAATTATTTAACTGCTACCAATAATTTCAATTGTTAACTTGATGTAATTTTATCTTGTAATTTAGTTTATGTTATAAGAATAGCGACATTTATTAAAATAATTTTAAGTATTAAATAACGCCAATGAATATTTTAATGTTATATTTCATACGTCATTACATACATACGTCATTACAATATGACAAGGTAGACGGACCTACCATTATTATAATACCTCAATTATTGTACACTATCTTCAATGAAATAAATGATTTGATTTGAACTGAGGTGGAAGTTTTGACATTGATAGCGATGCCTGTCATCGCAAACGTCTTATAGAAAGAGATGCAGCTAGACAATTGTATATTTAGATTTCTTTTCTTATCGACGATTACCGCTACTCATGCAGAGACTAAACTCGCACAGGAAGCCGACTACTGATATGTGTTGGGTATACCTGCTTCCTTATTGTACGCAAGTAGATGAGATGTCTAGTTCTCCCAGTGCATTTCCAGTGACATTACATGGCACATCCATCCACTACGCCATAAGTGAGAGATAAGCGTTTTATCTGTAATTGCCTAAATTAAGGGGCGAGGGACGTGCCGTACTCGGTACGCTCAGAGAGAAATACTTGCAGTAGGGTATCTTTTTGTACTCACAATTAAATTAAATTAATAATGTATATGTATAACTAAATAAATATCTAAGATTTCAAATAGATGCACCACTGTCCGTCACAGTCTCTCAATATTACTCTCAGTTTGGTTGTCTGGAAGAAATTTGCTCAAAGCGATAAAACCACCCTTTGCTTTACTTAGAATACTAATGCCCGTTTGCACTAAACTTAAGAATCGCCTTAGCTTGTCCAAATATCACAAAATAAACAAATCCGGCTACCAAAAACTCTAAATATAGATAAATATAGGATCATTAGCCTATCTGCAAGATATATTTTGAGATTTTGAGTCCCGATTTTGCTCTAAATGAGATATTTTTAAATCTTAGGCGATTCCTAAGTTTAGTGCAAACGGGCATTAGTCTTTTACCTTAAGTATTTTCTGTATTATTGATTGTGCAAATAAAATCTTTATCTATCTATCTAAGTTTTATAAAGATTGGAAGTTTTAATTTGTATTTATGTGTGTTCGTCGGACTATCCAATTATATCGACAATGTTCCTACCACCTGAGATCCGCCTGACTTACTACCAAAAAGTACCACCATAACGGAGAAAATCTCATAACAAATATAAGGGTTTCATCATCATCATAATCAGCCAATTTCCACTGCTGGACAGGCCTCTCGTTCTATCTTCAGCTATTCGTTTCCAACCGCTGTCGGCCAGCTTGCGAATATCATCGCTCCACTTAGCCGGAGGGCGTCCTACACTACGTTTGCCGAGCCGTGGTTTTCACTCCAGAACTCGTCTACCCCAACGGTTATGGGTTCTACAACAGATGTGACCAGCCCACTGCCATTTCAGCTTGCTAATCCTTTGAGATATGTCGATAACTCTGGTTATTTGACGGATGACTTCGTTCCGAATTCGATTCTTCAGAGAAACACCGTGCCCTCTCCATAGCTCGCTGAGCGTCTTTGAATCGGCAAACTAGTCGCACCGTTCACAGGGTTTCAGAAAACATCTTTATATACACTGGCATGATGCACACTTTTGTGTATACTGTAGTGCAGCAAGCAATGCTCAATCTATAGTAATATTATAAAGAGAGAACATTTGTATTTTTAACCGACTTCAAAAAAAGGAGGAGGTTTCTCAATTCGACCGTATATTTTTTCTTTTTTTATGTCTGTTCGCGGATAACTTCGTCGTTTATGAACCGATTTCAGTTATTCTTTTTTTGTTCGAAAGGAGATATCTCAAGTGTGGTACCATGGTAATTTTATCGAGGTATGATAAGTATCTCCAGAGATATTGAGATAAACATCTCAAAATTGGTACTGAAATTGAATAGCGCGGCATTGAAGTCAGTTGTTTTTTTAGTTTTTAAACGATATTATGTATTTTTGTATGTTTGTAATGATTTGGTTCAAAAACTACTGGACCGATTTAAAAAAATCCTTTACTAATATATAGGATGGACTTTCGAAATGAAAATAGGCTATATATTATCCCGTTTAAATCAAAGGTACATTCGTGGAGACCTAATTTGCAACCTAAGTCGACAAAAAAACGGTCGAAAAAACACGTTTCTTACTAACGCTGCTCAATTGAAAATAGATAGAAGAATATTTTGTATGGAAGAGTTGTACAACTTAATAAGACCTACAAAAAATCCGCGATAACATATGTCTATCTTTTAAGGTTGACTCACAGTAACCATTTTAATCTTTAATTTTTTGTTAAAAAATATTACATAACTTCCAAAGCTATTTTCAAGTATATAGTATTAATCCTTATCCAAATAATTAAATTAATTAGCTTGGCCACATATTATAGATTAAAATTGTCCTTTACAGTATATAATTCAAATGAAAACTCTAGAAGATATCACGGATTTCACATACACGCATCGCAAAATTAATAAAATATTTGCAGTGAAACCACAGATTAGGTCATAGTTACTAATGAAAATATTATTATAAGCTTATCTATTCAGTAGATCCCCACCGATCACAATCAATTTGAAGTCAATATAGTATTAATAAGATGTATTGTATAAAATAATATTGATCTATATGTATAATAATATAATATTTTAAACCACCCCGACTGATCTATGTATAATATTTTTATTAAAAGCATTCCAATGACTCTAAACACGACATTTTAAAATCTGAGCTGTAAGTTGGTGAGGATTTGAGTATTCTGTAGAGTCCAGGAGATGTCCCAGCATCAGGTCAATGCTTCCATATTCTTACAATATCGTTGAAGAAGAAGATTTTCGCATTGATCAGACCTATGAAAGTTGATTTCATAGCGCAATTAACAAGAAAAAAGCTCATAGTTTTATAACGATTAAGCGAATTTTCATGAATCAAAGCTAAGAACACTCTCGATGAAGACATCTAATCTATCAAACAAAAAAAACTATCAATAATAAAATCAAAATCGATTCATCCGGTTGGGTGCTAAGATGCTACAGACAGACAGACAGATACACACGTTAAACGTATAATACCCCTACTTTTTGTATCGGGGAACGCCGTAAGGTTACAGCGGCAGATGTTCTCCTTGGTGGTAAGCTACTTTTTAGGGTTCCGTAGCCGAATGGCAAAAAACGGAACCCTTATAGATTCGTCATGTGTGTCTGTCTGTCTGTCCGTCCGTAGGTTACATTTGTGTGCCCTCCCCCCTCTTTAACTTTTAAAGTAACGGAGTGAAAAATCTAGAAAAGATATATTCTGTAGATCTCAATAAAAACTTAAAACAAACTATGAAACACAAAGTTTATTTTTTAGTGGCTAAAAATTAAAGTTATAATACCCTAAGAGTGCGAGTCCGACTTGCACTTGGCCAGTTTTGGTAGATTTAATGATCCCACTACCTCTGTACGAAAACCCATGATTCATGAATGCACATAAAACTTTCATTGGTAGGTATACCTATAGCTAGGATTAGAACCAACGACTGTCGGGTCAGAATCAGAATCCTTTACGTCAAAGGGCTGTCCAATATCACTACGTAAGTATTATAAAACAAAGGCCATCACTACGTCTGTCTGTCTGTTCGCAATAATCTCAATAGCTTCTGAACGGATTATCATGCGGTTTTCACCAATAGCCAGAGTGTTTATGAGGAAGGTTTAGGTGCATAATTCGTTAAGGTTTTTGTGTAAATTGGTTGAAATATGACGATGATTGTTAAATATGTTAATATTTTATATTAATTGCATCAAACTGATGCAAATTTTGTATGCATAAATGTTCCACCCGTGCAAAGCCGGGGCGGGCTGCTAGTAATAAATAAATAAGTAGTTCGTTCCTTTAAGCATTTTTCTGTACAACAGTTCTATATATTTTATAGATTATTTATTTTATTCTAAAATCACCCTGTCGTATTTTCCTCTCCTTTACTACTTTTACATTACCTATAACATTGCATACTGTCCTTACTGTTCTGTACCGGAATTTAATTTAAATGTTGGCGTGTTAAAAATTGGCGGCAACGTTGTTACCTGTCGCGTCGCGTCGGTTAACGTCGCGTCACGTCGCGCGTCGTGACGTCACGAACAAAGTGTTGTTGTTTTTTGAGAAAAATGTTGCATCAAAATTGTAGAATAGTTCGGTGTTCGTTATACGGCTGCCGCATGAAAAATGTTACAGATTGGTGCTAGTAGGTTTTATTCAACGAACTTTTCATTTTTTGCTTTTATTTTGTAGTCGCCGATAGTATTTTAAAAAAAAACGCTACATATTATTACAGTATTATTTGATGCTACTTACGACTCTAATGATAGTCAACATTAAATTTAATTTATTGTTAGTCAGCTTAGCTTAGCTAAAGAGAGAATAACACTAACTGTACTATGCTACCACAACAATGCTACAATACATTTTATTTCAAATGTCCTGTCGTAGCTCGTAGCTTTGTAGCAGTCGTCGTAGCGAATTCTGTGATATTTGATGGACTTCCTATAATGTATATTAAATGTACATTACATCCCCGGGTGTATAGCTTTAATTAAAGTATCATATACACAGCAGGTAATGTAATTTAATCTATTTTTCCCTTGATCCCATTGGTATACGTTTCGATAGACGCTATATTTTAAATTTTTCATATCAATCTCTATATTTTCTACCTACCTATACCTAACTTTCCTATATTATACGTATCTAACGACATAAAGAACTTTGCTTGTAATTTGCTTAAAAAAAATTATGCAGCACGTGAGCTCGGTAAACTATTATTTTATAATATTAAACAGCTGTGCTCAAAAAATTAGTTTCGTACAAAAATTGATAAAAAAAAAACAATCAATAAAAAAACATAGCAATCACCATCATTCAAACACTAACACTGGTTACATTCATAACTCCACAATAATTTTCCTATTAACGGAGACATTTACCGAAGCAGACATAAAACATTATTTACGCTTGAGCTCGAAGGGGCAAAACGGCTGCTAAAATACAATTTATTAATTTAAAAAAAAACGGCGTCACCTGTCAGTATCGTGACGTGACGCCCCAAGAACAGCCTCCAACGTGACGCGACGTGATGAATTGTGGAATAAAAATTACGGCGATAAAAAGGAAGGGTGGAACCATGTTTCATTTTTAATCGACTTGAGACGGAATATTTAATCTTGTTTCTTTACCTTTTGTCTGGATGGATGATGGAAGTAAAAGTGTCGGGACTGAGTGTTGGCTAATCTGTTGGCGTTTTTTTTTTATTTTTTGTTTTAAGGGGATACAATTTTATGTTTACATTTTTTACGTAACGCGATAACATGATATTGTCGATTGATAGATGTAAAAGTCTGGTTAAATTCAATGGCAGACGACCATTTTATTTAATTGGCTTGTACTATCCATATCCAACAATTAAGACAAGTCGTCAATTAGTTCAAATGTTAAAATGTTTTTTCGGATTTATTTGTTCACGCTATTTCTTTTTTAGGAAACGCCATATTATGGTAACGATTGACGAGTGTATTCCCTGATGTTGTGTAAAACGCGATGGATGATGTAACGCTATTATAATTTTTTTTATACATCTTATAGATTATAGGTAGTGTTTGACCACTATCTCGCCTGGTGGTAAGCGATGGTGTGGTCAAAGATGGTGAATACGCTAGACCTAGAGTACTCTGACTCTCAAGGGCTGTGTGTTACTGGAACACTATAAGGTTACTTTTTGCTAACTGTAAGCTACATTTTGGTAGTAAGTCAGGTGGAAGATCGGTATAATATGTTAATATGATATGACATAGAATACACCTAGTTATATTACTGTATCCAGCCATGCACCATCATCCAAAATACTTTTCAAATAGCAACCTCCTAAAGTCTAGCAGTTCTCACCAAATAACCAAGGCTATAACGAAGGGCGACGATACCGCCCCCGCACAATACCGCCCCGCATAATACAGGTGTTAGCAATTGTCTCACGTTCCCCAGTAATTAGATGAACCTCATTAGGTTTGAGTGTCGTCTGTTTTTGTGTACCGTCGCTCCGTTCACTGCTATGGATTCAATGAACTTCACTATGGTATTAGGGTAGTATTGTAATATCAAACCTATATCAATAATTTACAGGTCGTGACTGAAAACCAGCGCTGTGTGTGAAAGCCTTCCGCATCATGCTGAGTTGAAACCATTCCGAGACTAAGTTATAAGATTATTTCGTTAATTTACTTATTTTAACTTGTTTGTTATTTTTTCAACCGACTTCCGAATGAGGTTCTCAATTTATCTGTGTGTTTTTTTAATGTTTGGTACGCGATTACTCAATTGTAGCGTTCTAAAAATCTGAGTTATCTAGCCTAATGTACGGTACTAGCCTAATCAGAAATTGAGTAAGAATAGTTGCTCTATGTCTAGAGCCTACACCACAATACTAACCACTTACGTGGTTGAAAATCTCTGAGGCATCTTGTTACAATAATATTCTCGAATAAAACAGCTTTGTTTTATTTTTCCTAACTCTATCTAAATATGTCTACGTATCTATTTAATACCATCGTGTGTATGGTTCTTAATACAGGTGTTAGCAATGAGCTCACGTCTGCCGGTAATTAGATGAACCTCATTACGTATCGTCGCAAGGAACTGCCGGTAACACGGTTAAAGTCTTCACACGGAGCGGTTTATAAAACGCTCGTTTAATTACCAAGGCCTTCTATTGCACACCCTAGTCCCTAGTTTTAATATCCTAAGTATACCTGTGTATAAGGTTACTGTAATATACCTGAAATAAGCTAGGTAGCAATAATATACTCATCCTACGAAAAATCATTGGCCCTCCATAAACAATAACTACCTCACTTTAGCTGGACAATAACTTTTCCTCTATATATCTTTTTTGCTTCACAAAAACTTCTTGACATCTCTGTCGGAGCTGAATTTGAAGATGAACTGGTAATAAGGACTTCGTGTAGAGCCTTCTGTCCTACGGAACTTTGCATGCGACGCTCGCCGCCGCATACTTTATTTCGTATCAATTTGTTTACAAGTCTAAAAGAAAGGGTGGCTACGAGGTGCAAATTTACATACTTTTGTTCACGTATTGCTGTTTTATAAGAACTTATATTTTAGCTTACTTAATTTTCTGTAAGGTCAATAAAATTAATAATTAGGTTACACGTCTACTGTTTAGGTGTACTTGTAATTTTTTTCAATGGTTGGTTTTTATGTTATACACATATTTGTAAATATTTAGTAAAGGCATATTTGGGCTAATGATGAATTACTAACAGGTGAGATAGTGGTCAAACGCAGGCCTATCTGATATAAAAAAAAAGATTTAATATTCTAATTCACCAAAAAAAAACAAATGTGTAAACACTCAGACACAATTTTTGGAGCGAATTTATATATATGAATTTATGTTTTTTTTTAATCAATGAGCGTGTTACCTCAGGACTTAGAAAGCTTTTTTGATAGCTTCAGGTTAGTGCCATACACCTTTAATCAAGATCCTATGGCAATCTCTTGAAATATGAAGTGAAATATCTCAGAACTGATCAACTCACAACATACCTCGCGCAGTATATAAAATCGTCATTGATATTATTTTTTTAATAGCTTAGGTAGGCCATCGTTTGATCATTATCTCACCTGATGGTAAGTGACAATGTGGTCAAATATGGTGAACACGCTAGGCGTAGAATATTCTTACTCTCAAGGGTTGTGTGTTATCATAATGATATCGTAAAAAAAACTTTTACCTCGTTCATTATAAAGTTTTTTAAATCGAAATATGGTCCCATTAGATACCTACACACCTACACACATCCAATCTGTCACAAAATATGGTCCCATTAGATACCTACACACCTACACACATCCAATCTGTCACAAAGTATGGTCCCATTAGATACCTACGCACCTACACACATCCAATCTGTCACAAAATATGGTCCCATTAGATACCTACACACCTACACACATCCAATCTGTCACAAAATATGGTCCCATTAGATACCTACACACCTACACACATCCAATCTGTCACAAAGTATGGTCCCATTAGATACCTACGCACCTACACACATCCAATCTGTCACAAAATATGGTCCCATTAGATACCTACACACCTACACACATCCAATCTGTCACAAAATATGGTCCCATTAGATACCTACACACCTACACACATCCAATCTGTCACAAAGTATGGTCCCATTAGATACCTACGCACCTACACACATCCAATCTGTCACAAAATATGGTCCCATTAGATACCTACACACCTACACACATCCAATCTGTCACAAAGTATGGTCCCATTAGATACCTACGCACCTACACACATCCAATCTGTCACAAAATATGGTCCCATTAGATACCTACACACCTACACACATCCAATCTGTCACAAAATATGGTCCCATTAGATACCTACGCACCTACACACATCCAATCTGTAACAAAATATGGTCCCATTAGATACCTACACACCTACACACATCCAATCTGTCACAAAATATGGTCCCATTAGATACCTACACACCTACACACATCCAATCTGTCACAAAATATGGTCCCATTAGATACCTACACACCTACACACATCCAATCTGTCACAAAATCGCAACTCAAGTCTTGTTCCACAACCTAATCACCCACTTACCAGAACTGAGCAAATCTCTTAAGCCGTCCGTACTATCATCGGGCAGCGGTGACCCCGCAGTCAATAGTTCAATATTTATGAGGCAGGGGTCACTATCACCGGAGATTTATGCGAGAGGACAAGTGGACGGTCAGGTGCACTGATTTATTTGTGTGGGGTCAAATGTGGACGATTGTAGTAAATAGAAGGTACTTTATCAGGATGGGTTGGTTAGTGCACGTCCGACCCAGGAATTAAAGTAGCTTAGCTAGCTTAGAGTAACATAATATAATACCTGAGTGGTCTCTACATAATTAGCTTCGTCGCTTTATTATTATTTAATTTAAGATATTAACATATTTTTTTTGCAGCTAAAATCATATTTTCATGTCCCTGTATGCCTGCAAATCCTCGGCTCGTATCATAAAGCGAGAAGAGAGACTAAAGAGGGCCTTGCAGAGGCACTAAATACAGAAATGGATGGAGTTACGTTTTCATTCATTACTCAATTCCTAAAGTGTATATTTTTTTAATATCTTTTAGGCTAGAGTTTGACCACTATTTCACCTGGTGGTAAGCGATGATGAGGTCGAAGGTGGTGAACACGCTAGGCCTAGAATACTCTGACTCTCAAGGGCTATGTGCCGCCGGAACTCCGTTTGGTTATGGCGGCAGATTTTCTCCTTGATTGCGATAAGCTACTTTTTGGTAGCAAGTCGGGCAGGAGTCCTATCATCTGTAGACAAACACCCGTGCTAGGATTACCGGCGACCTCTCGTTTAGAAGTAAAATCATCTATCCTTTACGCCAACGGGGTTCTCAAACATAAAAGTATTTAAAAATGTTCAACGGCTCAGCAATCTAAAAAGCTCAAACATTCTAGTGTTATATCCACCTCCTCATTAGAATGTAAACGAGCAGTAAGCAGAGCCAGGTGCATTAGCATTCAGGGGACTAAACCTCTTACGTCTGGATTGCTAACTACTTTAAATTGCAATTTCGCACCTACCCACTTTTTGTAGAAGTTTGAACTTCCTGCCGACGCGACGGTAACACCTGATTTTAAAGCTTTCATTCATTACAATACGAGAAAGTTAAAGAATGCTCACTCTTACTGCATCTGATTATCGTAATGAATGTGGGAATATTGTAAAAACACAAAAGTAAAATAAACAAAACATGGAAATATTTGTACTGAAATTAGGTAACTGCTGTACGGGACTTATCGTGCTTAAAGTAAGGACGTGTTTCTAAAATGTTATAAATAAGCTGATGTCTGGTCATGATTTGCGATGAATAAGCAAAAATTAAATGTTATTATTATCTATCGTCCAACAGGTCCACTGCTGTAAAATATGTGCGAAAATATCTAAAAAAATTATAATATATAAAAAAAAACAAAAACCATATTTTCTGTAGACTCCTATTACGAAAATATCGTAATCGTATCAGCTCATGATTTTGATAAACAAACATTTTTTGTTTTATTTGTGTCATGTTATATTCGAACAGTTATACTGTACCATATAGGTAGAATTGAAAAATAATTTTGCCTTTTCGCTCATTAATTCGATGTTTATTTCTCAGAGCTACTTGCAGCCTAAAGGTATGGCCACACCACGGCGTGCTGCGATCTGCGGGCGTGATCTAAGTACTTTTCAATTGTTTCCTGATCGCGTTTGGTGTGGACTAGTCGGCTCAAATACTATTGCGTTATCTGATCGCCGCCTAGATCGCGCACGCAGGACGTTGCGGTGTGTCTGTACCTTTAGTTTATTTAAGCATTTAATTAGAATAATGGAGTTGATTATGAAATTTTCAATGTTATTTAATTTGACAACCAGTGCATTATTAACAAGTACAGCAGGGCACGATAAACGCGTCTGGCCGATCACAGATCATATGAGCCCATCCCTCATCCCTCGTAAAATCACCTGAAGACTTTACGTTCCGCGCTCCATTGAACGCATATACTGTGTCCTTGCCACCCGGCCAGATATATTACTATCAGTTTCACGGGTGACTGCCTCTCGGTGCCGTTACCGTCACCCAGGTATGATTTAGGTGGCCTAGACTTGGACGCTAAATTAAAACCTAGGGAAGTTACAAATTAAAGAAAGCTGGAGACAGTTTGGAAGTTACGTTTCTTTCCGGGAAGTTTTTGACCGGGGGAATTTATTTTTGGATGATACCTTCTTTTGAGCTCGAACTATTTTATTTCAATTAAGAAATGTCTTTTATATGTTTGCAGTAATTGGTCTGGATAGGTATTTATACAATTGTTGGGTGTTATTGTACTTTCTGCAGTAATAGCAAAAAGACAAATTTTAGGGCATCTAAGACCTAAGTCAATTAATTCAATCTTTATAATTCAAGTAAAATGTGTAAATCTAAGTTATGTAAGATCTAAGGTAATGGACACAGACATGTTATAATGACTCACATGTTATAATAACACCTTTCGTGGGTGACAATGGACTCCAACTAGTACTAACTGGCCATTCAGTGTTAGATGCCACAGCCGTTGTTTTTAGCATAAGATATCGCTTACCAACAACACAAAAAAGTAGACGCAAGACTGAAATAAGTTATTTTTCAAAAAAAAATAAAACCGACTTCATAATCACAAGGCAGTTACAGGCACTCAAAAGCGAAAAATAAATTACTTAAAATTATTATAAGCGCTACCCACTTATCTATTTGAAGTCGGTGCCAGCCTAGTCTAATAGGTAGTAGATAGATAATACCTACATGTATCTACCTACTTACTAACCTACATGTACCTACTTACTACTACTACATACATAGTATCTATCTACTATCCAATAGACTTGGCTGGCACCGACTTCAAATAGATAAGTGGGTAGCGCTTATAATAATTTTAAGTAATTTATTTTTCGCTTTTGAGTGCCTGTTTGTGACTATGAAGTCGGTTTTATTTTTTTTGAAAAATAACTTATTTTACCCTTTTTAGTGCATAACAAGTTTTAATTAAATTACATGCATGTATTACATTTGGTGTCTGGGCCGTTATACACTGACGGATTTATACTTTTTGAAAATTTCAAGTATGTACCTATAACGGTTAAGAAGATACAGATCTGTAAAGTGCGCACATATGTATAGACACACGGACGGACGGACGGACGAACGGACAACAAAGTCTCAGAAAGTGTTCATTTGGTACCCTTTGGGTTCGGAACCCTAAAAAAATTGACTTTAAATGCCTTGCTAAGGTGATAATATTCACTAGTAATAATTATGTCATCAAGGTATCAAAGGATTATGTCCAAAATGGCCCTGTGCAATTAAAGCATCTGACACACACAATAATTAACTGTCTATTTTATTACAATAATTCCAAATACTTTTATAACACGGACTAGTTGTATTCCAAAATGAATATAAAAAAGTATTATTTGCGATTATTAACATTACTTGCCGCCATATGGCCAACAGAGTACTGAATCACTCTACTACGTTATAAGAGACACTTCCCTATATTGTTGAAACCCGAATTATGAGAGCACTGTGTAGCCAACCTAACAACGGAAAGTATTATTTACGTAGTAATTATAATATAATCTGTGGTATTATGCTTATAAATTTTTTTTTGCAGTGTTGGTTGGTACAAAGTACGTTCATAATTCTGAGTTATTTAATAATGTATGCAGTGGACTGAAATGGCCGCCATCTTCGGCAAACGTCATATCATGTCAAAAAATCTTGGTACGTTTAAAAAAGTTTGCACCGAAACAAGACTTTGCCAGGTAGAACATTCCTGTGAAGACAAATTATTTATATTTATATATAATTTTTTACTATAATTATTAATATATAATTATTTATTGAGGGCCCGGTGGCGTAATTGGGAGAACAGTCGGCTTTGATGCCGTGGTACCGAGTTCAAACCGCCGTGCACCAATGAATTTTTCGATCGAAAAATATATGTGCGCTTCTCACAGTTGCCCTCCGGTGAAGGAAAACATCGTTAAGAAACCAACAACTCCCGCATGGTGGTAGGACATATCTAGTGTCCGCCTGGCCAGCTACCACCCTCAAGTTAGAAAATCTGTCGCCAAACATCTTATGTGTTCAGGCAGCTATCCTTGAGAGCTAGTTCCCATTCTAGTCCACTTCTCTATCTTTGACCGCATTATCACTTAGCAACAGGTGAGATAGTGGTCAAACGCTAGCCTATAAGATATTTAAAAAAATATATATTTATTATCCCCACCTTTAATTCTATCTCGCTTACAGTTACCGTAAGAATATCTGTCAAAAACCAAAATCAACGAGAAGAAAGATGTAAAAACATTATTCAAGGTCATTTTTTTTAGTCTTCAAAAGTATATCCAATAGCAACCTCCATTGTGTATAATCTTCTTGGGACTCTTACTCTTCTACTAAAACCAGTACATTCTCCTATGTTTGAGGTATTTATCTCCATATCTCTGGAGATACTTATCACATCTCGATAAAATTAAAATGGGACCACCTCGGAAACGTATCCTACCTATTAAAAAAAGAATCATTTGGATCCGTTCACTATTGACGGAGAAATCGCGTAACATACACAAAAAAAAAAAAACAACATACAGACGAATTGAGAACCTCCTCCTTTTTTGTGAAGTCGGTAAAAAAATAAATAAAACAATATAGCTGGCATTTTACCAACTTCATAGGAGAAGGTTCAGTTCGTCTGTATGTATATTTTTTTATGTTAACGGATTTCTTTGTCAATTATGGATCGATTTTCAAAATAATTTTTATTTGAAAGAGAGAAAAATTAATCGGGAGCTGATGAATATCTCCAGAGACATAGAGATAAACACAAACTTGCGACTGAAATGATCGGCGTGGCATTCGGATTCGGTTTTTTCTTTTTTCGTTTTTTAAAAGATCTCATGCTATAGCCAAGTGTATAAAGAGTAACCTCAAACACTTGCTTCCTCAATAACCCTATTTGTGAACTACGTAAATAGTCCTCGTCTATTAGAAAAGTTGGGGAGAGTCAATAACCACGCACGGAAGTTTTTCGATTAGCACCTGCCAATAGGGTGGTTTACCCTTCCGCCAACTATCTCCCGCGGGCGTCGAGTAATTGTTTCTCCCAGTAGGTACTGGGCTGAATTACGTGCTTCTGATGGTAAATTTGAAATTGATGATCTTTCAGATGAGGGCAGGGTTGATTAGTAAGCAACCTTCTAGCCTCGAAGTGTAGTGGTTCAATCTCGGTTGGCGAAGAGTTTGTATTATGTATGTATATGTATGTACTATGCCATTTACAGGAATTAGCTGTGTGGTAGAATATGAGACTATAAGGACATGTTTAAGTACTATAAAATCCATTAATTCTCTGCCTGCGTTTTATTTGAGTAACAATTTGATTTATAAATTGTTAAACACAATTCAAAATATAATCGTACCGACGAGACTTGAACCTGCAACCTCCTGGATAACATATCCAGGTGCTCTGCCAATTAAGCCACAGTTCGATGTATCGTTACGACGAAATTAGTGGATTACATTTTTAACCCAATTATGCATTGGTGGCGCCATTAACAATTTACAAAAATATAAAGTGTGTAACACTTCAAAGAAACAAAAAATTTGATGCATGTATTATACATGTATTGCATATTCCATTTTTTTAATAATTCACCGGTGATTGATGTATAAAGATGTCCGGATGTCCGGCTGTTTTCTCTACAGGTTGCATTTCTCTAACGTTTCTCGTGAAATTTTATGAGCAGGTATTGATAAATACCAGCACGGATTTTTTTGCCGATCCAGTCTTTTAATTTTTTTCAAAATGGTTGTAATAATATTACACTTATTGAGACGCAAGTTAAGATTATTTTGTATTGTGGAAGATACACACACAATCTAAAATCCAAACGTCTACTTCTGGAATCCATCGTGATAAATAGTTATGAAATGTTCTCTTACCTACTACAGACCAAGACTTTAAAATAAATGTCTCATAAACCAATCTAGTATCAAAGCAGCAAGGGGATCGCAGTTTGCAAAACTGACAACCCTATAACTTACACGCCACTGCTTTAGGGTCATCACTTTATTTTGAAATCCCACGTGAGAATACTGAAACTCAAAACATATTTTCCATTTCGGTTCAAAATTCTTAAAATGAATCTTAAGTCTTTGTATTAAGGGATGTTGTAGATGAAAAATATAGATTTCGAAATATTTGATGCTTTCAGAATCTGATATACCTGTGTCAGATAAGTTTCAACTTTATTTTTTGTGCAATACAGTCGAGAAAGTAGTGAATGAATTAGATTTTGACCAGAATGTCCTCATTTGCATTGGACAAGATGGAAAATTGACAGTTTTTCACCTTCATTCAGTTGACGTAAGGGCAAATGTGAGCACAGGGACAATGCGGTTAGTAGGGGATTTAGAAATATGCTTCAGTTGCAAAGTATCAAGCAATTTTAATTGATCTATGCTCTTCTGGAAGTGTATATCAGCGAGTTTATTTCAAGTGACGATATACTTTTGCTATGATTGATATGTTTATCAGTGCATGTGAGGCTTAGCATCTTGTTGTCTTAAAGATACGAGCTAAGTTAACACCCATCATTCTTTAAATTCAGCGTGCATAGTTCTTTGCTTCACCTTCTTACCTCCAGGTGACAGTCTTATCTATCTAATACTATAAGAATCTTTGTCCTGACATACTGACTGACTCACTGACTCACTGACAGACAACGCACAGCCTAAACCGCTGGTCGTAGAGACTTGAAATTTGGAGGGTATATTTGTCTTAGTACGTAAGGGTGTACTAAGAAAGGATTTTCCAAAATTCACCCCTTAAGGGGATGAAATGGGGGTTCAAAGTTTGTATGGAGAAACAAGATTAGATAGTCTTTTCTATCCGAAACTCCACACAAGTGCTTCAGTAAAAAAATAAGTAAACACGTGTTTCAGGTTTTTTTTAATTCCACCCCTAAGAGGGTGAAATTGGGTAATAAAGTGTGAAAATCAATATTGTTTCGGATTGCGCTGAAATTTGGCATGCAGATAGTTATTACGACGTTAATTCCCTCTGAGAAAGGATTTTCCAAAATTGACCCTCGAAGGGGATGAAACGGGGGTTCAAAGTTTGTATGGAGAAACAAGATTAGATAGTCTTTTCTATCTGAAACTCCACACAAGTGCTTCAGTAAAAAAATAAGTAAACACGTGTTTCAGGTTTTTTTTAATTCCACCCCTAAGAGGGTGAAATTGGGTAATAAAGTGTGAAAATCAATATTGTTTCGGATTGCGCTGAAATTTGGCATGCAGATAGTTATTACGACGTTAGTTCCCTCTGAGAAAGGATTTTCCAAAATTGACCCTCGAAGGGGATGAAACGGGGGTTCAAAGTTTGTATGGAGAAACAAGATTAGATAGTCTTTTCTATCCGAAACTCCACACAAGTGCTTCAGTAAAAAAATAAGTAAACACGTGTATCAGGTTTTTTTGAAATTCCACCCTTAAGAGGGTGAAATGGGGTAATAAAGTGTAAAATCAATATTGTTTCGGATTACGCTGAAATTTGGCATGCAGATAGTTATTACGACGTTAATTCCCTCTGAGAAAGGATTTTCCAAAATTAACCCTCGAAGGGGATGAAACGGGGGTTCAAAGTTTATATGGAGAAACAAGATTAGATAGTCTTTTCTTTCCGAAACTCCACACAAGTGCTTCAGTAAAAAAATAAGTAAACACGTGTTTCAGGTTTTTTTTAATTCCACCCCTAAGAGGGTGAAATTGGGTAATAAAGTGTGAAAATCAATATTGTTTCGGATTGCGCTGAAATTTGGCATGCAGATAGTATTATAGCATTTGAGGTTAAATGGAATTCTCAATGATAGGCAATTTGGCTACCAGAGATTTGTTGGTACCACGGATGCTATTAATAAGCTCGTCGATGATGTAGCAATAAACTTAAATGATAAAAAAAAAGTTGGTGCTGTATTTTTAGATTTAAGTTCTGCGTTTGACACTATAAACCATACATTACTACTGCAAAAGCTTGAATATTATGGTGTAAAAAACGGTATAAATAAATTGTTCAGATCATACTTAAGTAATAGAAAACAGCTTGTAGAACTGAAAACTATTGAAAATAACGAGGAAAAAACGTATAGATCAGTAATGACAGATTTAAGTGTAGGAGTACCACAAGGATCCATTTTAGGACCAATATTATTTATTTTATTCACAAACGATGTAATAGCCTATATGGAAAGGTGTGATCCAGAAGTTAGGCTTACAGTGTTTGCAGATGACACAAATGCAATTTTATCATCTCAGACAATTGAAAAATTAAATGATAAGGTAAATAATGCATTAAATAACTTTTATAATTGGTTTGCAATAAATGGCCTGGTAATTAATACGGGTAAGACCAATCTAATGCTCTTTCGTACTACAGCTAGACAGAAAGACACACTTGACATAAAGTTCAATGGTGATCAAATTCACTGTGTAAAAGTAGTTAAATTTCTAGGAATACATATTGACAATAACCTAAACTGGAAGGACGAAATAAAAACTATTGAAGCAAGTGTTAGTTCTGCGTGTTATGCTATCAGGAAATTAAGAGACGAAGTTACAATTGCACAACTGAGACAAGTATATTTTGCATTAATAGAATCTAAGTTTAGGTATAGTATAATGTTATGGGGCAACAGCTATAAATATAACACAGAAGCAGCTTTTATCATACAAAAGAGAGCCATTCGAACTATGGTTCGTATTCCTCAAACGGACTCATGTAAACCACATTTTATCGCTTTAAAAATACTGACGGTGCCATGCCTCTACATTCTAGTAATACTTACGAACTTTGTAAAAAAATTAAGTAGTCTTGAATCAGAAGAGGATCGAAAAAAAAGAGAACGGACGCGAAGGAAAGATATACAAAATAATTTTGTCTCATCCCTAAATGTTGTTAGTCACTGTGTCAGAGTGCAGTCAGTTCGCCTGTTTAATAAATTACCAACTGCCTTAAAAGTTATTCAAAATAGTAACTCTTTTAAAAATAATTTAAAGTCCTTCTTGTTGGAAAAGTGTTACTATACTGTTACGGAATATATGGAAGACCGAGATACTAACAAAATATGATATGTCTTTCTAAATAAGTAATTGTAATTTGACCTTTTTGTTTTGTTTTAACATGTGTTGTAATACTTTGATTTTGACTAATGAAAATGAATTTCGTTAATGGAACCTTTATTTGTTTGACTTTTTGATTTTTTTTTTTTTTTATTAATTTGACTAATGGCATATTTCAAAATTGACTCACATTTATTGTTTAATTGTTTTACCAATGTATAATTGTTAATTGCAATTGTATAATTTTTAATTTATTAATTTAATTGAATATGTAATGATTTCATTGTTAATTTTTGATATTTTTTAAATTAATGTATGTATCGGTAATATTATTATTTTTTATGTGTAATTTCCAATACAATTGATTTTGTTCTCGGAATAAATGAATATGAATATATGAATATGAGTTATTACGACGTTAGTTCCCTCTGAGAAAGGATTTTCCAAAATTGACCCTCGAAGGGGATGAAACGGGGGTTCAAAGTTTGTATGGAGAAACAAGATTAGATAGTCTTTTCTATCCGAAACTCCACACAAGTGTTTTTTTTAATTCCACCCCTAAGAGGGTGAAATTGGGTAATAAAGTGTGAAAATCAATATTGTTTCGGATTGCGCTGAAATTTGACATGCAGATAGTTATTACGACGTTAGTTCCCTCTGAGAAAGGATTTTCCAAAATTGACCCTCGAAGGGGATGAAACGGGGGTTCAAAGTTTGTATGGAGAAACAAGATTAGATAGTCTTTTCTATCTGAAACTCCACACAAGTGCTTCAGTAAAAAAATAAGTACACACGTGTTTCAGGTTTTTTTGAAATTCCACCCTTAAGAGGGTGAAATGGGGTAATAAAGTGTAAAATCAATATTGTTTCGGATTACGCTGAAATTTGGCATGCAGATAGTTATTACGACGTTAATTCCCTCCGAGAAAGGATTTTCCAAAATTAACCCTCTAAAGGGATGAAACGGGGGTTCAAAGTTTATATGGAGAAACAAGATTAGATAGTCTTTTCTATCCGAAACTTCACACAAGTGCTTCAGTAAAAAAATAAGTAAACACGTGTTTCAGGTTTTTTTGTAATTCCACCCCTAAGAGGGTGAAATGGGGTAATAAAGTGTAAAATCAATATTGTTTCAGATTGCGCTGAAATTTGGCATGCAGATAGTTATTACGACGTTAGATCCCTCTTTGAAAGGATTTCCCAAAATTAACCCTCGAAGGGGATGAAACGGGGGTTGAAAGTTTGTATGGAGAAACAAGATTAGATCGTCTTTTCTATCCGAAACTTCACATAAGTGCTTCAGTAAAAAAATAAGTAAAGACGTGTTTCAGGTTCTTTTGTAATTCCACCCCTAAGAGGGTGAAATGGGGTAGTAAAGTGTAAAAATCAATATTGTTTCGGATTGCGCTGAAATTTGGCATGCAGATAGTTATTAATTACGACGTTAGTTCCCTCTGAGAAAGGTTTTCCAAAATTCATCCCTGAAGAGGATGAAACGAGGGTTCAAAGTTTGTATGGAGAAAATAAATCTAAAGCTACATGGAACATCATTAATAACACGAAAATTAATTACCCAAAAGAAAAAATACAAAAAATAAAAGTAAACAATAACATTATTACAGATCCTGGTGACATTGCCCAGAAATTTAATGACTTCTTTATTGACATTGTTGATCAAAACGAGACATGCAATAATTATAACTGTAAATTAATAAATAACGACAAATCTAATTCACTTTATATGACACTTACAATTCCATTTGACATCTTTAATATAATTATTGAACTGAAAAATACTGACAGCGTTGGCTATGACGATATAACAACTAAAGCTATTAAAAGTGTCTCAACCATAATCTCCCCAGTACTAAGTCATTTAATAAATATGTTTCTGCAAGCGGGCGTATTTCCAGAGAAACTAAAAATGTCGATTATGAAGCCATTACACAAAAACGGGGAAAAAGATATACTAAGCAATTATAGGCCTATAGCTCTAATTCCCATATTTTCAAAAATTATTGAAAAAGTTATATACAACAAAATATACTCTTTTCTTGAAGACCAAAATCTGCTATGTCCAAACCAATACGGTTTTAGAAAAAACAGAAACATAAATATGGCAATCTACAACTTTTTAAATTGTGTATTGGAAAATATGGACAAAAGAATACCAACGGTAGCATTATTTATGGATATGTCGAAGGCATTCGATCACGTTAATCACACCATATTACTCCAAAAGCTCCATTTATATGGGATTAGAGGTAAAGCCAATCAGCTTATAGAGTCATATCTGAGTAACAGGATCCAAGTGACCCAGATAAATCGCATATGTCTTAGAAGCAAAATTGATAAAATCTTCTCATCTCAGTCGAGGACGCTACGTTCTGGGGTTCCTCAAGGTAGCATACTGGGACCGCTACTCTTTCTCATATACATAAATGACTTGCCAAAAATTACGAAGCATTCAATGACTCTATTCGCTGATGACAGTACGGTATTATTTAAGGGTGATAAACAAAATCTCCCACAGCTAAACATTGACATTAACAATACATTGACATCTATAATTAAATGGTTAGACATGAATAATTTATAAGTTATTTAAAAAAAAAAAAAAAAACCGACTTCATAACCACAAAAAGGCACTCAAAAGCGAAAACTACATACTCCTACATGTATCTACTCGTACCTACTTACTAACCTACATGTACCTACTTACTACTACTACATACATAGTATCTATCTAATATCCAATAGACTTGGCTGGCACCGACTTCAAATAGAGAAGTGGGTAACGCTTATAATAATTTTAAGTAAATTATTTTTCGCTTTTGAGTGCCTTTTTGTGGTTATAAAGTCGGTTTTATTTTTTTTGAAAAATAACTTATTTTACCCTTTTAGTGCAAAACAAGTTTTAATGAAATTACATGCATCTATTAAATTTCGTGCCTGGGCCGTTATACACTGACGGATATATACTTTTTGAAAATTTCAAGTATGTACCTATAACGGTTAAGAAGATACAGATCTGTAAAGTGCGCACATATAGACACACGGACGGACGGACGGACGGACGGACGGACGGACGAACAGACAACAAAGTCTCAGAAAGTGTTCATTTGGTAGCCTTTGGGTTCGGAACCCTAAAAAAAATGACTTTAAATGCCGCGCTAAAGTGAAAATATTCACTAGTAATAATGATGTCATCAAGGTATCAAAGGACTATGTCTAAAATGGCCCTGTACAATTAAAGTATCTGACACACACGATAATTAATTGTCTATTTTATTACAATAATTCCAAATACTTTTATAACACGGACTAGTTGTATTCCAAAATGAATATTAAAAAGTAATATTTGCGATTATTAACATTAATTGCCGCCATATGGCCAAAAGGGTACTGAATCACTCTACTACGTTATAAGAGGCACTTCCCTATATTGTGGATACCCGAATTATGAAAGCACTGTGTAGCCAACCTAACAACGGAAAGTATTATTTACGTGGTAAGTATTATATAATATGTGGTTTTATGCTTATAATTTTTTTTGCTGTGTTGATTGGTACAAAGTACGTTCATAATTCTGAGTTATTTAATTATGTATGCAGTGTCGCGGGACTGAAATGGCCGCCATCTTCGCCAAATGTCATGTCATGTCAAAAAATATTAGGTATGTTTAAAAAAGTTTGCACCCTAACAAGACTTTGCCCGGTAGAACATTCCTGTGAAGACAAATTATTTATATTTATATATAATTATTTATTATAATTATTAATATATAATTATTTATTGAGGGCCCGGTGGCGTAATTGGGAGAACGGTCGGCTTTGATGCCGTGGTACCGAGTTCAAACCGCCGTGCAGCAATGAATTTTTCTATTGAAAAATATATGTGAGCTTCTCACAGTGGCCCTCCGGTGAAGGAAAACATCGTTTAGAAACCAATAACCCCCGCATGGTGGTAGAACATATCTAGTGTCCGCCTGGCCAGCTACCACCCTCAAGTCAGAAAATCTGTCGCCAAACATGTAACGTGTTCCGGCAGCTATCCTTGAGAGCCAGTTCCCATTCTAGTCCACTTCTCTATCTTCGACCGCATCATCACTTAGCAACAGGTGAGATAGTTGTCAAACGCTTGCCTATAAGATATTAAAAAAAAATTATCTGGGGATAATACAAACAACTGTGAGCGAGATAGAAATAAAGGTGGGCCTTTATTTCTATCTCGCTCACAGTTACCGTATGAATATCTTATATGCAATAGCAACCTCCATTGTGTACAATCTTCTTGGGAATCTTCTACTAAAACTAGTACATTCTCCTATGTTTGAGGTATTTATCTCCATATCTCTGGTGATACTAATCAGATCTCGATAAAATTAAAATGGGACCACCTCGGAAACGTATCCTACCTATTAAAAAAAGAATCATTTGAATCCGTTCACAATTGATGGAGAAATCGCGTAACATACACACAAAAAAAAAAAAACATACAGACGAATTGAGAACCTCCTCCTTTTTTGTGAAGTCGGTTAAAAAGTTAATATAAATAAGACTAACATAATTAATTTTAGACAAAGACCGAATAAGCTGCACAATCTTGACGTAAACTATGAAGGTAAATCTATAGAGGAAATTGACTGTACTAAATTCTTAGGGTTACACATAGATAATAAGATGACTTGGAAAAAACACATAGAGACATTAACTAATCGACTGACGCAATTCTCATATGCTCTTTATAAACTTAAAAAAATTTCCAATGAAACGACATTACTCACAGCCTACCACGGACATATAGCCTCATTATTAAGATATGGCGTCATATTTTGGCAATTCAACTGACAAGATTACGCTATTTAAAGCGCAAAAGAGATGCATTCGGGCGATGTGTAGTTTACAAAAAACTGACTCTTGTAAACAATATTTTAAAAAATTAAAAATATTAACTTTGCCAAGTCTCTACATATGTGAGTCCATTCTTTTAGTTCAAAAAAATATTCATCTTTATGAAAAATATCCCGCAGGATCGCGACGAGAAGCTAAATTACGTCATCCTGGCTCTCAGACAACACTATTTAAAAACAATATTCTCAACATGGCTCCCACTTTATATAACAAGCTGCCTGCATCAATCAGAGACATATCGAATATTCATGTGTTCAAAAATAAATTAAATAATGTTTTAATTAGCAAGGCATACTATACGGTGCAAGAATTTTTAAATGATAAATCTTTAATTTGAAATTTAATTGTATTATTACTATTTTAATTATTGTAAATTATTATTATTGTAATACTTTTTATATTTGCACGCCAAATGGCAGAATGTAGCGGTTACTAAACATTTTATTGTACTAACACTATATACCTATGTTCGCAAATAAATAATTTTGATTTGATTGATTGATTGAAAAAGAATTGATTGTCTCTTATATTCGAAACTTCACACAAGTAGTTTAGTAAATAAATGAGTGAATACGTGTTTCAGGCTTTTTGAAATTCTATTCCTAAAAGGGTGAAGTGGAGTAAAAATGTCTGAAATCAATATTGTTTCGGATTGCGCTGATATTTTGCATCCAGATAGAAATTTTGACGTAGGTATCCGCTGAGAAAGGATTTTTCAAAATTCACTCTTCAAGGGATGAAGCGGGGGCTCAAATTTTGGATAGTCATTTTATTCGACATTTCACACAAGTACTTCTGTAAATAAATAAGTAAATACGAGTTTCAGACTTTTTCAAAATGCCACCCTAAAAGAGTGAACTGGGGTAAAAAGTCTGAAAATCAATATAGTTTCGGATTGCGCTTTATTGGGTTTTTCGGGTTTTAAAAATATGAATCCTGATTTGTCTTAGTCACGCGATAACATGAAAACAGGTGAACCAATTTGGCTAATTTTTATTTGATGTCTTTAATGATAGAATCGTTTTTACAAAAGAAAAGTTTTAAGTAAATAAAAGGAGTTTGTAACGCGGGCGTAGCCGCGGGGGACTTCTAGTTATTAAATAAAAATCTACATTTTTGAAGAAATTTTGTGAATTTACATTACGTCGAACTTTTAACACTATAGTATCGCTTCCTTGATTGAAATGATTAGGTCCTATAGTAATAGGACATAATTATTTATACCTAATTAAATATGAATAAATACCTAATTATTTAGAACTATAGTAGTAAGACCTCTACACAGTATGTTTTAGCCAATATGGAGTTCTGGTATTCAAACAGCAACGTACAGATCATTGAAACATTTCTTAATAAAGATATAAAAATATATACTCAGGATCATTGTATAGTTACCGTGGTCCATTAAAGTGACGATCTCCATCGGGACCTAAAGGTAGAACCCGTCGCTAAAACGATCGAACAATGTGCTGAAGCTCACGATCGCAGACTTCACCATCATGTGAACGTTGAGGCTATCCAGCTACTCGACAACACGCACATAGTGAGATATCTAAACCTTTCTAGTTATTTCAGTGATATTTACTTAGTGAACATAAATAATATGGATATAGTGAACGCTATTTGAAAAGAAAACAAGAAGAAAGTGTCCTTGTGCGAGATTCCATAGTCTTCCTCTTAACAGAGACATGTTGATGGACACATTCTAAGTAATATTCTTATAGCAAATAGTAATAAGCAAATATAATATTTTATGTACGATGTAGATTTTAATTTAATTTAATTAAAATCTACATTGTACATACAATTACTGTTTAGCTTAAGGTACGGACACACTGCAGCGTCCTGCGTGCGCGATCTAGGCAGTGATCAGATAGCGCAGTAGTATTTGTACCGACTGGTTCACACAAAACGCGATCAGAAAACAATTGAAAAGTACTGAGATCGCGCCCGCAGATCGCAAGTCGCCACGGTGTGGCCGTACCTTAAGCTAAACAGTAATTTTATTTACGATGTAGATTTTAACTTAATATGCTATAAGAATATTTTTAATAATGTGTCCATCGACATGTCTCTGTTTAAGGCTTTTTAGTTATAAGGCTAGATTGATCAGAGATTGATCAGTGAGGCATCTACTAAAATCTACATCGTACAACTAAAAATAGATATTGCATGTTAAACATAATGTCAAAAGGTCATAGAATCACTTAAAAGTTTAAGAACCTAGTCCTCATTCATGTCATAATTTTTTTCCAAAGCTGTGACAAACTTAAAAACCTGCTTCCAAATTGGAATGTTTTCTTTGTCTTACCTAATATTGTTTGAGAGCACACCTAACACTTTGTTTGGTGAAGATATCCATTCCCGCGCTTGCTCTATAATTGTAGAGCTACCTCATCTAGTTGAAAGCGGTACGAAAGCCACTTTTACAAAAGTTACAAATTACAGGTGCGTTTCAGACTAAGCAAAAATACGATGAGACAAATTTATTTGCAAATGTTAAAGGAACTTGTGAAACAGGTGTATTATGACAATGATTTTTTCATAAACTACTTGAGGCGTACTGAAATTCACAGCCAAAGTTAAATATTTTGCCTAATGCAGTTAAATCAATATTTTTGAGAATTTATTAATATTATTTATGTGTGGTAGTAGGATTTGATGATGTTAAAAACGTCTTTGACACATTTGTATTTTACAAGGTAATGTACGAGTACATTTTATTTATACGTATATCTCTTGTATTATAATAACTTAATAATTTTATTGTTGTAGATTGTAAATTGTAGACAAATATTATATATTCATATTATTATAATTCAGACAAATATCGTTACTGTTCCTACCTAAAAATAAAATAGCATGATTGCGACTGTGAAAATTAAATAATAAACTAAAACTTATAAACTTTCAGATATTATATGTATATTTTACACACAGAATAATATAAATGTGGTAGTATTCATTGACATGTACTCGTAGATTCTACGAGTACTTGTCAATGTAGTTCATTCGGCCCAGGAAAGGGTAAGCGGTAAGCGTGAAATATGATGTTTTCTGAACAAGGTGGTGTGGTCTAGACACATTTCCATCTGAGATATGTATGGCTATCTGAAGGATGAGAGGTCTGAGAGATGACGACCTATCTCGGGGATATACGAAGCGGAAATATGCCACCATGATAGGTGGGTAGAGGTTATTATAAACTATTGTGTGGTGAAGGAGCAAAAAAAAAAACGGGTTGCACTCCGAGAGTGCTGGCAGAAGTAAAAACTTGAACATTAACGTTGTGCATTTGGTCTACTCTCCCTCCATCTTACGAATGTTCGATCAGGTCACGTGTCCTGACGCGATGTGCTGACGCAAGCTTAACATTTTTTACCCATCCCTAAAAAGTTCACAACGCCGCTAAATAAGTTTTCACTTCAAAATTGTCTATAATTTCAGGACTACTTTTGATAAAGTTTATTACGGATTTGGCTGTTCTCTCTCTGCGCTGTATACTCAAAGCGGAGGATAGATAGATCATCCGTGAAGTTACATATTTGACATATTATTGTGACGTTTGTATCGTCAAACTACGACAAGCGTCACGGGACGCGCGTGTACCTTGTCTTGTTATTTTAAATCATAAAATTATACTAAGAAATCACAACAGAGTACTTTTTTTTATGAAATCACTTTAAAATGGCACATCGTGGAACCTATGAAATAATCACACGCAATTATATGAGTAAATACTTTCCTATACAGTCTCTAGACTAAAAATTCTCAAATTTACATCTGAACCTGTGAAAAGGCAGCTTAAACCGTGCAAAGTTTAATATAACCACTTGAATAGGCATATCCCAAACAGGCTATCACTTGCTGAACCCATGAATGCCTGTAAAAACCCCCATCGAGCTGCACAAAAGGCGATGCAAATGACAAATTCAGCGCTCGCTGTGAGGTGAAAACGGGCGGAAAATGGACGAATTCGTCCGCGGATTTATTGCGGGGTTATGTATGGTGGAGGTGATTGATTTCTATGAATTATGGCTTGAAATATACCTATTTGACAGGAGACTGATTGTTTTTAACCGACTTCCAAAAATAAGAAGGTCCTCAATTCGTCTGTTTGTTTATTTTTTGTATGTATGTTACGCGATTACTCCGTCAATTGTGAACCGATTCCAATGATTCTTTTTTTAATTAGTAGGGTACGTTTTCAATGTGGTTTGTTTTGTAAACGATCTTTGAAGTCGTTTTTTTTTGTTTAGTAAACGCTCATAAATTAATTGTGTTAAAATAATTGAATAGTTCACTTGTGGTTAGTTGCCTAGTTCACTTCTAGATAGGTCATGCCATTTTATATCTTAGACTACTTATCGTCAGGTGAGAAAGAGCACAATACATGTCATATCCCAAAAAAAAAACATCAGCAAAGAAAAAAATCTGCCTCCGTAATCTTACAGTTTTCCGACAGCACGCCCTTGAGAGTCAAGAGTATTCTAGGCCTATCGTGTTTACCATCTTCGACCACATAATTGCTTACCACCAGGTGAGATAGTGGTCAATCGCTAGCCTATAAAATATTAAAAATATATATTGCATCAGTAAATCATATGACCAACACATCGGTATCAAAGCACTAACATGACGTTGAAAAGACATGCAAGCCATGAAGCCACCTACCGTACCACCATACATCATGGTGAAATATCCTCCTCAATATACTTCCGGCGGAATGTGTCAATGCTTAAACGTCCTGTAATTTTTCATACTAGCCGTGAAGTTTGGAAGGATAATATTAATCTTGGATGTGGCAACTATGATTACTTGTTATAGAAAGTTTATTGTGTGGTGTGGGAAATTTTTTTATGACATGCTTAATAAACTTTAGTTCTGGTTATGTCAGGGAAATTATTATTATTTTAAACTTACTAGTAATGTGCAACCCACATTGCTAGTATGTTAAGGTCTTGTTAACCCTTCTGACTAAGCTTGTATCTGGAGTGGGTTCACGTCAATAGTTCAATCAAAGTGCGTGCTACCATCCTCTACCGCATCATCACTTACCAACAGGTGAGATAGTGGTCAAACGCTAGCCTATATGATATTTAAAAAAATAGGTGGAGATTAAATAATATTCTATATATGTGAAATGTAAATTGCTGACGTTCAAAAGTGTACCATGTACCTAATTGAAATAAACGATATTGAATTGAATTGAATTGAATTGATCTCACGACCTTTTTTGATCGCCAGGCCGACGCCTTAAGCATTGGGCTTTTAATTAGTATAATGAAGTTACTAGCCAAGTATCTAAGTACTAAAGTCAGTTATCTTGCGCCTCATCTCATTGTTGTCTTTAATGTCCAGTCAATCCCTATCAACCATCTAAATATAATCGCCATCACCAAACTCTCTTTGTTTTTGTTACTACTCCACACTCTGCTCTCTGAAAAAGATCGCTTTAAGCGATAAGACCGCCGATTGTAAAACTGAATAAAGTTGTTAATATGTATAGCTAATAAGTTTCTTTCTGGTATACAATAAAAAGTTTATCTATCTATCCCTGTAGTAACAGAGTACCGCATCGTCACTTTACATCAGGTGAGATAGTGGTCAAGTGCTTGTTCGTCTAGAGTAAAATAAAATATACCGCCAGTAATTTTTATTTGTCCAACCCAAAGGCAATTCATTCCTCACCACCTCCAACTCTTTCTACCTCCACGATCCCACGTGAATCGCTCCGTCACGTCGTGACGTGACACTTGACGTGACAGGTGACGTGTTTACACGGTTTTTATAGCCATTGGGCTTAAACAGCCCCCTTCCATACTTTACCCCCATCGCAATAATGTTTCCGGTGAAAAATGAGCAGTTTAATGTTAAGGGTTGCGGCTTGTTGGGCCCTATTTGGTTGTGATATGAAT
Organism: Cabera pusaria; assembly: GCA_954871355.1. Classification (NCBI taxonomy): domain Eukaryota; kingdom Metazoa; phylum Arthropoda; class Insecta; order Lepidoptera; family Geometridae; genus Cabera; species Cabera pusaria. Next base: position 27,499,191 of record OX940894.1, read on the forward strand.
TGATTATTAGAAATGGAAATTAGACAATAATATAGATAGATGGATTGGCAGACGAAGTGCAGGATAGCCTAAGACTAGGTTGAGCGGTGATTTAAGTAAGATAGCGAGAGCTGCATGAGATAATTTAATTAAACGTATTAATTTGTTTAATAAAAATAAATAAGTCAATCTAGAACAAGTGTTCCTAGAAACAACCAACAAAGATAATCACCCAAACAATTTCATAAAAGCTTCCACCATATCTCAATAAGCGTTAAAAGGCATCCAATTCTCATAAATCTCCGTTCGGAGCCTCCGAGGTGCCAGTCGATATGTGCCACGTACCAACTCGATTTGTGGCGAGTTACACCCCTATTAGCTGTTAGGGAAGGTTCTTTTGTAAGTGAGGGGAAAAGGAAATTTGGGAGACATAAAACTTAATTGTATGTTCTATAGAGCTTATAGCAATATTTTTATATCTGACTTTTATATACCTGATAAGTCAAAATTTTATTTCACCTAACATAAATGAAGATGCAGTGCGCTTGAGAAGATATAAGTTCATTTATGATTTGAAATAGGATCCAGATAGTATTAGCAAGAAATTTTTGATTCTAAAGAGCCAGAATTTTCCGGATTATCCTGTTACTATTACAAATCCTACTTTTTTAGGCTAGCGTTTGACCATTATCTCACTTGTTATTAAGTGCGGTCGAAGATGGTAAGCACGCTAGGCCTAGAATGGCCTGGCTCTCAAGGATAGCTGCCGGAACACATTAGATGTTTTGGCGACAGATTCTTCTAACTTGAGGGTGGCAGCTGGCCAGGCGGACACTAGATAGTGTCCTACCACCATGCAAGGGTTGTTGGTTTCTTAACGATGTTTTTCCTTCACTGGGCCACTGTGAAAAGCGCACATAATTTTTTCTATATAGTCTGGCCATAACTGCTGTACACTCTCTGAGGTATGCGCGGCGAGGTGGGAGCCGGGGAAACAGAGGCAGACTGACGGAGCGCGTCCCCCCCGTCTCGCCGCGAGCATACCTCAGAGAGTGTACAGCAGTTATGGCCAGACTATACTAAAATCCATTGGTGCACGGTGGGGATTGAACTCGGTACCTCTGGCATCAAAGCCGACAGCTCTCCCATTTACACCACCGGTCCCTCAAATACTATCTAATATATAAAATTCTCGTGTCACAGTTTTCGTTGCCATACTCCTCCGAAACGGCTTGACCGATTTTGATGAAATTTTTTGTGCTTATCCGGTATCTATGAGAATCGGCCAACATCTATTTTTCATCCCCCTAAATGTTAGGGGTAGTCCACCCCTAAATTTTTTATTTTATTTTTTAGACAAAATTTTTAATTTCTAATTTTTTATGATACAACATACAAAAATACATACAATCCTCAATTTTCACCCTTCTACGATCAACCCTTATTTTTTAATAGCCATTTATTTATATGGCAAAACAACGTTTGCCGGGTCAGCTAGTTACAATATAAAATCATATTATTTTTTCTACAGTAGTTACCGAAATGAACTTTCATCATTCAAATTAACAATACCTTTAAGAGTTGTGAAAATTAACGCCTGAAGGTTTCCTCAGAGCAACAAATGAAGTTTATCTCGCTCACTACATTAAAGTCGTGTACATACTAGGCTTAAAGCTCAGCTTAATATTGATAGCTCAAATCGGCCACCAATGAATAAAATAAATTATTAAGAAAACAGACATAATAATATTTTAGCTAAACTAAAAAACTTCGCTATTATTTAACTGTTTTCTTGTCATGGTTATGACCTATCTACACATACACTTGTCAGCCCATGTGCCATTGAAATGAAAAAATATTTTTAAATAATAATACATTAGTCAATCTTGCCACACTAACCAAATCTCCTGACTTTTTTATATCTTATAGTCTAGCGTTTGATTACTATCTCGCCTGGTGGTAAGCGATGATGTGGTCAAAGATCGTGAACATACTCTCAAGGGCTGTTTGCTGCCGGAACACCGTAAGGTTATGGCACCGTAAGGTTATACAGATTTTCTCCTTGATGATCATAGCAAGTTAGGCGGAACATTGATAAAATATGCTTTTACCGTGCACTCGTAGACGAACACCCGTGCTAGGATTTGAACCGGCAACCTCTCGCTTAGAAGTCGAGCCATCTATGCCATTGGGTCTCTCAATGAATTGTACCTATGCTTACTATGTACATAGCTAGGAAAACCAAAACAACTACAAGGTACTAAGCAACTAAGTTAATCAGGGCAGGTTAAAGTGAAGCTATAACACTGCTCGTACAATTACAGCTGGAGGGTTCCGTAGCTTCTAGGGTTCTCTAGGGACGAATCTAAACCCGAGGTGAACAGATAAGTTGAAGGGTTTATTTTTCTCGCAGGCCTCGGTAAGGTAAGGATTATGACTTGGATTTTACTTGAAGTTATTGCCTTCACTCTAATAAAATGCTTTACTTATGAGTCAGATTTCAAATTTTGTTTTTTATTAGATAGGCAAGTGTTTGACGCTTTGCCTTAAAACAACTACTAACCCACTTGTTTTTGTACTTTTTTTAAGTACTTTTTGTTTCGATATAATTCTCCGAAAACCTTTTCATTTATACCTTTAACAAACTGTTTTTCGTCATTTGTTGATGGCTTTATTTTGTTGATTTTCTCCCTCAGGCAAATAACGATTAGGATTATTTGGCGAGCGATGTCTAGAATACTCTGACTCTTAGCGGATGTGTGCTGCCAGGACACTGTAAGGATGCATGGATACGAAAAAAGATTCCGGCAGGGAGTTCCATTCCTTGAAAGTATGTATGATAAATGTTGAAGCAAGACGTACTTGTGCGGGTAGATGGAATGTACACCATAATGCAATGGCGCACATCGGTACGTCTGGTTGTCCGATAGAAGAAGGGGGATGGTGGAATTAATTCCTGCAATTGGATGGTACACGCTCCGATAAAAAACCGATAAACTTGCGACTTTGCGGCGATGCTCTAGGCTCTGGAGCCTTTTACATTCAAGTTTATATAAGGTGTAGTGTAGCACGCTTACCTGGAAGATATACTACCTTTTCACTCGTTTCTTGAATTCCGTGGGTTAAATTTATCAGAAAACACAGGCAAGCAAGACGCGAGCATGGCATTCCATTTCGTATCCATCCATTCAAACCAGTAGTCATAATGCAATTACTGTTACACTAGCTTTTACTTCTCTTACATCATCACTTACCCATTTAACTATTTACCCGTAGTTTAAAACGTGTCCAAATCAAGATAGGTAACACTTTAGCTAAATAATAAAGCCATGTTTTAAGTTCCAATCAAGTTCATTCCTACCTAAATACACAACTTCAGAAAATACTTTAACGCACAAAAATTAAGTTTAGCGAGAAACTTGAAAGAAAACATTTGTCAAACCAGCAGCGATAGTGTGGACGGCTAATCTAACGTGCACGGATTCTTGGCACCACGGCCAAGTTATACCTAAGTACGGCCAAGTTGTACCTAAGTAAGACTAAGTTGGGGCATAACTTAACCTGAGGAACACTTCGTAATGAGTTTACTTTTTCTTGGACGGTTGCTTCTGGGTTATATAGTTGGCAAGAGTTAAATGTTATGAGTTTTGTGGTCACTTTGGAAATTGGTTTATTTTTTGACAGTTTTATGCTTTCGAAGTGTGTAGAAGAATTGTACAATATACAGGATATATTTTTGAGATGGGACCGTGAGAGCAAGCACCTCTACCGTTATAGCTATGGTTAAACATTCTGAGGGACAGTCCATTACTTTCTTTCGATTAAATAATGACCTGCATTTACAAAATTTGCAAAACATTTGGATACAGTGAGTCAATCCGATTCTTTATAGGGATCAAAATACTGTTTCGGAACAACTTAAGTAAGGATTTTAAAAAAGTCAGAAATCGCAAAAAAATAACATACATTTAGTATATAAGATAGAAAAATTAAAATATTCGCGAAATATATTTTTTGATGCAAATGGATCTAGTAACTTATAAAAATCCAAAACACTTCGAAATCCTTACCTTAATTGGTCCAAAAGAGTGTTTACTCCTTCTAGTAGGAACTAGGAAGATAGATAGAAAAAAAATCTATTGGCATAAAAAATCTTTTGTGTAATTTGCCCATTTTCTTGTAGACAATTTTTTAACCGACTTCACAAAAAAGCAGGAGGTTCTCAATTCGTCTGTGTTTTTTTCTTTTTTTTGTGTGTATGTTACGCGATTTCTCCGTCAATAGTGAACGGATCCAAATGATTCTTTTTTTAATAGGTAGGGTACGTTTCCGAGGTGGTCCCATTTTAATTTTATCGAGATCTGATAAGTATTTCCAGAGATATGGAGATAAATACCTCAAACATGGGAGAATGTACTGGTTTTAGTAGAAAAATCCCAAGAAGATTATACACAATAGAGGTTGCTACTGGATATACTTTTGAAGACTAAAAAATATGACCTTGAATAATGTTTTTACATCTTTCTTCTCGTTGATTTTGGTTTTTGACAGATATTCTTACAGTAACTGTGAGCGAGATAGAAATAAAGGTGGGGATAATAATTTTTTATTTTTTTTTAATATCTTATAGGCAAGCGTTTGACCACTATCTCACCTGTTGCTAAGTGATGATGCGGTCGAAGATAGAGAAGTGGACTAGAATGGGAACTGGCTCTCAAGGATAGCTGCCTAAACACATAAGATGTTTGGAGACAGATTTTCTAACTTGAGGGTGGTAGCTGGCCAGGCGGACACTAGATATGTCCTACCACCATGCGGGGGTTGTTGGTTTCTTAACGATGTTTTCCTTCACCGGAGGGCAACTGTGAGAAGCGCACATATATTTTCCGATCGAAAAATTCATTGGTGCACGGCGGTTTGAACTCGGTACCACGGCATCAAAGCCGACTGTTCTCCCAATTACGCCACCTCAATAAATAATTATATATTAATAATTATATATAAATATAAATAATTTGTCTTCAGAGGAATGTTCTACCGGGCAAAGTCTTGTTAGGGTGCAAACTTTTTTAAACATACCTAAGATTTTTTGACATGACATGACGTTTGCCGAAGATGGCGGCCATTTCAGTCCCGCGACACTGCATACATTATTAAATAACTCAGAATTATGAACGTACTTTGTACCAACCAAAACTGCAAAAAAAAAAATTATAAGCATAATACCACAGATTATATAATAGTTACTACGTAAATAATACTTTCCGTTGTTAGGTTGGCTACACAGTGCTTTCATAATTCGGGTTTCAACAATATAGGGAAGTGCCTCTTATAACGTAGTAGAGTGATTCAGTACTCTGTTGGCCATATGGCGGCAAGTAATGTTAATAATCGCAAATAATACTTTTTTATATTCATTTTGGAATACAACTAGTCCGTGTTATAAAAGTATTTGGAATTATTGTAATAAAATAGACAATTAATTATCGTGTGTGTCAGATGCTTTAATTGCACAGGGCCATTTTGGACATTGTCCTTTGATAACTTGATGACATAATTATTACTAGTGAATATTATCACTTTAGCAAGGCATTTAAAATCAATTTTTTTAGGGTTCCGAACCCAAAGGGTACCAAATGAACACTTTCTGAGACTTTGTTGTCCATTCGTCCGTCCGTCCGTCCGTCCGTCCGTGTGTCTATACATATGTGCGCACTTTACAGATCTGTATCTTCTTAACCGTTATAGATACATACTTGAAATTTTCAAAAAGTATATATCCGTCAGTGTATAACGGCCCAGACACCAAATATAATAGATGCATGTAATTTAATTAAAACTTGTTATGCACTAAAAAGGGTAAAATAAGTTATTTTTCAAAAAAAATAAAACCGACTTCATAATCACAAACAGGCACTCAAAAGCGAAAAATAAATAACTTAAAATTATTATAAGCGCTACCCACTTATCTATTTGAAGTCGGTGCCAGCCAAGTCTATTGGATACTATGTATGTAGTAGTAGTAAGTAGGTACATGTAGGTTAGTAAGTAGGTAGATACATGTAGGTATTAGCTATCTACTACCTATTAGACTTGGCTGGCACCGACTTCAAATAGATAAGTGGGTAGCGCTTATAATAATTTTAAGTAATTTATTTTTCGCTTTTGAGTGCCTGTTTGTGATTATGAAGTCGGTTTTATTTTTTTTGAAAAATAACTTATTTTTCAATTAAAATTCTCTGAATGCAGCTCAAAATATAATTTAAAAAAACATTAAATTAAAATATCAAAAAACCCGACTGCGCAAAAAGTGAAGTATTAAAAAACGAACTGAAAAGAAAAAAACAAGTAAGTCTAGTAGTTTAGACTTCTGTGTTAGGGATATCAAAAAACTATACCATTTAAATTCTTTCTCGGTCGATACACTCATAAAATAAATTATACATTGTTATATGGAATATAGAGACTTTAACAGTCGGGACACATTCCTCCTCTCCTTTGCGTCGCGCAGTCGGGTAATTAATGAACAGTTTCCTTCGAATTTTTTAATGTAGTTACAGCGGAAAAGGTACCTGCCCATAATGTCCTATCTTAAATATCCACTCTGTGTAATGCATATTCATCGTTACTGCTTCTACTCTGTAGTCAGGTACTATTACAACTTTTTCGGTGCCAAAATTTTGTGACTTTTTTTATAGTAGATAAGCAAACGTTTGATAAAGATAAAGATAAAATAAAGATATTTTATTTGCGTAAAAAATGCGTATTACAAACGGTTGAGACAAATATAATAAATGGATCGTCATGTTTTGCCTTAACGGGCGTGCAAACTTTGCAGATGGCGCTGCTTTAATCAGCTATATATACATTTACCACTTTGACTTTGATCACTATCTTATCTGATGTTAAGGTGGTACGATTTCCATACAAAAGTATAATGCACAAGTATAAGTAAATGGAGGAAAAACTGGCACTGAAATCACATCTATTGGTCTTTTAGAAGTATTGACGGGTCGGGAAATGTATTTACCTACATGATTTGATTGATTGAGATGAAATTATTTTTAATAATAGTAAAATTCGAGTTAAACCAAAAAAATATTGATTGATTAATATGTTTATATTATTCATTTAAATCATGTAGATAAATATAATTCCCGACATGAAAAGACTTATACAAGATCAAAAGATGTGATTTCAGTGCAGGTTTTCCTCCGTTTACTCATATTTGTGCGTTATAGTTTTGTATGGAAATCGCACCCCCTTAAGTGAAAATGTGATCGACGTTGTAGCACGCTTGCCTAGAAGATACCTGTTCACTTGCGATTTAAAGACTCCCGGACTGTACTTTGACTACTACTACTGTACTGGATACGATTACTCTCGTTTTTTCACTTTTACCTTTTTATCCTGAGATATTTTAATGGCACGGGCCCTGTGATTTCACTAACCACTCAAAATACCACCAGCCACTTTGTTTGTCGAAACAAACGGATTTAAAATCCATTGCAGGACAAAAAACGAGAATTCACCGTCACCGTGTATTGATGGCCGCACTGAACGACTTTCAATTAACGGACGTCCGGTTGATGAATAGAGGTTATATTGGACATCCTAATGTTGACTGCCGGTTCTCTTATTGGGAGGACTATGTTTTATGTTTGAAAAAACTGTTCTTTGTATAAAATTGAAATTGATAATGTCGCTGATACCTGATGAATACCGCTAGGATCGATTTTCAGCTCTTTTCAACCAAGGTCTCAATTCGTCTGTATGTTGTTTTTTTTTTCGATTTTTTTGTATGTATGTTACGCGATTAGTCCGTTAATTGTGAACCGATTCGAATGGTTCTTTTTTAAATCGGTAGGGTAAATTTTCGAAATGGTCCGGTTTCGAATGGGTTCGGTTTGGTGAATAGTTTAGATTACCTTTAAAAAACTTAACATTTGTATTAAATATCTCTATTTTTGTTTTATAAATACAAAAAAAAAGAATCACAAATCAGTATAGCTTCGTATGTGAGTACATAAATACACGCTAACTTGTTTTTTCAAGTACTTTATAATATATATATATAACATTGTAATTACATGGTTATTATCATCATCAGCAGGTCGATATAGTCTGTTGTTGTTTTCCTTGCGAAAATCTTTGCCCCATTTAGTCCATTGTACTCTAGCCAATTCGTGGTCTCCATTAAAGAACCAATTTTCCTAACTCACATCGGTTATGTCAATGATAAATGATCTTGTACATCCATACTAATTTTATAAAAACGTTTGTGATTTTGTCACTTTGTCTGTTTGTTACCTAATCACGCCTAAACGGACGATCCGATCTTACTGAAATTTAACAAGGAGGTACTTTATAGCATGAGAATTAACAATAATTTGTGTTGAACAAAGTCACGGGTATCAGCTAGGAGGTACATAAATAATCATCTCAAAAATCACTAGCAAAGCTAAATGTCAAATATATTCACAAAGCTAAAAGGCTAATTTAAGTTCCTCATTCTAGAAAGCAATACATCTGCGGGATGCTCCATCTATCTGACTCTGCAGGCTATATCCAAAGGGTGTGACTCCATCGTTTATGCGCCGAGTTGCAGAACGGTATTTGTGAGTGATTGCGGCGGCTCGGCCCGAGACATCCATTCACCTGTCCGGCTGGCTCAACGATCTGGACATCTTTATAGAGATGATACAACGGGGTCTTGGAAGTGGATATATTATATTACCGTGGAAGTGCTGAACAGTTAGAGAAGTAAAGGATTGGTAGGTACTACAGAAACTGCAAATTGTAAAGGGTATTTATATTAAAAGGTTAAATACTTTTTGATTCATAATTACATTTTTGATAGGATTTTAAGTTCACATTTTAAGAAATATGTGTTACGTTTTACTGTGCGTTTCAGCATACTAGTAACTATAGGATATTTGTGCTACTATGTCGAGTGGCAATCTTCTTAAAATAGAGTAAGCTACTCTAAGGTCTACTTTGAAAACTCGGATAAATACATTGTTTATAGCTATTACATAACAAAAAAAATGTCAATGATATATCGATATGAATTTCACTTTACACAGCGAAGACCATTTGCGAAAACCGAAAACTGTTAATTTTATGTCCACAGTATCAAATCTATTTCCAAAGACCCTACTTAAGGGTGTTTTAAAGCGAATCATACATCAAAACGACATAGCTTCATTAAAGTATTTAAATACAAACTATAGACTATCTGTGGCAGTAGTACAAAAAGTATAAAAATTGTGATAAGGCGATGGAAAAATAACAGAATCCAAACACAGATCACAGAGATTCACAGAAAACCAAAGCCTGCAGTCTGAAAAACATATAAGAATGTGTTTTCGTATCGAAAAAATAACGGCTTAAAGTTTTAAGGCTGTTTTATCGGCGATAATAGTTCAATTAACATTTAACTTTTTTCATTAATGTTTTATTAGTATTTTATTTTACTTTCTTGCAGGTGCGATCACCTCTATAGCTTTTCATTGAGCATCCGCCCAAACAAAAGCATTTATCGCGATAACTCCGGGCGAGAGGGCGATTGAAAAACGAAAAGGAAGTGTCTAAAGGTTTTTAAAAAGAGAAATGGTTGTGAATAGCTTTTAAAGGTGGTGCAAGACAAATGATTGCGTCGACGGGATCCAGCGGCGGTGAGCGATGGTCTGCTACGATGCTAGCCCGGGCTTTAAGCTACGTTCATAATTGCACATATTAGCTCTAGAAGCATAATTCCCCTGTTCTTTTGACTTGAACATTACCAGTTTATTTTGTTTCAGGTAGTCAGTGTTTATCACTTAACTTATTAATGTTTAGAGATGGAATTTTGTGAATGTAACTCGCTTACCTAGAAGATAGGTGTGTGATAAATATCTCAAGCCTTAATATATTGTTCAATATATTGATCATTATAAGTTATACAACTATAGCAAGTTTAATATAGGGCTTCAATAAATATTGAAGGAGACAAGCGAGACATTTAAAGTACTAGCTGTGCCCCGCGGCTTCGCTTGCGTAAAAAAGTTCAAGTTCTCAAGTATATGTTCTATATCAGGTATTCGGTACTTTTAAAAGCTAAAACTATTCTTGATAACAGGGTAAGCAATTCATAAATTATCGATTAGTATGGACCAATTAAAATCAAAATCAATTTCTGTGCTCAAACAATCGAAAAGATAAGTAAGATACTAGAAATTAAGTTGAAAATTTAAAAACAACAGCTGATAAAAAAGTTAATCCAAAGGTCTACAAAGTTACTCTAAAAACTACTCTAATAAGTTCCTAAAACGTGTCTGGCATTGAACTTGGGAACTAGTTCCACCGTCATAAATAATGCTGGTATCTCTTACAGGCCCTGCACTGAACTATTATCTGGTTAGTGATTTATGCAAGTATAGTTCAGGCTCCATGGTTCACTCACCTGTTGTTTGTAAGTTGCACAACTTCGGGGCGGATAACAACTACTGTTTTGTGCTTTTGGAATGTTAGAAACTGAGGAATTGGTGTATTGTACATCGCTTATGTTTTGTTTTTGATCACAACATAATTATATGAGCTAGTTTTACGGAGCAAATTTTTTGTCTAGTTTATATAATTAATAATATAATATCTAGTTTGCGAAATACTGCAGATACAATAATGTGGTACCTTGTGGTACTACACTATGATGTTATCAGCTACGCCATGACGTCAGTGCTACGCCGTAGTCATCTCAGCGCTACACGAAGAGAAGATGCACGGAAAGAAGGAATTCTAATTTAACATGATTATGAGTAGACGTGTGTTGCTTAACGTTTCAAGGAATAATTTACGTTATTGTAAAGAAACTACAAGCAAGGTATCTCATTTCTGGACTATCTAATACTATAATATAATTAATGGTTTACTATTAATTAATCTATTTGCACAATTATACAACTTCCAAAAAAATTATTTACGTTTAATATTGTTTCTAGAATTATAGGCAGAATAAATATAGCCTGAAAGTAAATTAATAATAATTATTGCACCTCTTAAGTGTGCTCTGTTTTTCGAAATCATTTTTTTAAACCTTTTTCTTATTTTAAAATTTAACCATTCTTCAAAAAGCCCCGTTTCATAGTGAGACAGGTTTTTAATTACCGGACCTCAAACACTTCCAACGTAAAAAATGGTGAGCCCTTAACGAGTTTACCGAGGGTCTGGAGACAACCAGGATAGGAAGTGTTGCCGTTGTTAGAGTTATCTTAATTGCCGGATCTGTTTTTTTTTAATAAAAAAAATTAAAGACGTGGCTTGTTCAGAAGTATTTTTTTTCTATTTCCATAAGAGAAATCGGCGACACACAGCTCCTTAATTATTCATCTTTTCAATATAATAATTATAATGCGAGTAGCAGCCTAAGTTTAGGTTTTATTTGTAATGTTTTAAGTTTATATACTAATTTTCTTTATTTTGTATTCAACTGTCTTTTATTTTATAGTTTAGGTATTTCATTTAAATATTATTTTGATAAATTTATTGTGATATACATATTTTGATGCTGTTATAATTTAACATCGTTTAAGAAACGGAAAAAAACCGACTTCAAATGCCGCGCTAGTAATTTTTAGTACTATCTTTTTGATGTTTATTTACATATCTCTGGAGGTACTTATCAGATCTCAATACAATTAAAATAGGGCCAAACAAGAATCACATTCTCTCAAAAAATAAAAAGAGTTTTCCAATTCGGATGACGGAGTTCTGAGGGAACAAACATAAAAAAACAAGCGAATTGAGTAAGTCCTCTTATTTATAAGTCGGTTGATAAAATAAAACAATCCACAAGAGGTATAACATAATTGAAAGCATCGCGATCCCGATAAAGTTAAACTTTTTAAATTACAGAGGTAAAGTGACCGACACTTGAAATATTCTATCTCGTAATTCTAAACTTGAACAATATTCGGAACCGAAGTCGTACCACATTCGGTACGATGGTACACCTACGATCAGTTGGTCCCAAATTGAAACCGTTGGGAGACGGAAAGCTAAACTTTTGCCTTTTCATTTGGGAGTTTATTTTGGCTGAGCTAGCCAAGAAACTTTGCTTGGCTGTTTGAGTAATTGAACTGAGATCACGATCATTTGAATTTAGGGTTTCATTGGTTGATGTAAATTCGATCTGAGTTAGTTAAATTTAAATTTGCAAAACTAGGCCGGTGCGTAATCGGGAGAACGGTCGGCTTTGATGCCGTGGACCGAGTTCAAACCACCGTTCACCAATGGATTTTTCTATCGAAAAATGTATGTGCGCTTCTCACAGTGGCCCTCCTGTGAAGGAAAATATCGTTAAAAAACCAACAACCCCCGCATGGTGGTAGGACACTATCTTGTGTCCGCCTGGCCAGCTACCACCCTCAAGTTAGAAAATCTGTCACCAAACATCTAATGTGTTCCGGCAGCTATCCTTGAGAGCCAGTTCCCATTCTAGGCCTAGCGTGCTTACCATCTTCGATCGCATCATCACTTACCAACAGGTGAGATAGTGGTCAAACGCTAGCCTATAAAGGATAAAAAAAAAACTAAAAGAGAACGTACGTCACATTGTTGAATAGATACCTACTTAATAGTCACCACGAAGTATTTTTAGCGTTTGACCACTTTGACATCTATTGGTTTGTGATGATGAGGTCGAAGATGGTAGCACGCTAGGCATAAAATGATGACCGGCAAGAACAGCTGCCGGGACATATTAATGTTTAGCGACATGGTGAAATACGTAATTACATTTTTCGATACAAAATTCCATTGATATCTCGGGCGTCAAAGGGAACCAATCCCCTACTGCGCTACTGCGTAAAATTACGCGTTTAACCTTTTATCTAATTTAACTAAAAATGATTTTCGAATTGGCGTTCGAATTAGAATTGGCGTTGGTCCACATTCAACTTTTTCAATCAACATGGTTGCTAATTATCATGAAAACAAATGAAACTATAATACAGGTCCTAAGTAAACAAAAACAACGCAGCAACTCCACCAGCTCAAGTCACCTGAAGAAACTTTATCCAGCTCATAAACCCGGTAATTACAATAACACAAAAGCGCAGAAAACTGTCACGCGCATTCTGTATACACATAGTGGCAAACATAAATATCGGCACATTTTCCCGGCGGACTTTTTCCCGACGCGTGAGGTGAATCCTATCATTTTTTCTTATTTCCCGGGATTGATTGGACTGGCCGGTTTTTTTCGTTCTCCAAACAAAGAGGGCAGGTGAGCTAAACGCTTCCCAACGTCGATGAAAGGGAATAAAAGGCATTGTTTGAATGTCGAGTACTTATGGCCGTTTTCATTTTGTCTCTCCGATTGTTTCGGTTCCGATAGGCAATTTGGGGAATTTCGTTGATTGATTGAAGGCGTTTTAAATGTTTTTGTGTTGGGTTATGAGTTTTGTAATGTGATAAGCGTGATTCGGCTTGTGTTTTAAGATTTACGTGATGATAACAGTAATTAGAATTTGTATATTTGCAAGCTTATTTTAGGTGTTACTTTTTGTATAGGAACATGTTAACTTAATCATATCAGATATTTCTGTTAAACAAGGTAAAACGAGACATTAAGTATTATACTAGAACGGTTTAATTTTAGAACATTAGGATCCCAAATTTAAATACTTCTAAAACTAATTTTTAATTCATTACTTAATTAATTAATTAATTATTATTTAATTAATTAATTAATTAATATTAAGTAGATTACACAAATAAAAAAATAATTTTAAAAAATTGTAACCGTTTGTAGTTTTATACTAGGTAACACAGACAAGTTAAAAAAAAATCTCGAACAACAAGTCAAGTACTACGGCAGATATGACCAGCCCATTGCCACTTCAGTTTGCTAATCCTAATAATTTAGTTCTCTGGCGAATTACTACTGCCGTAGGACCGATAACCGTTGGGGCAGACTGGTGCTAGAGTGTAGACCACGAATCGGCAAACGTAGCGTAGGACGCCCTGTGACTAGGTGGAGCGACGACATTCGCAAAGCGGTGAGCAGTGACTGGAAACAAAGAGCCGATGATGATGATGATGGTGAAGTCAAGTACTGCTTAAAAATATAAACGACATCATGAAGAACATCAAAATATTGGAATATATATATCTAATTATACTACTGACACAGTTATTTTGATCAATTCCTGGAGATCTTGGATCTCACAGTTAAGAACAAACTACACTGCAACTCACTCACAAAAACACTTTAAAGTAGTAGGACTTATGCTAGTCCGCCTGGGGCGGTACCACCACTTTGCCAATTAATTTTCAGCCGTGAAATAGGAATGTTTTTCGGTTGAAATGGCAAGGTGTCCAGTGAAGTTACAGGGCATGTGAGACTCGACATCTTTATGTCTCAAGGTAACAGGCGCAGTGCAGTGACGTGCAAAGTTCTGGACTGCGAGAATGCCGCTGTATCTGTTATAAGTAGACGTCAACGCTTACCATCAGGCGAGCGTCATGCTAGTCCTGTTACCTTTTACCATAAAAAAAAAAACACTAAAATAATGTTTTTATGTACACAATGATGTTATGAACTATATTTCTATAAAAATTAACACACATCTAGTGAACTACTTGATGTTACAGTTAGTTAACTTTACAGTTTTAGAATCATCCGTTTTATTGTATACACTGCCTTGGCCTGCAGTGTAATGACGTTATAATAAACATGGCGGCCACTAACTCAGGTGTTCGTGCGCAGACTTGGAGCGGTTTATTTGCTGCAGCAATGCAGCGTATTATAGCTCTTTTGGGAGCTTACTTAGCGCTACTTTATTCACAGAACTCAGTTTTGAATACGGAATTGAAAATGTTACCTGATAATATAAAGCTGCATTTATTTACATATTTTTAACTGGAGAAGAGACTGACAAAGTTTGAGCAACTTGACAACGTGATGAACCTAAAATTGATGCAGATGTTAACACACAAAAAGAAATGAATCAATAGGTACTGGTTTATTAATCTAACTAATTTTTTTTAATAAAGAACACCATTGATTAATTATTTCCAAGTCAAATTGTGCAACTGACAGATAGTGAGTAACAGTAGATTTGAATCCGTTTTCGAAATCGGTTGTGCTAAGCATCATTCCAAATCCCGCCGAAGTGTGATGATGTTTTTATTACCCGATCAACATCAATTTAGATAGATAGATAGATAGAAACACTTTATTAGTTAACACCTTAAACTACAGAATCAAACATAATAAGTAATACAATTTATCTTATCTATATCGGTCTTATCGCTTAAAGCGATCTCTTCTAGACAACCTATGGATGGAGATAAATGTAACAAGATATGGTGGTAAGTGGTGTTTTATAATTGAGAGGGGAAAAAAACTATTTAATAAATTACAATAAATTACAAAGTTAAATTAAGAAAGAAGAATAAATATACATTATGGATTAGAATAGTTCACGTGAGCATGAGTACATTTAAGCGAGATAGAAAGATTTGACTCGTTCTTTAAACGTGTAAAGAGTTTGTGACTGTTTAATTTCTAATAATTTATTTATTTTATTGTGATTTTTTACGGTCTAACTGAATAATCTAACTGATTTAGCTGACATTTAGTACAGGAATAGTCAGTACTATGACTAAGGCTATAGGAGACTTTTTAACGCGGACGAAGCTGCAAGGCACATATAGTCTTATATAACCTTTTTAAAACACTCTCGTGCAGGATAGCATGGAGACCGAGACGTATTAATAAAATACAATAAAAACAATCTTATTGAGTAACAAAACAACATAAAAATGTGCAATTGGTTCATTAATAAATATAACGTGGTATAATAATCGGTGGTCTTATCGTTTAAAGAAATCTATTTTGGACAACTTTTGTAGGGACCGGATAAATACATAGGTACGTGTCCATAGAGTAATCTTTACTTCACATAGATAGATGCACAAATGCTCTTTAAACATTTCCTCATAAAAAATCTTACCTGGAAGCAATATCTTTAAGGCCATAACCCACCGCGCGCTGGACCATGAAATGACGTAAAGTTTCGCAAAGGGTGCTCGTAAAACGGTGCAGGTGCCCCTTTATCTGAACCACTTATTGAATCTTTAATCCGCTTTTATTGCAGACTTATAAAAGTTCGAAGTGAGTTGTCTGAAAAGGTGAGAGATAGAGTATATTCATTTTTATTGTGAGTATATCTTATAATCAATGTTATTTTTTCAATTTTCGCTATAATTAAATATAATGCTTGGTAATCATTAGTCGGTATGCGAAAATGTTAAGTTTAATAAGTCTATTAATTTATACTGTTGGTTTGGCGATCGACAGGTCGTGAGTTCGATCCCCACCCATTGCATTTGCATTGCATTAACAAGACTTCTAGTAATGTGCAACCCGCATAGTTAACAAGCTTTAAATAAAACTGGCCAAGTGCGAGTCAGACTTTTGTCTCGTACACAGATGGTTTCTAACCGCAGTATAACTTCTAACACCAACGAAGTGAACGTTGACACAAACGTGTTAGGGTAGATAATTAATATTGTTAATAAGGTAAACAATCGTTTATAGATAGCGCAATAGTAAAAAAACACGTTTTTTGTATGGGTATGGGGTATGGGTCCCCATACAAAAAACGTTTACAAAAAACCCTTTAGTTTTTAACTTTTAGTATTTGTTGTTATAGCAGATATGACGGGTCTAAAAGCAAATCCGCCACTGTCCATAAATTATATCTAGGTCATTCATAGGGGTATTCATATGGGTGTATATGGTTTCATATGGGACAGTGGCATTTTTGCTTCTCATCTCAATTTTTACACACGATTTTCTATGGGACAGTAGGAACATTGCGTCTAAATTGTTATATGTACTAAATTAGTTTTAATTAGCTCCACTAGATGGCATTAATACTTAAGTTTTCGTTCAAAATGGACAGTGGCGGATTTGCTTTTAGACCCCTCATATATTATAACAGAAATACATCATCTGTGAAATTTTCAGCCATCTAACTATAACGGTTCATGAGATACAGCCTGGTGACAGACGGACATACAGACAGACAGACAGACAGACAGACGGACAGCGGAGTCTCAGTAATAGGGTTCCGTTGGTACCCTTTGGGTTCGGAACCCTAAAAAATATATTAAACATATTTTTACATTTTGGCCTCTCCAAAAAGCATTGGATAAATCTGGTTCATACCAATAGAATTGAGATAGATATACATACACTTATTTACCTGTATATGAATTTAAGACGAAACTATTCGTTTAAAATAACATGTATTGCACGTAACAACTATTGTAGTCGAAGTTTCAACGCTGGTGTTTACCTGGCGTGGACAGTTCTGGACGCCCCCTAGCGGTGGAAATCGGAAACAAATCACACAGTTCACAACGTACGTGTTTTAAGGTCAGCGTACACAATATAAAAGATAAAGCAGCGCTTTATTTAATCTCGTATTTAATTTAATTGTTTCAATGGCTAGCTAGACATTGTAGATAGATAGATAGATAGATAACTCTTTATTGAACACCACTTACAGAAAGGATACAACTTAAAACTACCAAATTATTTCTAATGATGTGTCAATGGGCGGTCTTATCGCTCATATCGATCTCTTCCAGACAACCGTGTACGGAATGGATTGAATACAATGGAGGGCGATGGTATCCTAATTACATAAACAAAATTCTACTTACTATAGATATATTTATATACCTACATACTATTACATATATACTATACCAACGACATACATACATATACAACATATATATATATATATATATATATTATAAACCTACTAACAATAATAACAATTAGATGATAGAGATAAATAGTTAAATTAAGAGGAGAGATAGTAAGCTTTTACACGACGTTTAAAAATATCAATTGTTGGAGAAAGTCTAATTTCTACCGGCAAGGAATTCCATAGTACGACAGCTTCAACGTTAAAAGAACCTTGATTGAACGAAGACTTGTGAATATGAATCTTTAGCCTTAAATTCTCTGAAGACCTAAGTGAAGGATGGGGGGTGGCGTGGGAGAGGTGAAGGTATTTGAAACGCTCTTGAAGGTAAAGTAGACAAGAAGGATTGAAGAGGACAGTGTAAAGGAGTGATAGTGTGTGCGCATCCCGGCGACGGCGAATGGGCAGCCACTCAAGCTTAGTAATGTATTTGTAGAAAAATGTAAGCCTTGCAAAAGTGTGGAAAGGCCTGACGACATACAAATTAGAGAGGCCTATGTCCACCTGTGGACTAGTATAGGCTGATTGGCTGATGATACAATAATTTGATTAAACTGTCTAATTGAAATATAAAAAAAATTTGGCCGCCAAATCGGAGTAGGTAGTTTTTTTTTTCTCTTAATACAATACTATTTTTATGTACATAATTTCGTAAATTGTTAAACACAATCCAAAATTTCATCGTACCGACGGGACTTGAACCCGCAACCTCCGGAATAACATGTTCCATGCTTAATTGGCAAAGCACCGGAACATGTTACTTCGAAGAAACATAATATTTGATTTACGCAGTGCAACATCTCTCGTCGGATTTGAAAACTATAATGATTTCTTCCGAATGATTAACTTACGTAATAAGTAGTCATAGATGGCGCCACCAATGCATAATTGGGTTAACAAATGCAATCCACTAATTTCGTCGTAACGATACTTCGCACCGTGGCTTAATTGGCAAAGAACCGGAACATGTTATTCCGGAGGTTGCGGGTTCAAGTCTCGTCGGTACGATGAAATTTTGGATTGTGTTTAACAATTTACAAACATATAAAGTGTGAAACACTTCAAAGAAACATAATATTTGTATATAATTTCCTTAAAACCTATTATAACACGAAAATCTATTATTGGCTCTATTATTTGCTTCTTATTAGTACATTTGATATGAACGCTGGTCATTTCAAATCCCATAAAATATTTCAAAAACAGTTTATTACTATCTAGCTGTAAGCTGTAAATGTATCTTGTCAAAAAATATCCTATGTTGTGTAACTATATTAATATGTCTTTTATCAGGAATATTAATTAAAACATATTGATTTTCTTATATTTTATTTATTACTTTTTTAGGAGGATTATTAGTTTTATTTATTTATGTTTCTAGAATTGCATCAAATGAATTATTTAACTTATCATTTAATATAAAATTTATTATTATTTTTTACTTTCATATGAATTATTTTAAATCAAATTTATTTATATTTTGAAAATTTTGAAAGAATGAAAATTTAAATTGAATAAACTTTTCAAATAAATTAAGAGATAATGATAATTTTATGAATATATATTTTTTAATAATGAAAATAAAATTAATTTAAATAAATTATATAATAACCATACATATATAATAATAATAATATTAGTAATTTATTTATTTATTTCTTTAGTAGCAATTGTTAAAATTACAAATATTTTTTACGGCCCATTACTAGCTATATAATTTATATAATACAAATGTTAAATAATCAATTTTTAAGTTTACAAAAAACCCATCCAGTAATTAAAATTATTAATGGATCACTTATTGATTTACCATCTCCTTCTAATATTTTTTATTTTTTTCTTTTATTTTTTATCCAAGTTATATATTAAGAGTGTGCCAAATTTCAGTCAAATCAATACAACCGTGTTTACGTGAATGAGTAACAAACATCCATCTATTCATACATTCATCCATATAATTTCCATCCATCCATTCCATCCACTCTCAAACTTTCACTTTTAAAATATTAGTAGGATTACGTGTCAGCAAACAAATCGCTCTTCTTCTTTCTTTACGCTAGTATACGCTGAGCTTCAACATCGACACTCAGGTCACGTCGAGGGGTGAAGGTGGAAGTGGCCAATAAAAATGTATAGAGGGATTTGTGTCCAGAATAAACTCCAACTAGTATTGGCGCGTCGACAATTAGTGAGCTATTGGCATTAGTTGGACCAGCGGCGTGGTTTGCTCACCTTTATTGTTACTATTTGTAAAATAATATCGTTTAAAAACTAAAAAAGAACCGACTTCAATGTTCATTTTCAGTACCAATTTTGAGATGTTTATCTCAATATCTCTGGAGATACTTATCAGACCTCGATAAAATTACCATGGTACCACACTTGGGATATCTCCTTTCAAACAAAAAAAGAATAATCAAAATCGGTTCATAAATGACGAAGTTATCCCCGAACAAACATAAAAAAAAAAATTTAAAAAAAAAAAATATATATATATATATATACGGTCGAATTGAGAAACCTCCTCCTTTTTTTGAAGTCGGTTAGTAAAAGTAGATGTTAGTGCCCAGTTGCCTCAAATCTGGACTAGTAACGGAGACTAGAAAAGGAGTAGGAACTATTATATAATCTGTGCCAGTAGTTAGTAGCATGTCGTCAAGGTATATAAATGCATGGTAATACAAATGTTGATATATTCAAAACGTTTCGTTAAAATTTTAATGGATGAAAACCACCTGGAAAAAAAACATAATTTTCCATATCGGTTCAGGCACCTTCGAGTAATCGGTAAACTTATATGTTTAAAAAATAAAAATATATAAAATAAGATTCCGACGAATTGAGAACCTTTTTTGTGAAGTCGGTTAAAAACGTTTGTAACTCTGTCACTCTGTCTGTTTGTTACCTAATCACGCCTAAACAAACATCCGATCTTACTGAAATTTAACAAGAATATACATTATAGCATGAGGCTGAACGTAGACTACTAAATTATTGGTGTACGTGAAAGAAGTCGCGGGTATCAGCTAGTAATTTCATAAATATTTAAGAGAATTAGGTACAGAGATTATCAGGTAGGCTTACGCTAAAAGTTGATTCCTTGCGCTTATACTAAAACACCACAAAAATATATAGAAATTCCGCTCCATCGATATATAGCTATGTCATAGGTACCTACAGAAAAGAGAAACCCGTAATCTATCCGCTTAAGGTTCCCCGAACATCGGTGATGGTACAGACATTGATTGATATACCTCACCATTTCTACCATTGTCTCGTGTAGGTGAGCGGCCTCGTTTTGACAGTAACGGATTGATATCGAAATTAATTCGTCATAGATTCGATTGAAAATTAAACGGGTTATGGAATACGGCACAGTTACGTAATAGGTTATCAAATGGAGATAATCGCTTTCTTGTGTGTTTGCTACGTGTGCTATTATTTATTTATCGTGATTTTCCCGTGTTTTTCTGTGTGCTTTTCTTCAGGTGCGCATACTATAGAAGATTTCAATACAGTTACGAGTATATAACAACCTAAGCTCTGATTATCAACAAAGTAGAGAGGAGAGGATATGTTGTTTTTGTATCTTATTAAAGGCTAGCGTTTGATTATCTAGCCTGGTGGTAAGCGATGATGTGATAGAAGATGGTGATAAGCCTAACATCTTCTGACTGTCAAAGGCCCTGTGCTGTCGAAACACCGTAAGGATATGGTAGCAGATTATCTCCTGGCGGCTATATTTAGGTAGCACGTCAGGCAATTTTTTTTTTAATATCATATAGGCTATTGTTTGAATACTATCACCTGTTGGTAAGTGGTGATGCGGTCGAGGATGGTAGCACGATAGACCTAGAATGGGAACTGGCTCTAAAGGATAGCTGCTGGAACACGTTAGATGTTTTGGTGACAGATTTTCTAACTTGAGGGTGGTCCTTCACTGGAGGGCCACTGTGAAAAGCGCACATCGATATAAAATCCATTGGTGCACGGCGGGGATTGAACTCGGTACCTCTCATCATTCTCCCACTACAACACTGAGCCCCTCAAGTTTGGTCAGTAGGAAACGACATTGAGCTAATGTAGCAGTCCTTTCAGGTTTATATCACTAAGTGATCCGTACGTAGCGGTGCTTATAATATTTATTTACCTAGGGTACTGCGTAGACATCGTTCTCGTGGGAATATTGGGATGAAAAGTATGCCTCGTATTATTCCAGGGTCTAGGCTATACATGCCAAATTTCAGCTCCGTCAGTTGAGTAGTTTTTAACCGACTTCAAAAAAAGGAGGAGGTTTCTCAATTCGACCGTATATATATTTTTTTTTTTTTTTTATGTTTGTTCGCGGATAACTTCGTCGTTTATGAACCGATTTCGATTATTCTTTTTTTGTTCGCAAGGAGATATCCCAAGTGTGGTACCATGGTAATTTTATCGAGGTATGATAAGTATCTCCAGAGATATTGAGATAAACATCTCAAAATTGGTACTGAAAATGTATAGCGCGGCATTGAAGTCGGTTGTTTTTTAGTTTTTAAACGATATTATATGGTGAACAAGTAAAAAACATACACACACACAAATTTTCACCTTTATAATATTAGCAGGATTCATTAAGGTTTGTTGCTGAAATTATTTCTACTTTCTTTCTTTTCTTTCTTTCTATCGAGAACTCTATCAGGCACCGGTGTAACTAGTCCGAAGTATACACACATAATCCCACGGGAGGATGTCAGATTAACTTTCACAGTTTCAGTTCATTACAGAACCAACCACCCGCAGGTGAGCTCGCGTCCAATTTGTAGGATTACGTGGTAATCTCTGTTTGCTTGTAACACTGCCTTTTTGTACGGTAATACTTTTTCAAAGAGGAGAAATTTACATTTTGGTTAAAATGGTAATACTCACAGTTTTAGTTTTAAAATTTAGTAACAAAACTTATGTTATTATACTATATGTAATTTCAAATTGATTAGCCAGTAGCATTTCGCTTTTATAAATATATCATCTTGTCGTTGATTTCTATTAATTCAGTTTTACTCAATGACCAGCATCGTGACTATAATTAAACCAATATGTAAGTAGGTAAGTATTAAAATAAAACCTGACCGTATTCACAAACAACACTGTGTGGTAATCATAATCAATCTTTTATTTGTCAAACACATATTACATTAATAATGTTTATCACATGTATCACAGTGCTCGCTCAAGATCTTCATGATCTGATGATGAGATCTTCACGTGCTGTGGTGTGTGTTTAGTTTTCCATGTGACATTTCATAGGTACCTGTACAATATCTTACAGTCAATTGAGCATAACTTAGCACAACTTAGTTAATTCTGTTTAAAACTCCAGAATTAATAAGATTACGGTTGTTTTGTTTTGAAACAAGCCGTTGTGTGTCGCTCGAGTTGTTCTATGAATAATTCATTTGAAAATACAAACGCTTTGTCGTTCAGGTAACCGTCTGCAATGTTGCTGTTATTATTTGAGCAGGCGCCTTTAATACTATAGTCTTATTATAATTATCCCATCTTTAATATTAATATTGTTTTGAAGGTATTCTAAGTATTAAGATACATATGTTCTTTATATTTGGTTTAATTAACATTAATCCTACAAACATGATTAGATGTGAAACTCACTTTGCTTGCCTTATGTATTCGGTTATATGTTACTTAATCGCGGAAAAACAGGTGTTACGATATAATTATGTATTAATATTCCGCCTGACTTGCTGCTAAATAGTAGCCTACTATATTATTTTACGGTATTCCAGCAGCACATCCCTTGAGAGTACTGCGATTAGTATGTGTTTTTTTTTATTTATTATGTTTAATTATTTCATAATTTTTTGGATACAAATTGTATGATAATAATACGGTTGGCAACCCCTATATTAATCAGGGGAATTAAACATTTGTTTTAAGTGTGCGTTCGACGTTAAGATGAAATCTGAATGGCTCATTACTTTAGTTGTTTTTTTTAATTCAAAGCAATAAGTTATGTTTTTGTTATATATAGCATTATTATTATTAATATGATCTATTTATTGTTGTTTGACGTGTGTAAGTGCAGATTTTTAATTTGATATATACATAAAAAATGTAAATACATAAAACTCACTATAGATTGAATTTTTTTTTTACTTTTGATATCATTTCAGACAGATTTTCACTCCAGGCTTCAGATTTGTCGTACAGAAATTTAGTGAGCACATCATTTAAAAATTGAAAGGGACACGGATATACTTGTACGGATATACTTATACCATAAAACGAGCAGCATAATAACGCGTAAAAAGTCGCCGGGTGCAACTAGGTTTCAAACTATTCTAAAATATATGACCGTTATTTTAAGCAGACACACCATTAAAAAAGTGTGGTGTTGTTTCACGAAACCATGATGCAAGTTAAACTTTTTGTTTATGTGTAGCAATGGTAGATTGCTACTATGATAGCACTTGACATGACATATTAGGATGTTTACAAATACGGCTGCGAAAGCGTCCGCCAATCCACACGCCAGTCCATAGTTAAACCTAAATGTCAAATATCATATCCACCAATTGGCACCGGCTGTAATACGACATGCATGTTGGCGACATACGATAGATGGACGAACACATTTGAGGCGATCTAATAAAGGTTTCACTTTGAAGGTTTTTCAGCTCAAGTTCAATAGTATACCATACGAGTATTTCAAAAGCTTTCTAAATCATGGAAACGGCACGCGATAAAAAAATATTACAAAGACATTGCAAAATACAGTTTCCGATCTCTTCGATCTTTAATTATAAGTGGCTAGAACTCACTTTCAGAGAGAAGGCTAACTATATTCATCAATATGAAATGCAAACATAATGAGAGCAGCAAAAGATTTGTAATGGAATGATCGGCCGAGAGGGCAAGAGTTTGCTCCGGACGCCAATATAAATGTAAATGTACGGAGGTACGCCACTCCGCTCTCACGTCATAGATTAAACGAACAGATAAAACAAAAGTAAACTGTTTGATTTTAAGCCAATTTACCGACTTCTAGGAGGAGGTTATCAATTCGATTGTTTATATATTTTTCATGTATTTTTGCACACAACTTCGTAATCTAATACCACATTTTACTCATGTGCTAATACTATAAGAATCTTTGTCCTGACATACTGACTGACTGACTGACAGACAACGCACAGCCTAAACCGCTGGTCGTAGAGACTTGAAATTTGAAGGGTATATTTGTCTTAGAACGTAAGGGTATACTAAGAAAGGATTTTCCAAAATTCACCCCTTAAGGGGATGAAATGGGGGTTCAAAGTTAGTATGGAGAAACAAGATTAGATAGTCTTTTCTATCTGAAACTTCACACAAGTGTTTCAATAAAAAAATAAGTAAATACGTGTTTCAAGCTCTTTCGACATTCCACCCCTAAGAGGGTGAAGTGGGGTAACAAAGTCTGAAGTCAATATTGTTTCGGATTGCGCTGAAATTTGGCATGCAGATAGTTATTTTAACTTAGGTATCGGCTGAGAAAGAATTTTTCAAAATTCGCTCTTCAAGGGGATGGAGCGGGGATTCAAAGTTTGTACAGAGAAACAAGACAAGATAGTCTTTTCTATTCGAAACTTCGCACAAGTACTTCAGTAAATAAATAAGTAAACACGAGATTCAGTTTTTTTTAAATGCCACCCTAAGAGGATAAACTGGGGTAACAAAGTCTAAAAATCAATATTGTTTCGGATTGCGCTGAAATTAAGAATGCAGATAGTTATTATGACGTAGGTGTCCGCTCCGAAAGGATTTTCTAAAAATTCCTCCCGGATACGGAACGGATTCAAAGTTTGTATGGCGAAACAAGAAAGTAGGTGTAGGATTTTTCGAAATGGGGTAGGTAACAAAGTCTAAAAATTTGGGTTTTTCGGGTTTTATAAGTATGAATCCCGAATTGCCTTAGTCACGCGATAACATGAAAACGGGTGAACTGATTTTGAAAATTTTACTCCAGTGCGCCTAAAAAGTTTCATTTCGAAATGTGCCTTCTGTGAAGACACGAATCTTCGTGCCACATATCTGCGACGTACGTTCCGAATCACAAGCGGTTCATGCATAAAGAAACCCCCGCAATGGCGCATCACAGCCACCTGCAGGACTCTGAATATTTCATCATTATTCAAGGTTTTCGAACGTGATCTCTGAACTATTTCATATCTAAGTATGTGTTTCATTAACCGACTTCACAAAATAGGATGAGGTTCTCAATTCGTCGAAATATTATTTTTCTTTTTATGTACGTTCACCGATAACTCAAAGACGCCAAAACCGATTTGAAAAATATGTTTTTTGAAATGAAAACTTCTTTAGCTGCGTTATGCACTTTTCTTGGGATGAGTAAAAAATGTTAAGCTCGCGTCAGGTCACGTGTCCTTATCGAAAATTCGTAAGACGGAGCACAGCGCGCTTGCGCGAGGTGTCATTCAAAAAATTAAAATATGACGTGTTCAAGTTGCGCAGGGCGCTTGCGCGAGGTGTCAAAATAAACGGCTGTTAAGGATAATGATGATGATAAATGGAGCAGCACTATTTTGTTAGATCTAGTGATGCGCCGATCCGATCCGATATTTTCGTAGATCGGATCGTAGGCATACGATCATTGTGTACAAACATTGTGGTTTGCACACAATGTAATGTATTGTAATTTGCACACAAAGTATATTATCAATAACTACGAGCTTTATTACATAATTCATGGTTTCGTTGTGTGGTTTTTATACTTCATAAACATTAATGTACTCGTATACCTTTAATTATTGAAAGTTAATTTTAACCAGATTAAATTAGTCATTAGTATTTTCAGGTTAATTTACGTTACCTTGTTGAACCAACCACCCCTTTTCTGTTTGAAATAAATGTTGTATCTCATGCGATTTTTTTGGATCGATCTTTTGAAAATCGGATCAAATTCATGCGATCCGATCCGCGGATCGGATAGAGACGTTGCGATCCATTACGATCCATAATATCGGATTGAGCTCAAAAATTCGCATCCCTACTTAGATCTGTACTGGATGATCTACATAAAAAAAAATGTTTAACGTAGTCTCACTTTTGTCATTATTTATTCCCCTGTGGAAACTTGTAGTAATCATGAAAAACATATTGTATTGTTTAGAGTACTTATTATGACAAAAAATCGTCTACTATTGAGTGAAGATGTAAACTAAAGGCAGATTCTTAAAATAGATGGTGGATTATTAATTAATTAATATGGTGGTAGTAATCTTGCATATCTGGAGCTAAAAGACGACAGTGAGATGTGATAACTGATTTAAGTCAAATCAAATTTTAGTCATAGCGCAACTCTCCCGACACGTTTTTCATATCCACGTACCAATTAAAACTGTCTCCACCTACGAACAAATAGTTATTGTCGGAGATCTCCAAAAAAAAAAAAAACTTAAATAAGAAAATAAACTCGAGCTCTTCAAGACAATGCATAAGCAATGTCCTAACTTTATAATATAAAAATCATGGCTCCGCTTCCCCGTTGCGAATAAAGAATTCATTTCATTAGGAAACTTTGAGGGCAGGTGGGTTCACTTACAAATCATGGATATTGGAGTTTGTACACAATCTGGTTTAATATTTGATTAAATTGTAAAGCTTTTCAAACATTTTTTCTTAAGTAGAAATTAAAATAAAGATTTACCGTATTACATTACATATTTTAATTGTTGTTAAATTATTTCTGTTATACTTAGATGAATGTTTACCGAAGGACATGGCTACGCGGTGTAGCATCGTAGCTTTGTGGTTACGTAGAGCTGACTAACGTAGGCTGTGTAACTTAGTAGATTAGTCCTGACTAGTCAGAGACATAGAACATTAGTCAGAGACACGAAAGCCTCGCTTTTAATTGCTACGCAAAACTAGCTTTATATAAAAATCGGCGTAAAGATAGATATCAAAGCCACGTAAACGTAGGTCGCGTTTGTAGCCTGCTGCCAACAAATGTTATATTATATGCTATATATATATATACATATGCTATACATAATGATTTTAGTACCAAAAACTCACATACTTTGAAATAAAATTGGCCAAGTGCGAGTCAGACTTTTGTCCCGCACACAGAGGGTCCCGAACGTCATCTAACGAATATTTAACGAACTTCTAACACCAACTAAGTGAACGTTAACACAAAGGTGTTAGTAATTAATATTATTAAATAACTAGTTGACCGAGATTCGCTCGGTATTTTTTGCCAGTATTATTGCCACTTAAACAGAAAAATATGACTCTTCCCGACATCTTTAGGCGAATAATAATACTTGTTACTATGTTTTTTAATTGAGAGCAACTAACTGCTTTAACGACACAACAACATTAAAGCTACTTTTATTCGCCAAAAGATGTCGGGAAGATACATATTTTAAGTTGATTATCGATAAAGTAAATTATTGATAACACGAATAAAACAATACTTTCTAAAAATTAATCCTCGCTAGATCGATTTATCGCCCTGAAATCCCCTGTATACTCAATTTTATGAAAATCGTTGAAGCCGTTTCCGAGCTTCAGATTCAGATTCCTAGATTAAGGTAAGGCGGCAATAGCCCAATGGTTAACAAGAATACTAGTAATGTGCAACCCACATTGCGAGTAATCTTTTATAAAAAAAAAACACGATAGCGCAATCTATGAACGATTCATAGATGGTGCTAACGTAAAATACACGTTTTTTGTTTTAAACCCTTTAATTTTTAACTTTTTTCTGTTCTTAGTGTATGTTGTTATAGCGGCAACAGAAATACATCATGTGAAAATTTCAACCGTCTATCACGGTTCATGAGATACAGCCTGGTGGCAGACGGACAGACAGACAGACAGACAGATGGACAGTAATAGGTCTCAGTAATAGGGTTCCGTTGGTACCCTTTGGGTTCGGAACCTTAAAAATAAGCTTCACAATTGTAGTGTCCACCAATAACTATAATAATTGCTCAATATTTGTACTCGTAGGTATCATGAACTTTTGTTTTTGCTTTGTATAATATTTGTACTCGTAGGTATCTTGAACTTTTGTTTTTGCTTTGTATAATATTTGTACTCGTAGGTATCTTGAACTTTTGTTTTTGCTTTGCCACATGGACTACTGCAACTAATACTTTCCACTTTGTTTGTTCTTAGAAATTATTTTCTCTGTTTGAAGTCAGCATAGTATTTTCCAGACATAATAATTGTAAACATTCATTATAAGTTTTTTTTTAAATATTGTTGATGTCTTCTGATGAGGAGTTAGGGACGCTGATTTAGTGTGGTGTAATACCCCTTTACGATAAAAAACGTGTTAAAAAGTGTTACCAGCCTGCAACTTGAAAGCTGATGATCTGTGGAACAATAGCACCTACAGTCTGCAATGAGAGCAGCCTGTACCTTTGTTTCATTTCCTGGTACCAACGGGTTTTTTTGCTTTTCTAAGTCGACGGGTAGGTTAGCATGGAGAAGGCTCTTGGTTAAAGAGTTTTAATTAAATTATTAACAGCGATTAGGTGTTCTCTTTTACAGAAACAGTTTTTGTGGCTCTTGCTCAGAGGCACCACTTATGCCAATTAATGGTATTACGATACCACTGAATCGGTGTGGTCGCTTTTACTATAAGGGAGAAATCCACTACCTTTTGGTGTTCCAGCAGCTTACTTGCAGCGCTTGAAGGTAAAACTATTATTCAACGACAAGCGTCTTTACCATCTTCATCCACATCATTACTTACCACAAGGCGAGAAAGGCCATGCAAATACTGGTGAAAGTGAGCCGAAGCACTGGACAACTGACTTAATAGGAACTCAAATTCAAATAGTACAACTATCCCAACCGGTCTTCTAAACCGGCTCCTCATATTCTAAAATGTCACTGCCACCGAACACTTGTTTAGCGCGACCCAGGGATCACATGTAGATCTAAGCCAAAGTGAAAAAGTAACAATGACCCAGCCACCAGTGAGCAAACTGCTGACTGCTTGAATTGTCTGCAATATACACATGAGGCCAACAACGCAACGACAACGTAAGAAGGAACGAGGAGGACCCCATGTTCAAAAGCCCTCTCCATACTTTGAAGCACCGCCGTTATTAGGTATGATCGCACCGAACTGCGGATTTCAATAACGAACGATTCTTTTGTAACGTGCGCTACCAATATTTGAGCATGGCTCGCCGCGCGCTCATATTGATCCTGGTATTGAACATGCGACTCTCATCAACGTCTTTATGGTTAGGCAGTTCTACTTACTCTATCTTTGACTGTCGTGCTCTTGCCTGCCAAATTATATAGTTTTTAGATTGCAAACAGATAATACATTAATATTGTTTTTAATGTTGCTAGAAATGTAGGTTGCATATTACTCGTAAGGTACGGACACACTACAGCGTCCTGCGTGCGCGATCTAGGCGGCGATCAAATAGCGCAGTAGTATTTGTACCTACTGGTTCATATCAAACGCGATCAGAAGACAGTTAAAAAGTACTGAGATCGCGACCGCACATCGCAGGACGCAGCTGTGTGGTCGTACCTGTAGTTTTATTAGCCCCTCCAAAAGCTCTAAGCTCTTTGCATGGTGGTAGGAAGTGTTATGTGTGGTAATGCGTTCCGGCAGCTATCCTTGAGAGCCAGGTCCTAATCTAGACCTAGCGTGCTTACCATATTCGACTGCATCATAATTTACCAACAGGTGAAATAGTGGTCAAACGCTAGCCTATAAGTTGTATAAAAAAATAAAAAGCTAAATATGATTGCGTCTAGTGTAGGTTCACGACAATAGTGCGATAGGAATCAAACTCACAACGTCGCGATCACCAGGCTGACGCTAAGCCATTAGACTATTGCCGCTTGTATAGGATCTTTCTCATAGGATGTTTTATGACACACTTGGAACAGAATTTATAATAATCAATATTGTTACACACAATCTAATGTTTCATCGTACCGACGGGATTCGAACCTGCACCCTCCTGGGAAACATACCCAAGAGCTCTGACCAACTAATGAGGTCTATGTGCTTTTCTGGCACCGGCTGTTTAAGTATTATAATTTATTCCAATGAAAAACAAACAAAGATAAAAAATGTGTTTAATTGTGTTTTCATATAATTAACGTGCCGTAGTTAAAATAATAACATAATTTTGAAAAATCATACCATACTGAAAATAAAACTGGAAAAGTCCAGTTGGACTCGCCCATCGAGGCTTCGGTACCAACGTTGGTAGGTGCCAATTAAGCTAGACCTCTAAATTGTATGAGCGCTCATATAACTCAGAGGCCTATCTTAACTGCCTGAAACTATGTATGTATGGGGACACCCTTTAATTTTCAACTTTTCTTATTTTTTGGATTTGTTCCTTAATTTGTGCTATAAGACCTTGCTTCTTGGCGAATTTCATGATTCTAGGTCAACGGGAAGTACCCTATAGATTTTCAACCCAAAACCTATAGGGTACTTCCGGTTGACCTAAAATTGACAATTTTGGTCAAAAGCAAGGTCTCACAGCACAAATAAAGGAAAAATTCCGAAAAATAAAAAAAGTTGAAAATTAAGGTACATTTTGGTACTAACAAGTTTTCGCGAAAATCTAAATTTGCTCATATCTTTTTATGGTGTTGATTCAAGACCTTGGTTTTTATACACCCAATAGGGACTATAGACTCCAGTATCAGGTATAAATTTGTTCCTGAGAAAATCAGTGGTGACACACGGACAGACGGACAGACAGACAGACAGACGGCCAGACAGACAGACAGACGGACGGACAGACAAACAGACAGACGGACAGACAGACAAGAAAGTGATCGTATAAGGGTTCCATTTTTTAACTTTTTGAGGTACGGAACCCTAAAAAATGGTTTTGCTTAAACCAATACAAACCCGAACCTAACAATTTTATTTTTTTTTTAAACAGAGAGAAAAGGTTACCTTCGCAGAAAGGATAATTTATTCAAATAAAACAAATTTCGATTTATTAAAAGTAGGTAGTTTTTAATGGCAGCTGTTATATCACAAAATACGGTAGGTATTTACATTTTGTTATATTACAACTGAATGAACTAAGCTGGACTTGAAAATGGTTTTACACCGCAAGCTAATTCGCATTCTAATTGAGAATCAAAACTGTTTTCGTTGCCGCCGCACCCAGTATAAACAAATTTCGTACAGCCTGCGCCTGAGAAACCGTATTTGTAAATAATTTACAATAGTTAATAATTGTTAACAATAATACATCAAGTTTTTCTCTGTCTTATTGTATTTATCTACTTATTGTAATAACAATGAGTATAAACTTATACAACCACTTTTATACAGCACACAGCTATCTCTCCTAATGTTGGATGAATTCGTAGACAAAAAGATTAATTCTGCATTATACTAAATAGCCTTGACTAGGCAACTGGTTACTGAATTTGCCTTCTTGTTTAATTAAGTAATTAAGTTCGTTAAATCGTCACTCCACCTGGAAGTCTCTACATTGATAGCAATGCGTCCTGTCATCGCAAACGTCTAGAATAAGGAAATGCATCTATAAGTTGTTATCTGCTTTCTTATCGACGATTATTGCTCGAAATTCATCGCTGCTCATGTAGAGACTACCGGCTCGACGTCCTACGCTACGTTTGCCGATTCGCGGTCTCCACTATAGGACAAGTTTAATCTACCCCAACGGTTATCAGTCCTGCGGCAGATATGACCAGCCCACTGTCACTTCAGTTTACTAATCTGTTGAGCTATGTCGATAACTTTAGTTCTCTGTTAGTGTCCCGCAGAGAAATACCGAGCATAGCTTTCTCCATAGCTCGCTGAGCGACTTTAAATTGGTGGACCAGTCGAATTGTAAGTGTCCACGCCTCGGCTTCGTATGTCATCATAGGTAGGATGCACTGGTGTGGCTGGACGCAATGTAGTGTGTCAAGCGCTATCAATTTTCACATAAATTAAATAAAACTGGCCAAGTGCACTGTGCAAGTCAGAGTCTCTTCTCGCATCGCACGGGAGGGTTCCGTACTACTATAGGTACGATACGAAACATAACAGAGTTTCAACCTCATATTTGATTAATTGTTATTACCAAGAACATGTTGTTTGGTATAAGAGTTCACGGAGAATCTCGACACCGCGATCTAGAAAGACGGGGCTCGTTTACTAGCGCCATCTATGTCATTTTGCCGAAACGAATATGAAAGACTGTTAGCTTAACAAACACGAAGGAGTTGTTAACACCCAAATGACACCTTAAACATCATAGCTGGCGTTATACTAAAAAACACGTTTAGTGTATAGGGACCCCCTTGAATTTTTAACTTTATTTGTTTTCAATATTTGTTGTTCTAGCGCCAACAGAAAAACACCATTTGTGAAAATGTCAACTGTCTAACTATCACGGTTAATGAGATAGAGCCTGGAGACAGACGGACAGACAGACAGACAGACAGACAGACAGACAGACAGACAGACGGATAGCGGAGTCTTAATAATAGGTACGGTACGGAACCCTAAATAACTGGCCAAGTGCGTGTCGGGCCACGCGCAGTGTAGGGGGGGGGGGAATTGAACAATTGAAAATTGTGAAAAATTCATCCCCACTTCGCATATAGGGGAGCTACCCTAAATTATTTTTCACAATTTTATTTCAGCACTTTGTCGGCGTAATATATATACATACCCTAGTATTAACGGTCTCTTAGCAAAACCTCGGACAGACAGACAGACAGACAGACAGACAGACGGACATGACGAAACTATAAGGGTTTTTTGTCAGGACTACGGAACCCTAAAAACGGTCGTATGTTGCATGACGATGATATGGTATGATACGATATAGTAAGCAGACTGCTTAAGAGGCTGTATAATTCGTTGTTACTTACTTTATATAAGTTATTTTTCAAAAAAAATAAAACCGACTTCATAACCACAAAAAGGCACTCAAAAGCAAAAAATAGTTTACTTAAAATTATTATAAGCGTTACCCACGTCTCTATTTGAAGTCGGTGCCAGCCAAGTCTAATAGGTAGTAGATAGATAATACCTACGAGTACATGTATCTACCTACTTACTAACCTACATGTACCTACTTACTACTACTACATACATAGCATCTATCTAATATCCAATAGACTTGGCTGGCACCGACTTCAAATAGAGACGTGGGTAACGCTTATAATAATTTTAAGTAAATTATTTTTTGCTTTTGAGTGCCTTTTTGTGGTTATGAAGTCGGTTTTATTTTTTTTGAAAAATAACTTATTTTACCCTTTTTAGTGCAAAAAAAGTTTTAATGAAATTACATGCATCTATTAAATTTCGTGTCTGGGCCGTTATACACTGACGGATATATACTTTTTGAAAATTTCAAGTGTGTACCTATAACGGTTAAGAAGATACAGATCTGTAAAGTGCGCACATATAGACACACGGACGGACGGACGGACGGACGGACGAACAGACAACAAAGTCTCAGAAAGTGTTCATTTGGTAGCCTTTGGGTTCGGAACCCTAAAAAAATTGACTTTAAATGCCGCGCTAAAGTGAAAATATTCACTAGTAATAATGATGTCATCAAGGTCTCATAGGACAATGTCCAAAATGGCCCTGTGCAATAAAAGCATCTGACACACGATAATTAATTGTCTATTTTATTACAATAATTCCAAATACTTTTATAACACGGACTAGTTGTATTCCAAAATGAATATAAAAAAGTATTATTTGCGATTATTAACATTAATTGCCGCCATATGGCCAACAGGGTACTGAATCACTCTACTACGTTATAAGAGGCACTTCCCTATATTGTGGATACCCGAATTATGTAAGCACTGTGTAGCCAACCTAACAACGGAAAGTATTATTTACGTAGTAACTATTATATAATATGTGGTTTTATACTTATAATTTTTTTTTGCTGTGTTGATTGGTACAAAGTACGTTCATGATTCTGAGTTATTTAATTATGTATGCAGTGTCGCGGGACTGAAATGGCCGCCATCTTCGCCAAATGTCATGTCATGTCAAAAAATATTAGGTATGTTTAAAAAAGTTTGCACTCTAACAAGACTTTGCCCGGTAGAACATTCCTGTGAAGACAAATTATTTATATTTATACATAATTATTTATTATAATTATTAATATATAATTATTTATTGAGGGTCCGGTGGCGTAATTGGGAGAACAGTCGGCTTTGATGCCGTGGTACCGAGTTCAAACCGCCGTGCACCAATGAATTTTTCTATCGAAAAATATATGTGCGCTTCTCACAGTGGCCCTCCGGTGAAGGAAAACATCGTTAAGAAACCAATAACCCCCGCATGGTGGTAGAACATATCTAGTGTCCGCCTGGCCAGCTACCACCCTCAAGTCAGAAAATCTGTCGCCAAACATCTAATGTGTTCCGGCAGCTATCCTTGAGAGCCAGTTCCCATTCTAGTCCACTTCTCTATCTTCGACCGCATCATCACTTAGCAACAGGTGAGATAGTGGTCAAACGCTTGCCTATAAGATATTACAAAAAAAATTTGCCCACCTTTATTTCTATCTCGCTCACAGTTACCGTAAGAATATCTTATATGCAATAGCAACCTCCATTGTGTATAATCTTCTTGGGACTCTTCTACTAAAACTAGTACAATCTCCTATGTTTGGGGTATTTATCTCCATATCTCTGGTGATACTAATCAGATCTCGATAAAATTAAAATGAGACCACCTCGGAAACGTATCCTACCAATTAAAAAAAGAATCATTTGAATCCGTTCACAATTGATGGAGAAATCGCGTAACATACACACAAAAAAAAAAAAAAAAAAAAAAAAAAAAACATACAGACGAATTGAGAACCTCCTCCTTTTTTGTGAAGTCGGTTAAAAATAAGCCAGACATGGTGACCCTGTCTCTATGGGATGTTCACATCTTGGGTCTACAAAAAAATTATTAAATACATTTTATATTTAACTTCGACACTAAAAGAGTATATTATAACTTTGAAGCGTGTATCTGTATATTGTTGTATCTGTGCATGTGTGTATCTGTATATATGTGTATCTATGATGTGTGTCTAGTCTGTGTTATCGTAGCTCCCAAACAGATGAACCGATTTTGATGTAGTTTTTGTTTGATAAGTTACTTTCTTAGCTTTTCTGAAGTTTTCCCGCAACAGTACAACATGCATCGATCCAAGAAAAGTGTTATAATACTTAAATTGGAAATGTAAAACCATCCCGACGATCTTTTCATAATCACTTCATTGAGACCATTCTGATGAGCCCAAACCGGACATTATACTTTTATAATTAGCTACGACAAACCATAAAGGTACACAAGGTACACAGCGGCATACTGCGTCCGCGAGCGCGTTTGCGATCTGATTTTCAATCGTTTTCTGATCGCCGTAGATCGCGTTTGGTGTGAACCAGTCAGTAACAATTTAATACTTCTGCGCTATCTGATCGCCACCGATCGCGCACACAGAACGCTGCGTTGTGGTCGTACCTTAAGAGAGTGTAATTTAGCTAGCTTTCAGTTAAAATTACGAATATTATTGACTTGGAAATGCTATTATATATTAAGGACTTTTTAGATGACACAAATTTTGCAATTTAAGTAATAATTTCAATTCTCATAGGACAATTTTATTTATTGTATTTCCTTATTACCTATTTGACGCTACGATGGCGCTACGATGCCACAGATAGACACAGATACATACGTCAAACATTTAACACCCCTTCTTTTAGCGTCGCAGGTTAGAAAGTTTTTTTTTTGTTTTGTACCAAAGGAAAAACCGACTTCACATGCCGTGATAGTGAAAATATCCACTAGCTACTAACACTAATGATGTCATCGAGTTATCACATTTGTTTATATTGTATATCAAAATCTAACTCCGGAACTTTCAATATTAAACATAGCTAGTTATAGAAATTTGTTATAAATTAGTATGTAAGCTAAGCTACTAGAAAGCGAATTGTTTATTCATTATAAGTAAATACATTTCTTTGAACCTATATCTCTATATCTCCGGAGATGCTTATCAAATCTCGATAAAATGTAAATGGGACCAAACGGGAGGCACAATCTCTCAAACAAAAAAAATATAATTATTTTTTTTTGCTAGCATTTGTCCACTATCTCACCTGTTGGTAAGTGATGATGCGGTCGAAGATGGTAACCCTAGGTGGTGACGCTAGGCCTAGAATGGGAACTGGCTCTCAGGAAAGCTGCCAGAACACATTAGATGTTTGGCGACAGATTTCCTAACTTGATGGTGGTAGCTGGCCAGGCGGACACTAGATAGTGTCCTACCAAAATGCCTCTAGTATTGCATGTATAGGCGACTGACCACTCCCCATCAGGTGGGCCACATATGCTTGTCATTTGTAACCTATGACATAAACAAAACTTTTGTTTCACGAAGAGCTCTTTTCTAGTTGATGAAAAAGCTACATTTATAGATCAGATCAGTCAGATAGATAGATAGATAAACACTTTATTACACCATATAAATTTAACTAAAAGTAAACAATAGTACACAAAACATAATAACGTGGCAACAGGCGGTCTTATCGCTTAAAGCGATCTCTTCCAGACAACCTTAGGGTGGAAAGGAATATTTTACATGGCAGTATATAGGTGTTAAAATAAATAAATTAAAATGATAGGTAAGTACATAATTACAAAGATACATACAATGTATGTAATATAATACATACATAATGCCATACAATACACTACTAGACTAATAAACACGCTAATTATCTTCATATTGCTGAAAAGATTTTTTTGAGAAAATTACCGATCAAGTTAAAAAAAATACAATTAAAAAAACTTAAACACAATTTAAGATTACAAAACGAAAAAAAATACTAATTCAAATGCCACCCTAGTCATTTTCAGTACCAAATTTGAGGTGTTTATTTCCAAATCTCTGGAGATACTTATTAGATCTCGGTAAAATCGGGGATTGAATGGGACCAAAGGATAAGTATACTATGGTCAAGCAAAAGAATAATTTTCCAAATCGGCGGAGACCTGAGGTAAAAAACATGAAAAAACAGCCAGATTGAGAAGCCCTTCTGTGTAATAAATGATGTAATGAATCCTTTTTGTGAAGTCGGTTAAAAATCAGTTCTTCTGATTCGTAGCTACAATGCCATAGACAGACCCACACGTCTAACTTATTTTACCCCTTTTTTGCGGCGGTGTTAAAAAAAGCAATATTTACGAAAATTTGCTAACGTAGAACAGTTTATAGTTATTTATTAATCATAAATTAAAAAGAAATTAGTTTTAACATAAAAAAATTATACTCACCCAATGCGAAGCAAACGGATATAGTCATAAGAATTAAAAATAAATACTTCATTTAAATAATTTCTTGTTTGCTGTTTAAATGCGTGTTCTAAGTCAGGTGACGAATCTGCGTATATTTATACGCAGATAAACCGGGGTCAAAATGATAAAGATAAGAGGATCAATTAATAGCATCTGCGTCAGTAATTTTACTTTAACCCTAAACTTGATCCCAGATACTAAAGAGTGACCGAACACAGAATATCAAGACACAGACTGTGTGATTATAAAAATTAACGGCTATTAACATGTAAACAATTCACCGGAAATTACTCCGACCAGTTTCGAACGGTCATGAAGTAAATCAAAAAGTAGCCTTTAAGAGGGAACGCAGGGTGAACTTTTCCATACATATGTATTCCTCCGTTTCCTTCCTGGAAAATGCTACTACAGAAAAGTTTGTTTCGACAAAAAATCAAGGTCTGCTGTAGCTACGCCCTTATCATTTTCTGTCTTTGACCAACCAATTGCAAATAGAAATATGACCCTTCAAAAATTAAAGAGAAGATTAAAAGGCTTATATTTCTTTTCTACAGCAGACCTAGATTTTTTGTGGAAACAAATACAGGTATAGCCAGTACTATGGATTCTATAAAATACATTTAAACTCAGGCGAAGACGCGGGGCACACATAGTAAGCCATAAACACTTCAACATTGTTATTTACCTATCGCTTTGTATATCAAATCGTATTTGTTACAAAGTGTACCGCTACCTTACAGGCACATTGGTTCCAGGAGTACCTTCCATCCATCTTCCTGAGCAGTGTATTAATGACAACCAGCTTGCCTGACTTACCTTGCTTGAAACGAGTGGTCTGATGCATAAGAGCTTCACCACCGCGGCATAAATTAACTTGTGCAAATTTATTTATTTTTTACGTGAACACTTCTTTAGCGGCGTTTTGAACTTTTTGGGATGCAAACAAATGTACAACGTTAATGTTCAAGTTTTCACTTCTGCCGGCTCTCCCGGAGTGCAACCCGTTAATTTTTAGGGTTCCGTACCCAAAGGGTAAAACCCTATTACTAAGACTCCGCTGTCCGTCTGTCTGTCTGTCTGTCTGTCTGTCTGTCTGTCTGTCTGTCTGTCTGTCTGTCCGTCTGTCACCAGGCTATAGCTCATTAACCGTGATAGTTAGACATTTTAAATTTTCACAGATGATGTATTTCTGTTGCCAATAGAACAACAAATACTAAAAATAAAATAAAGTTAAAAATGAAAGGGAGTCCCCATACAAAAAACGTGTTTTTAAACGCCATCTATCTAATGAGTTTCGGCAAAATGACATAGATGGCGCTAGTAAACGAGCCCCGTCTTTCTAGATCGCGACCAAAATAAATATTCTTGGTAAATCAATTTATCAAATATATGAGGTTGAAACTCTGTTATGTTTCGTATTGTACGGAACCCTCCCTAAGTGTGCGATAAGAGACACGATGCTGACTCGCACTTGGCCAGTTTTATTTATTTATTTATTTAATACAAAAAAGCAAGAAGATGTACAAGGCATAGAAAGATAATGGTATTTATGCTACATAGATATCTTATATCTAGCTTTATCGATTAGTGAGATCCCTAGTTGCTGCACTAGGATATCCTTTATCGGATACCACCATTATTACACTTTTAATGGTCCGGCAGCACACAGCCGTGAGCCCGACCACGTCACCGCTTATCACCAGGCGAGATAGTGTAGTCATACGCTAGCCTATAACATATAAAAATAAATGTATAACAAATTATATTTCAGATGGTGATGGTGTTTGTGACTTAGATTCAATCGATTTTATTGATCCAATAGGTAGAATATTATATATCAACTTTTTAACGCGAGCTGAACAGTGGAGCTTATTTTTAACTTCGATCAGAGTGACAATTTTGGGTGATGCAGTTTTTTACTGTGTGTGTGTTTTATAAATATATTACCACTACGCCATATACATCTTACATGCGTAGTAAGAAACCACGTTTAAATTGCAATTGCCTTTTTATCTTATTCCTAGCAGACCACTATATGTATATCACATGTGGGTAGAGGTCAATTAAACAAGTGGGTGTCGATACATTTATCATAAAGTTATCGATTAAATACACACAAAAAAAAACATACAGACGAATTGAGAACCTCCTCCTTTTTTGTGAAGTCGGTTAAAAAGATAGAGAGTATCTTGATCTAGGGCACAATGAAACTTAATTTTAGGTATGTGGCACAATCCTATAATACTATAAAGGCGAATGTTTGTGATGTAAGGGAGCACAAGGGATGTAAGAGAGTACAAATACGACCTCAGTGCTCCCAGCCAACCTCACCTGCCCGTGGTGCATCCTGCTTACCAACAAACGGAGCCCTGGCGACCGAGAAATTTCGGTGTAACCATTTCATAACTATGGCGTAGCTAAATTCTGCAGGCCGGTGACGGGCATCAGCGTCACCGGTGCGAAAAGCTACATCCTGCGATCGCCAACCCGCCTGCCCAGCGTGGCGATTAGGGCATATCCCTCCCAAGGGATGAATGAATGGCGCATCTTGGGAGAGGCCTACCTCCAGCAGTGGACTGACACAGGCTGCTGATGAATGTTTGTGTGTATGTTTGCAACTACGTCTTCACGCTGAAAGCTCGCTCAACCGATTGAGCTGAAATTTGGTATATACCTAACTAGGTAGACCCTAGTTACTAGTTTAGACCCTAGTAAAACACAAATAGTACTTTTTATTCTAATATTCCCACAGAGACAATGTTTGCGCGGTTAAAACCGCGGGGCACTTTTGATTCAACCCGCCAAATGCTTTTAACTTACTACTCTCTCAAACCAAAGGTACACATGAAAACAAACAATTCCCTTTCTTTCTCCTCGACAATAAGGTTCAAATTATCTCAATTGGAAAATCGTTTTCCACGCAGGTTGTTTTCGGGTCCCACTTCATTCGTTACAATTTTTCTTTGTCACAAAGGGATGGATTTGGGTGTAATTAATTTTCCTAGTGGATTATTGAATTTCCTACGGCTTTTGTACAAAAAATACAAGTGCAAAACTTCACTGTTCTTACTTATATATTTTTAGAAACAGACAAAGCTTATGTTAAATTAGTTTATGTTATGAAACATAGTATGTAGCAACCTACCTTATTATTAATATTTCTGTGGTAGCAACCATTAGATAAGCTTCAAATGTAATGTACATCTAGCATATACATAATACGTATCATAAATGTGTCCATAATGATTTATCTTGCTTTCTCTAAATGAAAGGTAACGACACATTCACGTGTTATTTGTTAATCGCAGTCACACTATAATATAATACAAATCTGTGGTTAGTTATGTACTATCACATCATTAATTCGAAGTATTTTAACCCATTTATTCATTAAATGGTTTTGAATTGGTACTTCAATCTTATAATTTCTTAAAAAATTACAAGTAAACAATATACTTACTAAAGTTTGCTTATTCAATCTGGAAATACAATTAAGTTCATTAAGTAATTGCAATAACTAAAACCCGACTAATAAATCAAAATCTAATCTAATCAAATGTATTTAGGTTACTGTCGTGTATGTAGTCACACTAGCAAAGTTATGATTGATCGATGGATGTAATGATCATCGAAATCGGTCAATGCATTTGGTCTCTAGTGTGTGTTAGTGCTAAATAAAACCGGCTAAGTCGAGTTTAACTCGCCCACCGAGGCTTCCGTACTAACCAATTAAGCTAGACCTTTAAATTGTATCAGCGCTCATATAACTCAGAGGACTACCTTAATTGGCGCTAACTATGTATGTATGGGGACACCCTATAAATTTCAACTTTTTTATTTTTTGGAATTTTCCTTAATTTGTGCTGTAAGACCTTGCTTCTTGCCAAATTTCATGATTCTAGGTCAACGGGAAGTACCCTATAGGTTTTTGACCCAAAGCCTATAGGGCACTTCCGGTGTACCTAGAATTGTCAATTTTGGTTATAAGCAAAGTCTTAGAGCACAAGTAAAGGAAAAATTCCGACATATTAAAAAAGTGGAAAATTAAGGTACATTTTGGTACCAACAAGTTTTTGCGAAAATCTAAATTTGCCCATATCTTTTTATTGTGTTGACTCAAGACCTTGATTTTTATACACCCAATAGGAACTATAGACCTCAGTATCAGGTACAAAATTTCAACTTGCTAGGTCCAGTCGTTCCTGAGAAAATCAGTGGTGACACACGCGGACAGACAGACGGACAGACAGACGGACAGATAGACAGACAGACAGACGGACAAGAAAGTGATCTTATAAGGGTTCCTTTTTTTACCTTTTGAGGTACGGAACCCTAAAAAGAACAAACATACACACACAATACATTAGACTGATAAACACAACCCTTCTTAGCATCATGCAGTTGCTTAAAAATATACCATTAAATAATAATAATAATACAATCAAGTAATAATACAATTTAACTTTTTTTCAGTAAGACCAACTTCTAAACAACTACAGTTAAACTAATTCCCAACTGCCCCACCTCACAACCATCAATTAGTAATTTGTCCACGGAGCCACTGAGCTCATTGTCTCACATTTAAAATTCCCCATCGCCCCCCGGGGACAAACAAGACGTTGTAAATAAAATTAATTGTATATTCTGCTCCTTACCTGTCGCCGTGTCTGGAGCAGGGAAATTTTCTCTTTACATTCTGATTGGGTAATGAAGCTACCAGTTTCAAGGTTTTATTTTCGAAAGTCAACATTTAAAGGAGTGATAGGATGTCTTAAATGCAAGCTTTTATATCTAAGGTAGTCAGCATTCTACATATTTTGCTGTCAAAAGTTGTTTTCATCATCCATACCCCCAAAGCCTGAAGACAAAAGTCTTTAACGAGTGCTGTTATTACTTACGGTACCGAGACCTGGACACTGACGGTGCGATTGGTCCACCAATTCAAAGTCGCTCAGGGAGCTATAGAGAGGGCGGGCTATGCTCGGAGTCTCTCTGAAGGATCGAATTCGAAATAAAGTCAGATAACTTCATTTTTAGTTCTATTAATAGAGCCAAAGTTATTGATATAGCTCAAAGAATTAGCAAGCTGAAAAGGCAGTGGGCTGGTCACATAAATTTGTCGTTGAACCGATAACCGCTGGAGTAGACGTTTTCTAGAGCTGAGACCTCGGCTCGACAAACGTTGTGTAGGGCGTCCTGCAGCTAGAGGTAGCGATGACTATGCAAGCTGGGTAACAAGTTGTTGGAAACAAACATTGTACATTACTTTACTTTACTCCAACACCAGTATGTATTTAGCAAAAAAAATACAAACAAATGCTGTAGAGAAAGTTATGGCACTTGACTATCCTAAATATAACTATACTATTATTTCCCTTGGTCACGGCATCACGCTTGAACGGCTGGACCGATTTCGCTAATTCTTATTTTGTTGTGTCTTTTATCTTCAGACGATGGTTATTATGAAAAAAAAAAAAAAAGTTGTTTTTAACGAAGGCGAAGCCGCGGGGCATAGCTAGTCCTATATATAACTATCCTATACAATAACTAATTTAAAACTATCGGTGCCCAACTATGAACATTTGACCTTGGTACTAAAAATGTGTATCAAACTTAAAGTAAACCATTATTTAACGTAACAGTATACGGCAGTACCGTATGAAAACTAGTGTTGTAATGTAAATAGCTCCATAACTCATCGATATTCGGCAGACGGCACCCTGCATAACTCAGTGAGCGCAAAACTGCCGCGGGAGTTAGAGATGGGAATCTGTCGATAACTTTTATATTAAAATGTATGCATAAAAATTTGCCTAAAAATGACGCAAGAAGAGCAATAGATTGAAAAAGAAATGATTATTATAATCAGTGCACACTAGTCTCCTGCTAGACATTCTCGGCTACTCAAATTCAACTCTTGCCAGCCATCATTTGACTATCATCGCAATGGCTTAGGTTGCCATCTATATCCCGGAAATACTTCACATACCCTTGCCTTGCCGTGTCTTTGTGTTTGTGCTCTTTAGTCCAAAATATTAAAAACAAATTAATTTTGCATAAAAGTGATTGATAACGGCTAACTAAACAGCTGTGAATCCCACAAATGACTAAATTGCTACTACTAGAAACATTTTGTCAATCAGATCACCGAGTTCCAGCACAATGCTAGATCACAATACCAAGAAACAGAACTATTAAGAGTTGCATGTCAGGTTTCGATAGTAGTTATTCTAAAAAAATAATATACCTACATATAGTTCGACATCGGCTATCCCATCCCTACGCAGTTCTTTGACAAATGTTATGGAGTCGCGCAACTCAGTTTGTTCTAAACACGCAATTTCACTCTTATATTGTAAACTAATGTCTCGAGTGAAGAATCATATTTCTTTTGGTTTTGTCAATATTACTCGTACTCAAAAATATAGCCTTAGATTTAATAATGTGATCTAAATTAAACGCAAGACAATTAAACAATTTTGATAGTAGTTAACTGACACGACAAATCTATCATTTTATAAGATGCCTTTTCCTAATCGGTTGGTCTATCAGTTTGTTTGGATATGTTAAGAATCCTGGCATATGTATGTTTCTGAGATAATAAGTGGCAATAGCCCAATGGATAAGGTGTCGGCCTGGCAATCGAGAGGTCGTGAGTTTGATCCCCATCTATTGCACATTGACTTGAACCCACTCCAGACACAAGCATATTTAGCTTAGTTGGAGGGATTTACAAAACTATTAGTAATGTGTAATCCACATTGCTAGTAAGTTTCATAAAAACTAAAATAAATTGACATTATAAATATACATAATAAATGTATATAATAAATTAAGCTGTTGGGTCAGTCGAGTAAAATA
The DNA here is from genome assembly GCA_954871355.1 of Cabera pusaria. Taxonomy (NCBI): domain Eukaryota; kingdom Metazoa; phylum Arthropoda; class Insecta; order Lepidoptera; family Geometridae; genus Cabera; species Cabera pusaria. Next base: position 27,544,167 of record OX940894.1, read on the forward strand.
ATTGGTTGGACTTGGACAAGAAGAGAAAGCAGTTTCTTGAAGTTTTTTCCTTTTTATCACAAAGATTTGATGAAGATCATAAATCTGTATAATGAAACACCTTAATCTCTGCTGAATCTCATTGCAAGAAACTGGAGATGTTGCAATATTAATTACTGTGTTAAAGTGCTTGCACACTGTTCCTAGCAAACGCGGCTATTTTGACATCGCAGAGGCAACATTTTCATTTTGTTGTAAGACTGGCCAGAGTTATGGACAAAACTAATAAGATAAAAATAAAATCCTAAATAATTAATAAAGTAGTTATCTATTGGTATTACAAACAAAATATACAAACAATTTGAAAAGCATTAGGATTTCAAAATATTTAATAACAATAATGAGTGTACAATAATTTATAGTTTTTTCTAGTTACTAATATTTATACAATTTCAGGACTTTTCGATTTTCTTTCATAGCCAACTTTAGCGAATTTAAAACTAAATAGCATCATATATACATCATTGTAGTTGATCCAAAAACATGTCTCTTAGATTATAATTTACTGTCACTCACAGTAACTGTTCATGTTATCATCAAAAACATGTCACTTAGATTATAATTTACTGTTACTCACAGTAACTGTTCATGTTATCATCAAAAACATGTCACTTAGATTATAATTTACTGTCACTCACAGTAACTGTTCATGTTATCATCAAAAACATGTCACTTAGATTATAATTTACTGTTACTCACAGTAACTGTTCATGTTATCATCAAAAACAACGATGCACAGGTGCTAGGACCATATTATATCGATGTTCCGCCTGACTTGCTTCCAAAAAGTAGCTTACCATCTAAGAAAAAGTCAATAAAGTGCAATAAAGTTAGTGTTTCGGTGGCACACAGCAGTTGAGAGACAAAGTATTCTAGGCCCAGGTGTTCACCATCTTCGACCTCATCATCGCTTACCATCATAATATAAGATTTATAAAAAAAACTATCAAAAAAAAAAACGCGGCGTTTATTCAGCCATCCTCCATTCACGTTACCAATTGGCTCAGTTCGCCGACGGCAGCAGATTTCTGAACGCAGTCGGTCCCTTAATTAATTGGCTTGCATTCGTTTGCATGAATTACTCAGGTATTTGAACGCACCCCTCGCTTTTTTAAACCCTTTGTAAAACTACGACGGCTTTTAGTGGATTATGGATGGAGAAGTTGGGGGTTTAAAAACTCGCTAGTTGCTGTATTTTAAAAACTATAAAACTAAGCATTATTTTAACTTTTTTTTAATGCTAGATGGGCAAGCGTTTCACCAATATCTCACCTGATGCCAAGTGATGATGCGATCGACGATTCAGCACGCTTACCTAAAAGAAGCAGAAATTAAAATTAGATTAAAAAGAACTTCAATGTATGCAAGAAATACTAAATCTCGGGGACGTAATAAAATGTGTCGTTAATAAAGTACTTGGAAGGTGGGGAGGAGATGTTTCTTTTCATACCAGAAAGGGAAGCGTTTGGTACACTTAATTAATAAAAACTATCCAATAAAGAACTATATTTGCAATTAATTTTTTTACACTCCCTGCAAAGCGGTCCTCATCTCTTGTAAAAAGGGTTGAGACAGTTGCATAGGCAAATAATAATTGCATAAATTTAATATCGTTCACATAAGGAAAGAGCCGACTTAATATGCCGCACCCATCGTTTTAGTACCAAGGTGTTTATCTTAATCTCCATATCTCTTGCGATATTCATCAGATCGCGATAAAATTACAATGGAACCACCTTAAATATGTATCCTACCAAATAAAAACGAATCATTCTAGTCGTGACTATCTATCTAGTGTACCACATAAAAATATTTTCGTAACAGCGGTTTCGGTACATCGGCTTTTTGAAAGGGCGTGTAAAACTTGAATTTTTTTTCGTAGCAGCAAGCGACGCTATGACGACATTCTAATTTACATATCAGTGCTACTTATGTGCTTATCCATGATCAAGTTTATCGTGCAATAACAAATAAATAAAAAAACATTACTTAAACCTTAGATCGCGGTATAGGATTTTCAATTGCACAAAACTTTAAACCAACACTTAATACAGCTACCTTATACCCTTTAACCATATCCACATTCCCTCTCTAAACTTAAAACCCCAGCTCACACGATCCGACGGCGGATCCCGCAAGGCGCCGCATGCCACCGGATCAGGTGGACCAGTTCGGAGCGGATTATTCCGGTCCACGGCGGCCGGAACCGGATCAAACACGGTTTTAGACTTAGCCGGTTGCGTGCTTACGCTCAGAAGGTGTTCCGTAATTGAAAGGGTTATCTTATCTTGATTTATTAGCGATTGAGCTCTTAATCTCTTCGTTGGCGGAGCGATTTATTTATTATCTCCTTGAGTTTTTTTGTCGGAAGCTAGAATTCAGTAGGATGCTGAATTTTGATTTTTTCTATTCCATTTCGATTTTTTACTGTGCACTTAGTATATGTGCATTTTAATAAGAAATTAACAGCAATTTTTCTTGCGCATTCTTAAGCCTATGTAAATATTTTGGTTTCTATCAAACGCATTTTTACCTTAATATTAATAATATGTGAGTTAATCTGCACCGGGAACCATTTAGCGAGATATCTTTATGCATCTTCTACGATTGCAAATAATTTTAATCACTCTTTTTCCAGCCACTAGGGATACCATATAACAACAATCAAATTGTACTAAAATCAATTACAATTAAGATTAATAACATAAAGTATTTAGATATTGCTCATTCAATTTTGCCTACATCCTTCAAATTTCCAATAACGGCCCTCCTATGACCATACTTTCGGTTGGTACAGGTGTTAATCGTCGATACTCAAAGTGTATAACTTGTGACACTGTCTGACAGATTACCCCGGGGTTTGAGGTACAGACAAGGACGGGGCGAAACTTTGCACCTTGAATATCGAAAAACTTTTCCTGCAGGAAGGTACGGAGTGTCATGAAAAGTTTGAAATACAATATTGCTCTGCTTAGATATGCTGCTTAATATGATAATATTAGCATCATATCTTAGCAATAAGTTTATTTGGTTTATTTATGTATTATTTGTATTTTAGGACGTGAAGATATGTATATTACGCTACTGGTTAAAAAAGTAAGACACAATATGATTTTACAATTGGACTGATCATTCTCATGAAACGTGTTTGTAAAGCCATCACAATTTTCTTGAAATTTAATTTGATATGCAAAATAATATGTGTATTTCACTCGTTCTACCATCAGCACCTTAAGTAAATACACCAAATTATTATGTTAAGTTATATTTAGGTATCAGAAACACAAGATTAACTAAGCTTGCTCGTCAAATTAAACATTTAAGCAAGCATTTATTTTAGGTTACCTCTTTAATAGAGGTAACCTAAAATAAACTCTTGGAATTAAAATTTTAGCAACTCACCGGTGTTTGATTGAGCTGAAATTTTGCACACGTATAATGTTATGGTAAAAATTAGCTCATCTGATGATGAGCCGGCAGGTGGTCCCAGGAACTCCTAAGCTACACATGATAAACTTGTCGTGTTTGGGCTCGTTGCATTTACCTTGTCACATACAAGTAGGTACTCTGATCGTAAATAGCGTAGAAGCTTGTTTTAAACAAGTTTTTCAGATATTACTTGTTTATACTTTATGTGGCGCTTATGATGATAGTTAATACCGAGAATACCAGGAGAGGCTCAAACTGCCTGAACACGTCTCGATACAACAAACAAATACCTGTCTTGGAAAATTCCCAGCAACATTAGATAAAAATTAAATTCTTCCATAAAATTAAGAATGTTTTAAAAGAGTCGTCTCCTCAAATATGCGGAGGTAATGACGTTATCCAAGTTTCCGGGAATAAAGTCCGGGGTCCCCGGACTTTGCAAATTGAAATTATTTTTTCATTAAAATTCCCAAGTTTCGAGTCCTCAGGTGAAGTTTCTTAAGCACCCAATTCACAGCGTGCTCTTAGTTCAACGATTCTTTTGAACTTTGTGTCTGCTCATCTAATGTAAGTTACCGCGTTACTGTAACGCGGTATTTTACATTAGATGAGCAGATCGCAGACGCGGGTAACGCGTGCTCATTTTGAAATTTTAAATCTTTTGGTAAGTTGATAAAATTACCTCTTCAAAGAGTCTTGGTGAAACTTTATAAAGATAATTCATAGATAACTGAATATTTCAAACTTACGTACATTCACAAAAATCTGTTAACACCACATTTTTATGAATTTATCTCTAATTTCTAATTAAAATTCTACTAAACGAAGAACATAATAATGTTATCTGTGGCTAAACATAATTAATAACTAAACAAAAAAAAACTCAAATATAACGAGTGATTAAACTACAATGGCCAACATCAAACTGGAGAGAAAATTTAACTAAACCGTTCAAACTGGTTCAAAATCTACTAAACATTCGATAAACAAAGTTTACCGCTAATACCGAATCAAACGTCCGCACGGGATCCTATAATCCCGCAGGTGAGCCTGCCCCGGGATTACTGGATCCCACACTGGCCTATCCGTCTTGATGATGTATTATAGCGAGTGAGTAGATCGACAGATGTCGCTGATCGCATTAGCTCATAAGTTTAGTGAGAAAAGTAATATCACAGAATAGCAGACAAAGTACTTCTGCTGCGCTATGAGCAATGTAAAGGAATGAATTCACCCTCCGTTTTTATCCAGTTTGTCACTACATTCCTCTACTTTTTAACAGACTTCAAAAAAAGAGAAAGTGCTATGTTCCACTCAACACACTTCAATGCAGTCCTGGCAAAAAAAATCGATATCTTAATTTATGATATTAAATGAACTACTTACCTTACCTTACCTACTAAATAAAATGTACTCTACAAATATCAAGTCTCTACTACCAGCGGTTTAGGCTGTGCGTTAAGTCAGTCAGAGAATCAGTGTGCCAGGACAATTATCTACTTTACATAATATAAAACAAAATAGCTCCCGCTGTCTGTACGCCAGATCTATAAACTACGCAACGGATGTTAATGCAGTTTTTTGTAATAGATAGAGTGATTCAAGATAAAGGTTTATAAAGATTAAATGCGGGTAAAGCCACGGGGCGCAGCTAGTATTAGATAAAAGGTTTTTATCTGTGTCAACAAACCTATGTTCTACAACAAAAGTATGATAAGAATATCGCCGGCACCTAGACGAAACAGATCCCGTATTTAAACCGGGAACCTATTACGTCCCCTCACCCTTACCTTGAGATCAGACCTGATAATCATCGGCGATCCATCTCCGTCACGCACGTTTTCAACCAATGTTTTACGGATCGCTTCACGGCGGACTGGCGGGATAAATAGGATACCACTTTTGTTGGTGAAAGCCATAGAGGTATATAGTGTAATTGCAATATCGTGGCAACACATGGTCCAAGATGTGCTTACGCTGTCAATGGTTACGAATTTTCGTAGCTCCATTGTTATATTTCAGTCAGGATGCGTAGCACTTCAATGCTACGCCACGTAACTATCTACAGCTACGCCATGTATGAAGAGCATTTTATTAAACAGAATACAATCTTCATGATTGTGTTTATGATTGTACGATGTAAACATAATATTATATTCTGAATCTTATACAAGACTTACAATAAATTGTTTGCACTGCACTGTGAGTACCCGCAACATTATTAAAGCCAGTTAATTTTTAAAACACTTTTATTTACCATAAGTTTTCCTGTAAAAACCACTATTTTAAAAGCACACAGTCAGTTATGTATTTACATCAAGAAGAAAAAACTGCCGCCATAACCTAACGGTGTTCCGGCAGCACACAGCTCATGAGAGTCAAAGTATTCTAGACCTAGCGTGTTCACCATCTTTTAACATCGCTTAACACCAGGCATCATAGTGGCCAATCTCTAGCCTATTAGATATAAAATAATGGATTAAAAGATAACACTGCCGTCAAGTTACCTACCCTACTTTCATTCCATATCTCTAAGGTAAACGTCCCATTTATCGGCCAACTCAGGCGAAAAAATAGGTCTGGAACTCACGTAAGCCATTACCTCTGAACTAAACGGTTACCGGACCTCATTACTGGCGTCTTACTCCCCCTCCCTGGCAGGGGGAGGGGGGTTAAGTGACTCCGAACGGAAATAAAGGTGCAGGCGACTGGAGGTAATGTTAATTGAATTTCTGCAGACGGTTTGGCGTAGGGTTGTGGTGAATCGGTACTTTTTATCGATGGTTTTTACTAATTAAATTGTTCTGTTTTACATTGCATTTACAATGTATTGTTTTGGTTTTTTTACAAGGAGATCAAATGTGAAAAGCTTTGATATAAATCTGATTTGGTTATTTGTATTATATACTTAAACTGAGAATGTATACTTCAATTAGTTAGGTTAACTAGCTTAAAAACTTAGGTACCTAAATTTCTAAGTAAGCTGTCTACGTCTGAACAATGGAGTTCTTTTAAAATAATAATGCACGAATCATATAATAATACAAAGATTTAGCTAGCACAGAGTTTATTTCACAACATTTATCATACACACAGCAAAGGAATGGAATTCCCTGCCAGAGTTTGTGTTTCATGTGAAGTACAATCCGGGGGTCTTCAAATCGCGAGTGAACAGGTATCTTCTATAGTAAGCGTGCTACATCGTCGATCACATCTTCACTTAACATCAGGTGAGATAGTGGTCAAACGCTTGCTTATCTACAATAAAAAAAAGAGTATGCCATCAGCAAAAGTCAACGTGTACCATGAAGTTACTATCTCACAACTTACTTATTATAAAGAAAACTTTTCAAACTGAATAATTAAATTATATTATAATCGACACAAGCACATCTCTACCGTCCATTGGCGAGTGATACGCGCCGCGGCCGCGTCCCACGCAAGATTAAACGTCACAAACCTTCAAGATATTTTCACCAGGAAGCGAAGAAAACCAACCACCTGCTACACCCTCTAACACCCCTACTGCCCCAAATATAAAGACTAAAATCCTGTACAAGAGATGTAAGAAAAATTTTGCGATGCCGCAGTCACTTGCAGTGAACAACTGTGTTTTTATTGTGTCGCAATTAGTGAAATTATTTTGAAATGTTTAAATGTTAAGTTGGAAAATTGTAGAAAATTGTTTTTGAAATTGGAAAATAGGATAGCAAGCATACGATAGGGGCTGGGTTCCTATTATTTTAGTTTTTTAAGTTATTATGTTATCTGTTACTTGAACTGAAGAAGTTTATTTAGAATCAAGAATCAAAGAATCAAAGCATTTATTCAGTATGTAGGCAGTATAAATATACGCACATATACACGTCAAAATCATAAAATAAATCATAACCAATTATCAAGTAAACATAGCAAAAGCAGAATTTAACGCTTTGAATTAGAAAAAAAAAGTAATGAACCATTCAGCTGTCATCCAATCGTTTACGTCAGAATATTAAAAAAAAATTAAAGTAGGTTAAAACCAACCATTTATGATAGAGAGTTCGTTCATTCGTTAGAGAGAAATCGAGATACAGAGAGTTTATTATAGAGTTATTTTGCTGGTACCTAAATAATTTGGCCATTAGTGGATCGATTCTTTTAATTACCTAGGTTATTCTTTTACTGACGCATAAACAACTCTTGACTATAAAATAAAAATGTACGCCATACTCACGTTTGGATCGAGAGAGCGTGTCCGTATTGTTGACATTAATGAATGTAATCTACACTAATATTATAAAGAGGAAAACTTTGTTTGTTTGGTTGTAATGAATAGGCTCAAAAACCACTGGACCGTTTTTAAAAATTCTTTCACCATTCGAAAGCCACAGTATCCACGGGTAACATAGGCTAAATTTTATTTTGGAAAAAAATAGGGTTCCGTAAGATATTTGGGTTTTAGCAAAACAACGTTTGCAGGGTCAGCTAGTTGTAAATAATATGAACTGTATTACAGGCAGCAAGGATATTTTTCTGTATAGAACCTTAACTCTATGAACGTGTCTGTCCTATGTTGACTTTGCTGGTAAGATAGTTTTGTGCCACCTAATTTCGGGCCGTTTGCTTGTTTACTACCTATATCACAACAAATAATATCATCACGTCTTGGCACTACATCATCAGAATTGAGTCTTAAAATACTACATATTGTTGAAATCATCTCATTTAGTAAATAAATGTACCCCATTATTTTTGCTTACGGATGACAAAATATAATAATTCAACGCAGCCTAAGCAATAACCAATCTAAATCCAATACAAAAATTGCGTAATCCACCCAAGGAGTCAACATAATTCAGTCTTAACATAAAAATCCCACCCCCTATCATAATAAGAGGCTTTTGAGTTGTATTAAGTGGGTCGAGATTACCTGCCATAATCCGCCATTACAGCGGGCGTACGTGCTTCACACCTTTACTTAGCGATGAAGTGGTGGAATGGCGAAATGGCGGAGCAATTGAAAGAAATGGCGAGAAATTGCTCCCGTGTTCCACCACTTAACCACAGGCTTACTGACATTTTCTCGCATTGGAAATTGAGTTAATAATAAGGTAGTTACCGTACGGTAGAAAAGGTAGGTAATTTATGGTTAAGACAATTGGAAAAGAAGTATGCTAGCAAATAAAATGGGTTGGTTATATGTGCCGCAGAACCGGTAGCAGCAGGGAAGACGTGCTCTAAAGTGGAGACCACGACTCGGCAAATACAGCGTAGAACACCCATCAGCTAGGTGGAATAATGATATTCTCAGATGGCTAGTAGCGGTTAGAAAAGAACAACTGAAGATCGAGTTGAGTAGCGTGCTATAGAAGAGGCCTATGTCCAGCAGTGGACTAATACAGGCTTTAATTTTGATAATTGATGCTTGGCATATTGTAAGATATGCTAGAAGTAAAATTAAATGATTTTATTTCATAGTTATCGTATGTGTTTTTATAAGCTTGTGTTAAATACTGTAGTCTAAAGTACTTGTTTTATTAAAAATCGGTATATTAGTTGTACGTTGTCAATTTTGTCACACCTAATATGTTACCTGGTCTGATTACTTGAAGCGATTTCTACCAGACCAGGCAAAATTGGGATAGTTAGAACTTTACATATACAGAAATATTTTTAAGAGGTATTCAATTAGGCAACTTAGAGCTAACATTATATTCCATGCATTTGAATATTATACACACAAAATACACTATTTCTTAGTAATACCTATTCTACCTACCTACGCCCACGTTTATTTTCATAGCAAAAAATCTTCATTCAATCAATGCCACCCTGATTGATGTATTTAATTAACTAATATGTATTGTCTAATCTCTCTGAGTCCCGAGGGACATCGGATGTTTGCTGATACATTCTCAGAGATCAGATTTTACCTAGTAAGTATAGGTGATGAGTTTGAAGGAAACTATGAAGTCATTATATGTACCTACAGTAATTAGTGAGAAGACATCTCAATAGGAGCTTGCTTAATAAGATAGACTTGAGACTGCTTCAATTTAGATTAAAAAGAATAAACTTAATTGCTTCAAAAAGTCACATTAACCGCAAAACCGACGAACGCTGGGGTAAACGAGCCCGTGTGTGGAGACCGCAAAAAGAATCATACGCAGATATATTACTAGAAGACCTTGCTTACAATGAAGAACAACGGACTCACTCGAAACCTAGGTCAAGATAATTAAACTACGGGAATTACAGCCCGTACAAAATAAACAATTCTACGAAAATTCGGATGATATTACCAAAAGATTGTACCTTTACCACCGCTTGTGAGTAATTGCTTCCCCCGTATTTGCCCGCATTGTCTCCGTCACCCGACACGGCGAGGTAACATGACACCACCTTTTAACATCCACAAACAGACGGCTCAGGTGTTTGTGCCGGGATGTTTGTTTTAATGGAAAAACCGATTTTTATATACGGAGTTGCGAGGGAGTGAAGAATGAGTTTGTCCATTTGGACGAGAAAAAAACAGGTAAATAAAATGATGCAAAAGTTTTTTTTTACTTGCACTTTGATGAATTAAAGCTAAGAAAGCTAGTTTTACGAAAAAATGCAAATATTCTTAATGGAAAAATTGATAAAGAGGAAATAATAGTCCGTATCAGTAGTCAATAGAGCATATTAATGTCGCTTAGTTAAAATCAGAATCATGAAATGTAGGTACCTACTATGTATCTTATAGGTTTCAATAGGTTTTTGGGGCGTGCATGGAAAGATGGTTTGAGGCAATTGTGGTATCATCATCATTTCTCTTTCATGACAGAGCGTGATCCAGGGTACAAGCAACAATGTGTACAAGACTAGAATTGATACCTATAACCTCAGGTGTATTGGTTTTATACAATTTAAATATTTTTTTATCATTAGGATAGCGTTTGCTAAGTGATGATGCAGACGAGAATGGCAACACGCTAGGCCTATAATGGGAACTGGCTCTCAAGGATAGCTGCCGGAATACACATTAGATGTTTAAGCGACAGACTTTCAAACTTGAGGCGGGCACTAGGTAGTGTCCTACCACCACGCATATACATAATATTTTTATCAGTTTCAATCAAAGATCAGTTTCGATCCCTTTTTTTTATGATATAAGGTAACAGGACAAGCATGACGCTCGCCTGATGGTAAGCGATGACGTCTACCTATTACATATACAGTGGTATGCAAAAGTCAGTACTGCCAGAATGTTGCATGTCACTGCACTGCGCCTGTTACCTTGAGACATAAAGATGTTGAGTCTCACATGCCCTGTAATTTTCCTTTGTGACTGTATAGTCAAAATACTTACAATAAATTGTTTAAGTAACAAGATCTCTAGTTACGGTCATCGGCTAGCCATAGTTGTGGAGAGAGCAATCTCCCACTGAGGTAACAAAGTCTAGGGAGTGACCGACCGCTATATATCGTGAAACCGATGATAGGAAATTATGGACATGCCATATTAAACAGATTATATTATATATTATATTACTAAACAGAAGTTTAATCTTACTATTATTATAAATGTGAAATATTACGTGAAGAGTTCAAATTTTAAGATGTTTGATGCCGAAGCAACTGTATATGATTCTAACATCGATGAAAATGTCGTTTTAGCGATGCAGAATCGCACATTTCGACTAAAGTTACAAGGAGAACTTAGCAACCCACTCTAGGAACATCTAGATGCTTTTATATTATGTTAAGTAGGTGAGTATAGATGGATGGACGAATGTTTGTAACTCTTTCACACAAAAACGGCTGAACAAGTTCGGATGAAATTTGGCATGTAGATGTTAAACTTGTTAAGCTGTTTAACTTAGATTAACACGTAAGATACATTTTAGCGTGGTTGAAGCTGCGGGACGCTGCTAGTCAGAATTATTTTGAACAATACTTCGTTTGCTATTTTTTGTTTTTGATGTCTTTTTTTGGAACACGGTGTAATTTGCGGTTTTAGTGTTTTCGATTGTTACGTATCTATTAAGAAAAACTCTGAATTTTTCACGTACACTTTCATGTAAATTGTTCTGGTAGCACAAAATAAGTCTTATCCACAGTATACTATCTTCGTCCAGCGGTAATTGCTAACAGCTATCAAGTCGGGGCAGCCATAAAGAGGTGAGTCGAGGTGCGCTCGATCGTCCATGAATTTTACCGATTTCTTGAATTTCACCATTCTTACCGTTTTCACCGCTTTCATCGCTTCAGTTAGCAGATGGACGGAAGTGGGGGTTGGACCTTCGATTGTTCTGTAGTTTATAGATGGCAAATGAGACGGTACATTTTGAGGTAACAGTGAGCAGGGTCGAATGAGTTCGGTAAAGTGAAATGAACAGCATTTGTTTCTGATGGAATCCAAATATATGATAATTAAGGTTAACTCAGAGATTGTACGAAAGTTGCTATAATAAATGGAATTGAACTACACAAATTAAACTGTACTATTTTACTGTTCAATTTGTCCAGTGCGTTGAGTCACACGTGCATGTTACTATTTCTATTTGCTAAGGTATCCAGTAGCTGCGCTAGTGTAAAACATACTCGTACGGGCATATATTATTTAACCACTCACACAAATAATGTAAAATCATTTACAAAACGAAATAAACTGACTTCACATGCCACGATAGTAATTTTAAGCACTAAGTTTGAGATGTTTATCTCCATATCTCCGGAGATAATTATCAGATCTCAATAAAATTTAAATGGGACCACACGGAAAGCATAATCTCTCAAACAAAAAGAAGAACAACAACAAGAATTTATTTTATTTACATTAATGAAAAAGAATTTTCCAAATCGGTTAAGGTTTGACGGACTTTTGAGGTAACAAACATAATTTTTTTTAAATACAGTCAAATTGAGAACCTCCTTTATTTTGTGAAGTCGGTTGAAAAAGAGTTTTGATATGTTTGACGTGTATATATATTTTTTAAATTTTTTATTTTTAGTTTTATTATGGCTCCACACGATTGTGTATTTAGCCAGTGTCAAGTATTGACATTTTTTAAGTTTTTATGAATTTTAGTCGTAGAAATAGGTCAAAGTCACATTTCAGGTCAGTTTTCAAGTAAAAGTCTAGTCTAAGTCATACCTTCAGTAAAGATGTGGTGTTTACTGAAGATTTTCAGTGGAATTTTGGTAAGAACGCAAACAGCATGTTTTTCAACATTGTGCTGTTTCCCTACACTCACACACATTCATCGGCGAGCCGTTTTGCTGTGAAAAGATTAAAGACAAATCTGATATAGTTTTTTCGAAATTTAATATGAAATTCCAGGTGTTTTTCCACACTTTTCCTGTCATTAAATGTCTTCCAAATCAAATTATATCAAACTGGCTATTCCTAAAACTGTTCAGCCAAATCGGTTGAACCGTTTGACTGCGAAGAGGTCAACAAAAATCAAATATACTTTCTGACTTCCGTATCTTAACATAGTATAAATAAATTATAAGTAAAAAATATTTTTAAAAACAAGCTTTTATCTAGGACAATGAACTAAAATGTTAAAAATAAATTCTAGTAAGTATTTGGCGTGTAGGTACTAGCACTACCCGTTTTTCAGGCTAGGTAATTACTATACTTCAATGCTTCAAGCTTTTAAAAATATAGGCAGGCCTGTCGCACTCCGTGCTGTAGCTATGAAACTACAAGTACCTCCGCGCACCCGCTAGGGTCCAAGTTCAGTCAGTTAAGTGTCACGCGCGCTCTCGATCGGCCGCGCGCCTTACTTGTACCTACCTCAATATTATATTCCTTGCTTCATATAGTAACTGTAAAGAATTATGTGTGCGACTGGAAGTATAGCCACAGTAAAGCTACCCGAGTTAGTTAAATCTGTGTTGAACTCAGCAAAAATCAGTGTTATGATATTGAGGTTAGGTCCTGATGAATTTGGAGTTTTATTCTTTACTAGCTGATACCCGCGACTTCGTTCACGTACACCAAGAATTAAGTAGCCTATGTTCATTCTCGTGCTATAAAGTACCTTCTTGCTAAATTTCAGTAAGATTGGATAGTCCGTTTAAGCGTGATTAGGTAACAAATTAAGAGTGTTAGAGTTACAAACATTTTAATAATATTAGTCTGAATAATCCATCAGCTATTAAGAGGGGCCGGGCCGTACGGCATGGGGAACCATAACATAACACTTTTATACTCTTAACTCGTTCGTATACTATCATCAGACTAGATGTATGAGACTTCAGAAGACAGTATTGTACTTTTCTGGAAATAATAGAGGGCAATAAGACAAGGCGCTTACACTAAACTAATCTACGAAGCGCAACTATCTCAGCACGTCTTCCTAGCTGTTTTTTTTCTTGTCATCATATAGGCTGGTGTTTGACCTGTTGGTAAATGATGATGCGGTAGAGGATGGTAAACTGGCTCTCAAGGATAGCTGCCAGAACACATTAGATGTTTGGCGACAGATTGCCAGGCGGACACTAGATAGTGTCCTACCACCATGCGGGGGCTGGGGGTTTCTTAACAATGTTTTCCTTCACCGAAGTGCCACTAAGTAAAGCACACATACATTTTTCGATAGAAATTATCCGTTGGATTACGGCGGGGATTGAACTCGATACCTCTGGAGTCAAAGCCGACCATTATACTATTTTTTTTTATTTATGTGAAATTGGGTATCACTATCTCACCTGATGTTAAGTGACGATGCCGTCGATGTTGTAGCGCGCTTACCGAAAACATACCTATTCACTCGCGACTTGAAGACCCTATGTTGTATCCAATCGGAAACACAGACTCGGGCAGGGAATTCCATTCCTTGGCAGTACGTATGATGAAAAAAGAAGCGAATCGCTTTGTACGCGTAATTGGTATATCCACCATGTAGCGGTGGCGCCTCTAGTATCCCTGCTAGTCCGATTATAAAAAGGGTATGGCGGAATCAAGTTATGAAGTTCCGATGCACACTCTCCGAAATGAATCCGGTACAAAACCGACAAACAAGCGACCTTGCGACGATGCTCGAGACTCTGGAGTCTTTTGCTTACTAATTGGTCGTCCTTGATGAGCTTCTTGGCTCTCCTCTCAATAGCTTCCAGTGTCTGCAGCTGGTATTTGGCAGAACCATCCCAGAGGTGAAAACAGTACTCCATACACGACCGAACTTGTGCTTGGTAGAGATTGAGCAACAGTCTCGGTGTGAAGTATTGTCGCACTAGTATACACCACTGTGCCATCAAAAAAAAAGTGTACAAAGGATTGTAACAATTCTCAGGTGCGAGTAATAGTGACGGAACGGGCAAAGCACTTTTTCAAAGCTGCTGAGGAGCCAGTAGTTATATATGATGATCATAAAGAATGGAAATCCTGGATGAAACTTAAAGATCCTGTTGTTCACGTGGACTTGGGAACATGGGCCGACATGGTCATCGTAGCGCCTTTAAATGCAAAAACTTGCTAAGATGGCCCTGGTAAATATTTAAACATATATCCTGTAAGTAAGAGAGACAAGTTATACATTTTTATACAATATACATAAAACAAGTTTTTTTTCCGGCACACCTAGGTTATGTCTTCTATTTAACGTTTAGGTATTATATATTGTAGTTTATATATTTTTGATATTATATAGTAATTATATTTAAGTTGTACAGATTAAATAAGATTTAATTAAGATAGTTTAAACTAAGATAGTTTAATTAAGATAGTTTTAACTAAAACAACCGACTTCCATGCCGCGCGATGAATTTTCAGTAGCAAGTTTGAGACGTTTATCTTCATATCTCTGAAGAAATCTCTGAATACTAATCAAATATTGATAAAATTACAATGAGACTATTTTGAAAATGTACCCTACCAATAAAAACATATATTCAAATCGGTTTACAATTGACGGAGTAATCTCATAACATAAATACAAAAAATAAACCAATTGCAAGTCGGACTCGCACTTGTAGGGTTCCGTACCACACTACAGTATTTTATAAGATCGAGCAATAAATACCACTATTATTTTTCGCCAGCAAAAAATAATAATTACTAAAAATTTTATTTCTTATAACGCCATCTAACGTCTAACAAAGGTGTTAGGGAAAAAAACACGTCTCTTGTATGGGGACCCTCTATTATTTTTAACTTTATTCTGTTTTTAGTATTTGTTGTTATAGCGGCAACAGAAATACATCATCTGTGAAAATTTCAACTGTCTAACTATCACGGTTCATGAGATACAGCCTACAGATACAGACAGACAGACAGACAGACAGACAGACAGACATATAGACAGACAGACAGACAGACGGACAGCGGAGTCTTAGTAATAGGGTCCCGTTTTACCCTTTGGGTACGGAACCCTAAAAAACATACAGACGAACACGAACCTCCTCCATTTTGTAAGTAGGTTAAACATAAGTGTTTAGTCTAAACACTGTCGTTTTATCTTTTATGGGTTACTAGCTGCGCCCGCGGCTTTACTCCTTTACCTTTTGAATCACTCTATCTATTGCTGAAACTGCATTAAAATCCATAGTTACAAATATTAAAATACGGGACTTATCGCGCTTAAAACATTTTTTTTAACTCGACGTTTCGACCAAGTTGCATTGATCGTGGTCATGAAACGACTAAATATTGAGAGTGTCAGCACTCCCTTCATCCATTGCGTAGTTTAAAAGATCTAAGCGTACAGACAGCAAAAGCAACTTGTTTTATACTATGTAAAGATGAGTTCATATGGCCCCTTTTCATAAAAGCAGTAAACATGTCTTTGGGGTTCCGTAGTATTAACAGTTTGAAAACGGGCATTTCACTTGAGTTACGTGATGTTGATCCACGTTTTAGTCTTCAGGAGCTTGGAATCGGAGCGCTCGCCGATGTGTCCCACATTGCATCACTCTATTTTTTTTGGTGCGATAGGAGTTTTGTATGTGTAAATCCATGTTGGCATTTTTCTCCAAAACTACAAGTCCGATTTTGATGCAACTTTCAGTGATGGGTTCGGGTTTGATTGGTGCATGTTCTTAAATAGGTGTTACAGTGACAACTCACCAGGAGGCGCTGCAGTAAGCATTTGTTTGTGAAAATCAATGTTGCCATTTTTCACCAAAATGACTTGTCCGATTTTGATGCAATTTTCAGTGATGGCTTTGGGTTTGATTGGTGCATGTTTTTAGATAGGTGTTACGGTGGCAACTCACCAGGGGGCACTTCAGCAAACATTGTTTGTGTAAATTTGTTTAAAAGTTTGAGGGCCCGGTGGCGTTATCGTGAGAACGGTCGGCTTTGACGCCGTGGCACCGAGTTCAAACCCCGCCGTGCACCAATGGATTTTTCTATCGAAAAATATTTGTGCGCTTCTCACAGTGGCCCTCCGGTGAAGGAAAACATCGTTAAGAAACCAACAAGCCCCCGCATGGTGGAAGAACACTATCTAGTGTCCGCCTGGCCAGCTACCACCTTCAAGTTAGAAAATCTGTCGCCCAAACATCTAATGTGTTCCGGCAGCTATCCATGAGAGCTAGTTCCCATTCTAGGCATAGTGTGTTTACCATCTTTGACCGCAACATCACTTACCAACAGGTGCGATAGTGGACAAACGCTAGCCTATAAGATATAAAATAAAATAAAAAAAAACATCCATGTTGCCATTTTTAACCGACTTCACAAAAAAGGAGGAGGTTCTCAATTCGTCTGTATGTTTTTTTTTTTTTGTGTGTATGTTACGCGATTTCTCCGTCAATTGTGAACGGATTCAAATGATTCTTTTTTTAATAGGTAGGATACGTTTCCGAGGTGGTCCCATTTTAATTTTATCGAGATCTGATAAGTATCTCCAGAGATATGGAGATAAATACCTCAAACATAGGAGAATGTACTGGTTTTAGTAGAAGAGTCCCAAGAAGATTATACACAATAGAGGTTGCTATTGCATACATTTTTAAAGACTAAAAAATATGACCTTGAATAATGTTTTTACATTTTTCTTCTCGTTGATTTTGGTTTTTGACAGATATTCTTACGGTAACTGTGAGCGAGATAGAAATAAATATGGGGATAATTAATATTTTTTAATTTTTTTTGTATCTTATAGGCTAGCGTTTGACCACTATCTCACCTGTTGCTAAGTGATGATGCGGTCGAAGATAGAGAAGTGGACTAGAATGGGAACTGGCTCTCAAGGATAACTGCTTGAACACATTAGATGTTTGGCGACAGATTTTCTAACTTGAGGGTGGTAGCTGGCCAGGCGGACACTAGATATGTCCTACCACCATGCGGGGGTTGTTGGTTTCTTAACGATGTTTTCCTTCACCGGAGGGCAACTGTGAGAAGCGCACATATACTTTTCGATAGAAAAATTCATTGGTGCACGGCGGTTTGAACTCGGTACCACGGTATCAAAGCCGACTGTTCTCCCTATTACGCCACCGGGCCCTCAATAAATAATTATATATTAATAATTATAATAAATAATTATATATAAATATAAATAATTTGTCTTCACAGGAATGTTCTACCGGGCAAAGTCTTGTTAGGGTGCAAACTTTTTTAAACATACCTAAGATTTTTGACATGACATGACGTTTGGCGAAGATGGCGGCCATTTCAGTCCCGCGACACTGAATACATTATTAAATAACTCAAAATTATGAACGTACTTTGTACCAACCAACGCTGCAAAAAAATAATTTATAAGCATAATACCACAGATTATATAATAGTTACTACGTAAATAATACTTTCCGTTGTTAGGTTGGCTACACAGTGCTTTCATAATTCGGGTTTCAACAATATAGGGAAGTGCCTCTTATAACGCAGTAGAGTGATTCAGTACTCTGTTGGCCATATGGCGGCAATTAATGTTAATAATCGCAAATAATACTTTTTAATATTCATTTTGGAATACAACTAGTCCGTGTTATAAAAGTATTTGAAATTATTGTAATAAAATAGACAATTAATTATCGTGTGTGTCAGATGCTTTAATTGCACAGGGCCATTTTGAACATTGTCCTTTGATACCTTGATGACATCATTATTACTAGTGAATATTTTCACTTTAGCGCGGCATTTAAAGTCAATTTTTTTAGGGTTCCGAACCCAAAGGCTACCAAATGAACACTTTCTGAGACTTTGTTGTCTGTTCGTCCGTCCGTCCGTCCGTCCGTGTGTCTATATGTGCGCACTTTACAGATCTGTATCTTCTTAACCGTTATAGGTAAATACTTGAAATGTTCAAAAAGTATATATCCGTCAGTGTATAACGGCCCAAACACGAAATTTAATAGATGCATGTAATTTAATTAAAACTTGTTTTGCACTAAAAAGGGTAAAATAAGTTATTTTTCAAAAAAAATAAAACCGACTGCATAACCACAAACAGGCACTCAAAAGCGAAAAATAAATTACTTAAAATTATTATATGCGCTACCCACTTATCTATTTGAAGTCGGTGCCAGCTTAGTCTATTGGATAGTAGCTATCTACTATCTATATACTATGCATGTAGTAGTAGTAAGTAGGTACATGTAGGTTAGTAAGTAGGTAGATACATGTAGGGATTTATCTATCTACTACCTATTAGACTTGGCTGGCACCGACTTCAAATAGATAAGTGGGTAGCGCATATAATAATTTTAAGTAATTTATTTTTCGCTTTTGAGTGCCTGTTTGTGGTTATGAAGTCGGTTTTATTTTTTTTGAAAAATAACTTATTCTTCATAACTACTAGTTCGATTTTGTCTTTAAACGGTTCGTAATTAATCAGTGGTAGTTTTTAGATAGATGTTATGACGTTACCTTTCTAAAGGACGCTCTCGTGGGTGTTTATCCAAAATTTTAATTTTGTTACTTGTTAATAAACATAATTCCGTAGCAATTATATTGATAATCTTTGTTTTTCTACAGGGCCTTTGTGACAACCTCGTCACAACCACAACACGAGCTTGGAACTTAAAAAGACCGCTGATCTTTTGTTCTGCTATGAAAAATCGTATGTGGAGTCATCCTATAACATGTCAACAGGTTCGTAAGTTTTGATTAAAGGGAAGAAAGTCAAAAGAAATATAGTCCACGATGTTCCACTGCTGGAAATACTGGACTAATACTACCGAAAGACCGAGGGAGAATATTTGGCTTTGACGCCTGAGGTACCGAGTTCAATCCCCATCGACCACCAATTGATTTTTCCATCGAAAAAATACGTGCGCTTTTCAGTGGCCCTCCGGTGAAGGAAAAACATCGTTAATTAACCCCTTACGGGGGTAAAGGGTTACTTAACGATGTTTTTCCTTCATGCATGTTGGTCAAAGACAGGTCACACTATCTAGTGTCTGCCTGGCCAGCTACAACCCTCAAGTTAGAAAATCTGTCGCCAAACATTTAATGTGTTACGGCAGCTTTCCTTGAGAGCCAGTACCCATTCTAGGCCTAACATACTACCATCCTCAACTGCATCATCACTTACCAACAGGTGAGATAGTGGTCAAACTCTAGCCTAAATGATATTAAAAAAAAAGTTCTATCTCGATGTACGCCAATCAATCTTCGGCTTTTGCGTTTAATGGGTATGTTTATGTTCTCATACATAATCAGCAGCATCATCTTTATCATCATCATTGTTGTATTGCCTTTTAGTAATTTATCTCCTATTAGCGCCGCCTCATGGCTTTGCCCGCGTTAAATCATAGGTATTTATCTATTTATGTAAACCGCTTTAAACACCGTTGCGTAGTATAAAAGATCTAAGGGTCCCCGCACACGGGCCACGGGCCATAACCACAAAACGCCGCCACCGGCATATTTCCTATAGTTTTCATACATTTTATCATGTAGCGTGTGTGCGGCGAGTCAATATAAAATGTATGAAAACTATAGGAAATATGCCGGTGGCGGCTTGTGGCCGGTGGCCCGTGTGCGCCGAGGGTAAGCGCACAGACAGCGGGAGCGACTTCGTTGTCATCATAATCAGCCTGTGTCAGTCCACTGCAGCACGTAAGCCTCTCCCAAGGTACGCCACTGAGCCCGATCTTCGGCTTTGGGGATTGGGAGGGATCCGTAATCACCACGCTGGGCAGGCGGGTTGGCGATCGCAGGACGTAGCTCCTCGCACCGGTGACGCTACTGCCCGTCACCGGTCTGTAGTATTTAGCTAGGCAATAATTTGAAATGGTTATACCGCCATTTGTCGGTCGCCAGAGCCTTGTTTGTTAGTCAGCAGGATGAACCACGGGCAGGTGAGGTTGGCTGGGAACACCACAGTTTTGTGGGAGCACTGAGGTGGTATTTGTGCTTCCTTACATCCCTTTGCTGTATACTATGCAAAAATAAAATAACTGACCCGAGAGACGTTGTTATGTTAATAAATCGATATATATAAAATCTAAAGTTCTGACTAACTGACTGAGACATCAGATCAACCCACAGCCCAAACAGCGGTTAATAAACATAATTCGTAGACGCATGAAATTTAAAGGGTGAGTTTATCAACGCACTGCCTAATCCGCTGGTTGAGAGACACGATGAAGACGAAACTCTTAATTTAACAGGGGTAGACTTAGGGAGGACTGCATTTCTTTGAATTATTGTCAGTTTGTAAATTTGTTTCTAAAGAAAAATATGTAATTTGTTTTCTTTAGTCCACGCAAGCGAAGCCCGCAGGCAGAATCTAGTGTTCAATAAATCCATTAGAAAAAATACTTTCCATTTTGTGAATACGAATAACAATATAAACATTGTGTGTGTAACAGTTCGAATACATAAAAAAAATTTGAACATCCAAAATGAGGACCTCGTCCATTTTTGAAGTTGGTTAAAATAGCACTTAGTTTTTATTTACAACAATTTTGTGCAAACTCCTACAAAGAACAGAGTATGCCTCCACATTGCCTGGATCATCGCTTAGCACGAGTCCAGCGTCCTTCACTGGTGACACTAATATCATAAAAAAAGTATTTTTTTTCAGATAGCTGTACTGAAAAGTTGGGGCTAAATCGAGATATCACCAGTCTGCAAGAAGCTAGCTTGCGGGAGTGTAGGCGTAGGTGGAATGGCAGATATACCCACCATTGTGGGCACAATACACCAATCTTTACATATCTGTGTTGATCTATATCGAAAGTATATATAATTTAATGAATATAGTGTGTAGTTTTCTTTATTTATTTTCTAGTGATACCTTCTTTACATGCACCATATATATTGAGGTATTTATCTCCATAAGATGCTGATAAAACGGACCATACCTTATTAAAGAATAAATCAAATAGTTTTATTTTTGAGATAATTCGCGATTGAACAGGTATCTTTTAAGCGTGCTACATCGTCGGCCACATCGTCCCTTAACATCAGATGAGATAATGGTCGAACGCTTATCTGTCTAGCATAGTGACTAGCACAGTACCTTTTGAGATATAGAAATATGTTTATTTCTATATCTCAAAAGGTAAGGTACTAATCACATCTCGATGAATTGTACTATGGGACAAAACGGGAAGTTATCATTACAAGCCGGTATCAGTCCATTGCTGGACGTAGGCCTCCCCCAAGACACGCCACTGAGCTCGATCTTTGGCTCTTTGTTTTCAGTCACTTCACACGTTTTGCGAATATCCTCGCTCCACCTAGTCACAGGGCGTCCTACGCTACGTTTGCCGATGATCTCCACTCTAGAACCAGTAAACGGGAATTATAACCTCTTAAACGTAACAAAAAACAAACTTGCTTAATTGCCACTAGTACCATTAAGATCTGACAAAGTTTTAAAAATCTGGCGGATAATTTTCTAATCACGATCTGGTGAAACTGGTCCTTAGGCCCTTAACAGAAGTTACGGGTACATTTAGATATATCACGAGTGACATACCTCCAATCAGCCCTTCCATACTAAAAAGGGCCTAGCGTGCGAGTCACCATTAACAAGGTAACCTTCCCATTCCGGTGCTAAAAGCCCGTCGTGGCCGGTCCGGTCGACCGGACGATTTGTGGACCAATCGACTCTCAATGAATAGCCGGACTCACTTACCTTTACTGCGCAGGGTGGGTGGAAATAAAAGTAGTAAAGGAACTAGGTGATATCCTCGATTCTTTGTTTGTGAGGTATTTTCTCAATCCGCTTGTATTAAGAAATCACCCTAAAGCGCATTTCATTTTCATTTGCAAATTTTAAGCAAACCGGCACATAGTATTAAGTATAGCTAAGTGTGAACGTGTTCTAGATAAATGTATGGTGAGCGATATTATTGTGCTATAAACTATATGCTATTATATATAGCGTAGTCTCTAAATGCGCTTCCTTTAAGACCTTGCTCTTGACCAAAATTGACAATTTCTAGGGCAACCGGAAGTACCCTATAAGGTTTTGGGTTGAAAACATATAGGGTACTTCCCGTTGACTAGAATTATGAAATTTGGCAAGAACCAAGGTCTTACAGCACAAATAAAAGGAAAAATTAAAAAAAAAAAATGAAAAGGTGTCCCCATACTAGTATACGCTAATTAAGATAGACCTCTGAGATATATAAGCGCTCATACAATTTAGAGGACTAGCTTAATTGGTACCTACCAACGTTGGTACGGAAGCCTCGGTGGGCGAGTCCAACTCGACTTGGCCAGTTTTATTTAGCAGGGATTAAATGATCTATACATAGTTTAAAACGGTCACTCCCGCTGACTGTACGCTTAGATCTTTTGAAATACTCAACAGATTTTAATGCAGTTTTTAGCTATAGATAGAGTGATTCAAGTTCATAGGGTGTGATTCAAGGCTTATAATCAGGATTAAACGCGGGCAAAGCCGCGAGGTTGCAGCTAGTGTCTAATAAAAGGTAAGGAAAAGGCTAATTACAATGATTAATTAAAAGGTGTTAAAGAATACCTACAAAATTAGCACACTCTCTCACTCCACTTCAGGTTAAACTTTAACTTTAAAATCCAATCACTATAAGAAACAAGCGCAGGTTGTTAAAGCCAGTAAACCAGTGTGAAATATACTTCCCCGAGCGCAGTGGGGCAGTATACCACTTAATAATATTTTTCACCTTGTTTCGCTTTCCAATTTTCCGCAAGTCACTCTCATGGGTAACGGGCCGTGTTTTGATTTAGAAATGCTTCAGGAAAGTACGGCTTTTCAGGGGCGGCGACACGACTGTAAAAATTAAATCTTTTGATTGTGTTAGGCTAGGTTCCATAGGTATGTGAATTGAAAAGTCGTAATCATAATTGGTATCCTACTTTAAATAATATAATTAATGTGAAAATGCTCAGTTCAATCACACAAATATGTATGTACGGATTGAAATTTTGCACAGATTGTGTTAGACATCATGAGTACTTATTTAATAGCTACTTTGTCATTTTATTTGTTATTTTTTGTTAAATATGATGTTATTCTAGCACTCCACTGTATTGTTTGATTCAGATTTCCGTTTGAACTATAAGTTCTGCATTCTTTATAAATTATGTTTCCTTTTTATGTGCAATAAAGTGAGCGACAGTTTTAATTTTTAATACTATTTACATATTTTACAAAGCTCTCATGAAAGTGGAATAAGCGAAAGAAGTATGCCAGGGTCGTAGTATGTGGAAAGTAGTTTAGCAGTTAGTCGCAAGGTGTAAATAGATTAAATTTGTTTTGTGACCTGCGGGGTGTGGCGGACGTCGGTGCTATTATTATAACTTCCAGATAAATGATCGGACGTTCTTCTTCTATTACATTATTTTACACAACATTGTCTAGCAATTTCTTCCGAATAAAACTTTGTGTGCGGTATCACCAGTGTGCGGTGATCACCAGCGTGGGGTGTGTGCAGGTACCTTTATAGGGGAACCTCTGCACTACCCTTACTATAGCGTGTTCTCTCAGTTGGTGTGGGGGAAGAAATAACAAGATGTGGTTACATATGCACTACGTTTATTGTCAAGACATCTGTCCTATATCGCGTCCGGGAAACCACTGCCGGTGGGCCAATAGGTATGCGGGACGCGGGCGACGTTACATGTTATGTCGCGTCAGCTCTACCTACTGTGCCCCAACACTTTGTGATGTCTTATACATCATACACACATACATACAGACATCTCTAATTAACCTCAAGCTCTATTTTAATTTTAAAATCCAAAATAATCTAATAGATAACTATAACAGAAATGGACCAATAACATAAAAATAATACTCAAATATTAACTATGGCTAAAAATTGTTAAACACAATCCAAAATTCCATCGTACCGACGGGACTTGAACCCGCAACCTCCGGAATAACATGTTCCGGTGCTTTGTTATTATTGTATATTATATATATATTATTAGTATATTATTAGTGCTATGTTATTCCGGAGGTTGCGGGTTCAAGTCCCGTCGGTACGATGAAATTTTGGATTGTGTTTAACAATTTACAAAAATATAAAGTGTGAGACACTTCAAAGAAACATAATATATGGCTAAAAATTAAGTTAATTTAATTAACTTAAAATATTATTTTGTAATTTCAGTAGTAGATACACAACTAGGTAAACGTTTATCTCAAAAATTAAATACCAAATTATTCTTGAAAGTTTAAATAATGTATCTGATAGCTGTAATCACTAGGTATATATTCATCACTTCTTAGACTATTTTTACAAAGGTAAAATCAAAATGTGGTTGACTACAACTAATAAATCTACAAACAGAGAAAAAATATGTGTCATTTACTTTTTTCACAATAAAATAACATTATCGAACCCAAAAATCCAAGGCATACTATAAAAGCATTCCACTAACGTTAAAATCGCCAAGACAGCGTATTATAGTTCCTTTCATTCCAACTTTTACCTAAAAGCAACATCCTGTACTCGCTATTGTGTTCCTTTGATATCATTCTGTATTGTTAGGTAAGAGAGGCGAATATAATTTCATATTTCCGACCTGTCGTTGTCCACTTCGTCGTCTCGCTTGACCCCACTTGTACCAATCTAATTTGGCTCCTTTCACGATGGATCCAACTGCCAATGTTCGGTCCAACGTTGGCTATTATGATTAACTTTGTAAATACTATTTATTTTTACGTGGAGGTAAATTTGTAATTATGCAATATAAATAAAACACATTTATTTAAACGGTCAAAATTTTTGATTGGACAGGAATTTTCTCTGCTAAAATGTTAAATGTTCCCTGCATTTAGTACCAACACTTTCTTTGATATTTATTCTTGACGTAACTATGAGCTGTGTAGATCTTGCGAGTCAGTCTTTCCATAACTATTAATGTGCACCGAATCCTTAAAATAAAAAGACGGGTGTCTTTTTGTTGAGTCCTCTTAAAGTTTATTGGATGAAAAAGATTTTTGGACAAAAAAGTTGCGTCTTGATAAGGGTAACAAACAAGTTTCGTGATATGTTTAAACAAATTTCGAAATTGTTGAAATATGATTTATTTTTAACCGACTTCAAAAAAAGAGGAGGTTTCTCAATTCGACCGTATATATGTTTTTTTTTAAATGTTTGTTTGCAGATAACTTCGTCGTGTATGAACCAATTTTGATTATTCTTTTATTGTTGGAATGGCGATATCCCAAGTGTGGTACCATGGTAATTTTATCGAGGTCTGATAAGTATCTCTAGAGATATGGAGATAAATACCTCAAAATTGGTACTGAAAATTAATAGCGCGGCATTGAAGTCGGTTCTTTTTAATGTTTCTTTGAAGTGTTACACACTTAATATTTTTGTAAATTGTTAAACACAATCCAAAATTTCATCGTACCAACGGGACTTGAACCCGCAACCTCCGGAATAACATGTTCCGGTGCTTGGCCAATGCGAAGTAACGTTACGACGAAATTAGTGGATTGCATTTGTTAACCCTAAATTGTTATGTTCTTTTTAGTTTTTTAAACGATCTTATTTCGTTTTCAACTCCCATTGCTCCGCCATTTTGAAAAAGTTTCAAAATCTGAATCGACTAAAAATTTTCATGTAATGATCGAACCTGCTTACAAAATTTCACGACAATCGGTTGAGAAATGCGACCTGTAGAGGAGAACAAACGTCCAGACAGACACAAAACCATTTTGGCCAAGCTCAAGCGGAGAATAATTTCGCATGGTAAAAAAAAAACACTTCTTCCATCATCAAACATTGGTCCAACGCGTCGACCAACCCTACCCGTCAGCCACAACTTCTTATCTCATAACATCTCACGATACGAAGGGGCGAAGACGCAGGTAACTCGACGGAAAATCTAATTTCCCAAATTGAATTACACTGTCCGCTAAGTTGGGTACATTTCCTTTGTGTTTGTATGGAATTTATGATGGATGCGAGACCGGGATGCTACTTTGTGTGCTTTTAGAACTAAACTGAAATAACTTTCAACTTTTGCTACTGTTCTGTGATTCGTTTACCATATATGGGTAAAGTTGTGAGTTTGAACACTCTTACCTGACCGAAAGTGACGATTGTCTACAAGGAAATGTGATCTTTATTTGAAAGATTTTTTAAATATTTTGTACTGTGTGCTAATAGCCAGGATAATTGTAATCACAAAATCCATAGTTTAAAAAAAGCGAGAACAGGTATGTTATAGACGCATAGCTTAGAAAAACTCCAATCCTGTTGGAGGGTACAAAAAAAAAATTTAAAAAAATGCCAAGATAGTGTTAGGCAACGCCATCCCAGGATTTGGTAAATTAAACAGTGGCTGTGTGATGGTGCTTAAGGGAGATGCCCCAGCATCAAGTTAATGCTACCATGTTCTCATAATATCGTTGGAGTAAGAGGATATCGAATTTCATATTAATCAGACCTATAAATATTGCACATAGCGCCATACGATACAGACATACATATATACATACAGACATACCTACTTACATACATACATACATTGCAACTTAAATAAAAGCTAGTAAAAAGCTCATAATCTTAAAACGGCTGAACCGATTCTCACGAATAAAAGCTAAGAACACTCTCGATTAAGACACCTATCAAACAAATACAGACTAAATCAAAACCGGTTCAACCGTTAGAGCTCTACGTTGCCATAGACAGACACACACGTACTCAGACATACAGATCACGTCAAACTTATAACACCCCTTCTTTTTGAGTCGGGGGTTAATAATTTTAAATGAAGATTCGTTTTTTATCGACAGTATTTGTAGAGATGAATCGGTGATAGTCTTTTCCTAAAGCACGAAGTATAATAATTATGATCTACCTTTTTCCGCTGCGCGATTTTATTTACAGATAGTAGGTATGCAGATTATCTGGTCGTAGCAATAAAAAGTAAGTAAAGCGTTCACCGCTGGCTTCGCTCACCTCAGCGAAATGCAATTAGATGTCTCTCTCGAGACTGACGGGAGCGAATGTAGGCCAGGAGGCCGCGGCTGTGAATTATACTACTGATTAAAATTTATTTTTGTCATTTTTCATTATTTTATCGTACTGCTCAGCACTGTTAAAAAGCTCACCCTCACACCTTACAGACTTGAACGTCACGCACTACCCGTTTTAACCGGGCATTTTTACCGCGTACCTGTAAGATACGAAATGACCTTCCCGCCGCGTTCTTCCAATCTCGCTACAGGTGGGATCTTTTAAAAACCCCTTTTTAGGGTTCCATAGCCGAATGGCAAAAAACAGAACCCTTATAGATTCGCCATGTCTGTCTGTCCGTCCGTATGTCACAGCCATTTATTCCGAAACTAATAGGACTACGGAATTGAAACTTAGTAGGTGGATGTGTTCTGTGAACCGCTTTCCGATTTTTATACAAAAATAAAAATATAAAAGTTTCAGGGGAGGGGGGGGGATCCTATACATGGAACTGAAACAAAAAAAATTTGTTTTGTTTAAACCTATACGTTTGGGGTGTCTATAGATAGGTCTTTAAAATGACATTAAAGTTTCTAAAATCATTTTTTCTGAAAGTCAATCATTTAAAAGATAGGTGTGGATGTGTGTCCCCACCCCCCCTCTAACTTTTAAAGTAAGGGAGTGAAAAATCTAGAAAAAATATATTCTATATATCTCAATAAAAACTTTCAACGAAAATTAGTTTGAACGAGATACTGTCAGCAGTTTTTGAGATATACCGACCGCAAAGATAACTTTGTTTTTCATACAAACACTATGTTAAACAAAGTTATTTTTGTAGTTGCGAAAAATCATAGTTATAGAATACTCTACTGTGTTACGGAACCCTACGAGTGCGAACGAGTGCAGTTTTAAATCCACAAAGTCCTCAGAGGCAGGCAACGCATCAACAGCACTAATGGTGTTGCAGTTGTCCATAGGCAACGGTAACTGCTTACCATCAGGCAGGCGGTCTGCTTGTTTGCGCACCACAATATAAAAAAAAGATTGCTAAGTATTCGTTTTTTTTACCTTAGTAGAAATGATGATGCAATCTGTGAGAAAACGTACTTGTCCAAATGTTTGGCAAACCTTGAAATGTGTCTTACTCATCGTCTAAACGAATATATAAAAGCTAGCACTGTTGCCAGAGGAGCTTAATACTAATAAAACTCAGATGTAACTTTTGATTATTATAAAAAAAAACAATAACATATATATTTGGACAAAGGTTTCATCTCTGTTTATAAATGTTGTTTAGATAATCGCATAATTTGTCAGATACTAAGCAAAAATGTCAATCTAGGTTAAAAGAAACAATAGTATGATATAAAATAAACACGTACAGATGAAGGGCGCCCAAGATACAGGCCTAGCCTAGTTTGGGGCCCACGGAATGCTAGCAATATCGTCATTATAAATATCCGACTATACTTACCTGCTGTTTAATATCATTTTATTATGTTAATTGCATAATACTAAAAATTGCGTGTGTTCTGTACAAATTGCTTTTGGAAATAAATATCTTTATCTTTATTTATTTATCTTTAAACGACACTGACGTAAATCTAACTGTCTATTATATAAATACCAAGACCGTAGTGCAAGCGCTTAAAAGCAACAACAGCGACTCGGGAGAACAGAAAAAAAGTTTACAGAGACGGTCCGAAGCGACCTTAACAAAAGCAGTCGCCAGCGCTCCTCCTGTTCTCGCTAGTCCTGATTTACATATAAATTGTAGCTAACTCACGTGTCGTCTGTTACTTTTAACTGCTGTAACCGCGCTCTCTGCGGCCCTTCGAGGATACTCCAACGGATTACTGTACAATTGGACGGGAAAAGTATCTCTTGCTGTAGTTTTGGAATTTAAAACATGGAGATTTTAATGGTTTTAGATGAAAGAATAAATTACATCAATTCGTTTCTTTTTTTAAGTCTTTAACAGCAGGATTTAATTCCTGGAATTATTACTCTCTACTAAACTCTAAGCTTTCCTCTGATCCAATAAACTGTATCTATGATATATGACGGGACTTATATAGCGTCAAAATTTTCATTTAACTCGATGATCGATTTTTCTCGATTTTGATCAAGTAGCATTGGCGATCGTTACGGTAAGTCAACTTGGTCTTAACTATCGCGATAAGACCCGTATCAAAATTAAAATAGGCAAGCAACACATATTCTGTGAAGTACGACGTGTCATAGAAGTGGGCGCATTGCGGTGAAATAAACGCATGCATAAAAACGATGCGCACCGCACGGTAGAATAAACTCATCGCGTTTCACTGCAACGCAATGCGCGCTAGGCTTTAGACAACTTGTTTGTCGATCGATGGATGGGTTCTGTAACCATACTGTTCACAAGAATCATCTCATACACTTATTATCTACTCAGAAAGTCAGAAGGCAAATTATTCCATATTTCAGTGGTATTTATGATGGGTGTCAAAAAAGCAAACCGCAATTTTAACCGACTTCCGAAATTGAGGAGGTTCTCAATTTGTCTTATATATATGTATATATATGTGTATATATATGTACCTATGTATGTTAAGCGATTACTCCGTCAATCGTGAACCGATTTGAATTATTTTTTTTTATATTGGTAGTTCACATTTTTAAGGTAGTCTTATTGTAATTTCATCGAGATCTGCTAAGTATCTCCAGAGATATGACGATAAACGTCTCAAACTTCCTACTAAAAGTGACTGCCGTGGCATGGAAGTCAGTTGTTTTAGTTTTTAAACTATCTTAATTACGATTAAACATTTAAGGCTAATAAAAGCACGATTTTTGTCATGATTTTAATCCAGAATTGGAACGACACAAGCCCCAGATGATAACTTCTAACTATCCGGTTCGGGGCCATCGTTTGGATGCTGCTTAAATCCGTAGGTACTAGACAAAGGGCCGTCACCATCGACGCTGTATGTCTGTGCTCGCACTTCATAGTGTTCTGATGTCTTCACGTTGAAACTTGCTGAGAACACGTGCGGTGGTACCACTGCCTCGAAGGCAGGCGGATGAGAAGGCATCACGTCGAATGACTGAAATATTGCAATTAGGGTCAATTTCATTCATCAATTCAACCTTAATTCCACAGCGTAACGCACACATTTCTTCTGAGATTTTAAAAAGCGCATTCTTCCGAATTCGCGCGTCTGCGCGTTACCAACGCTGATTTAAAATATCAGAAGTAATGTGTGCGTTTCGTTGTGGAATTAAGGTTGAATGTGTTATGTTCAGTTTTGGATCGACGCTTCGATGCGCTTTGACTCTGCTCTAGTATAAATTGACTTTTAAACAAATAAATATTTATCTAATAACACCCTGCGTGGTAATAGATAACTGTCTTGTGTGCGATTAGCCAGCTACTTCAAGTTGAAATAATTTAAGATCGTTAAAAAAACTATAAAAACTACATAAAATACCGCGCCGGTCATTTTCAGTACCAAGTTTGAGTTGTTTATCTCAATTATCTCGAGATATTTCATCAGATATTGATGAAATTTAAATGGGACCACTTGGAAAGTATTCCCTATCAAACAACAAAAAAAATATTTCCAAATCCGTTCAGGAGTCTTCGAATAATCGGAGAACATACATAAGAATTATAAGATTCCTAAAGAGAACCTCCTTTTTTGAAGTCGGTTAAAATCTGTTTCTATAAGCGTGGAAAAAGTGATGGGACAAGCCGGGAAGTACATTAAACATCGAATATATATTTCACTTGCCTTTTTGAGTGGGAGTAACTACATTCAAATATGTTTTGAAAAATATAATAAATATTATGTATTAATAAATATTATATACAACAAATTGTATTCATTACACAATTTTCCTCAGTGTCCCATTAATTTTTCCGATCTGTAGTCATTGTACAGTAGTTATTTTACGTGTCTTACCTTTTTGATCGGTCTTTCTTCTACACCTTCAATTTGCTTACCATCTTTATCTATCCATTTGGTAACATTTTCTTTCTGAATTTCCCATAATTTTATCTAAAAATAACCAACAAAATTTTATAATAATGCACAGAGTTTACTACAGTATAGATAGAAATAGCTGGGTCCGCGGTTTTACCCGCGTAGACATCGTTTTCGTGGGAATGTCGAGATATAAAATACCTTATGTAATATTCCAGGGTCTTTTTAGGGCTCCGTAGTCCTGACAAGGAACCCTTATAGTTTCGTCATGTCCGTCTGTCTGTATGTCTGTCTGTCTGTCTGTTCTGTCTGTCAGTGCTGAAATAATGAAATTGAAATTGTTTAATCGCATGAAATGTGGTACAAAGTGATGTTTACATTTAAATGATGTTCAGCACATTTCGCCACAATCTGGCATGCAACATTTTACTGTGAAATACTTCTTCACTATCGCAGCCTCTAAAAGGGCATTTAGAATTATATTAAAATTTACATTGCATTGTATTACCTAAATAAGTACATAGCACAAAAGTGCTATTTTAACAAAATAAATAAACGCAGGTTGACGTTTTTTCTGCTAGTTTCAAAATAAAATTAATGATAGGAGAAAAATGTCATAAAATAGTGTCAAGTAATTCTAGGATTATAAATGTAATTATAATGTACATGTCAATAGAATTAATGATGTCAAAACCTTACTTGCTATTCCAATACTCATTCATATCATAAAAACATTGCTCAGCTAACCATTTGTGCAGCCTATTTTTAAACATTCTTATTGGTAGCTCCCTGATGTATTTAGGTATTTTATTAAATATTTTTATCGTTATGCATTTGCAATTTTTTTCACATAATACTGTTTTACTCTTTATATGTTTTAATTTGGTCGGATCTATTCTTACAGTCCGTAATCGTTCCTTAATATCTACCTTTTCAAATTCATTAGGGTGCTCTTTAACAAACATACCCACTTGCATTATGTATAAGCCCGTCAACGTCAAAATGTTTTTTAAACAGTGGTTTACATGAATCCAGTGGGCCAATACCGCATAAGGCTCGAATACATTTTTTTTGTACAATAAAGACTTTCTTTATATCTGTAGAGTTGCCCCAGACCAGTAGACCGTACCGAAGAACAGACCCTACATATCCATGATATGCTGTAAGAGCAGCTCTTTCATTTACCGTTCGCCGAAGCCGTTTCAATGCGAATACAAAGCGATTCAATTTTGCGCAGACGTAGTTTATGTGTTTCTTCCAAATGCACAATTGATCCATATAAATGCCTAAAAATGTATATTCATGAATGTCATCTATTGCTTGACCTCTACAAGTTACAAAGAGATGTGGTTGTAATGATTTATATGTACGAAAGTTAATGGTTTTCGTTTTTGTCAAGTTTGCTGTTCATTTATTATAGTCTAACCAATCTACAATTGAATTAGCTGCAAGATTTATTGCATTTCCGTGATCGTATAATATCATATTATTCCTCTTGGTCACGATAACTGACACGTCATCTGCGAAGAGAACACATTTATGATCTGTAATAAAATTGTGAATTTTTTTTTTAGGGTAGCTTCACTATATGAGAAGTGGGGATGATTTTTTATTTCATCGTCTACCCCATCGTGTGGTGTATTGTTGAATAGATCTTTTAAAATGACTTAAGGGTTGCTAATACCATTTTTCGATTGAATGCTCCAGTTACGAAATATTTAACTTTAAAGTGCAAATTTTTGTTCCAGTAGGGCGTCCCCCCCCCCCTCTAAAAGCTAAACTGCTGGCTTGAAAAATCTGGAAAAATTCGTGATAATAGCGCATTTCATGAACTTTAAAGGAAAATTATAGCGGTTAAGATAACTTTATTAGTTTAGCAGTAATAGTCGTTGAACTTGGGTGTTGGATAATTTTGTACCAAATACAAAATCCATAGAATAAATCCTTTAAAGTGACAAAACGGAGTACGTAGTTGCTTGTTTATAACGGGTAAAGACTTGCATTGAATAACAAGCTACTACGGAACCCTACATTGCGCGTGGCCCGACACGCACTTGGCCGGTTAATTCAGATAATTTTCAGATAGATATCTGACAGATAATGCCTTATCTGTCAGACAGCTATCTGAAACTTTATCGTGAACCGGTGAAATTGGCCCTTATTATAGTAATTTATTATCTCATATTTCAGAGCCAAGTAGGTAATTGATTAGTAGAGCAGTAAGATCAACTGTTTACTCATTATAATCGGATGTTTACATTTTAAGTGATTATCGAAGTAATTTTTCCTTATATGACTGGTGATGTGTGTTTCCCCACAGACATTTGAATAATAATAATCTCAATACGTTATAATACTTACAATGAGGATAATCTCTACATTGTAAACCTGTTTAAATCAAGTTTTTTGCTACCGCCGCGTACTCATAATTTGTATCAAAATGATACTTTTGAGAAAACCGGTGTTTGTCGAACAAAACACATGAAACATAATGAGTGTGCCTATATTCTAGACCAAGGTTTCTCAATGTGGGGTACGCGAACCCTTAGGGGTTCACCATTTGACAGTATGGAGTTCGCGACAAGATTTACGTAATAATAAAGGCGAATGCAACGCAAGTAATTTAGCTCTTGAGAGAAGAAACAAGTCCAGCCAATGCATTAATATTATAAGAAATATCTTACTGGTATTGTTTTTGTTACCTTTTTTTAAATATATTTTCGTAAAGGTAGCGGAGGGGGTTAGGGGTTCGCTGTTATTTGGAACTTTAACAGGGGTACAACTTATGACACCATAAGTTTGAGAAACCCTGTTTTAGACTAATGTTTAACACTCAGCTGTAATTGAAATAAACAGGAATTTAGCGTTACTTACGCTATGGCGATATAGCGAACGAAAAATGTTTCGGCCTCAACCGGAGGCCTTCTTGCGGAGGCCTCTATTTCACTTCTTTTTATTTATTTTATATAAAAATTGTCTGAAGTACTGAAACACACAGTTACATGTATGGTTGGTTTTAACCTACTTTAATTTTTTTTTTTTTTAATATTCTGACTTATTTTTTAATATAGAACTGGGCAGCACTTGACTACTATCTCACCTGATGTTAAGTGATGATGCAGTCGATGATGGAGCGCGCTTACCCAAAAGATACCTATTCACTCGCGATTTGAAGACCCCCATATTGTATTTAGCCGGAAACACAGACTATAACGTAAACGATTGGATGACAGCTAAATGGTTCATTACTTTTGATTTTTTTTTCTAGTTCAAAGCGTTAAAATTCTGCTGTAGCTATATTTTCTTGATAATTGGTTATGATTTATTTGATTATTTATGATTTTGACGTGTATATGTGCATATATTAATACTGCCTATATACTGAATAAATGCTTGATTCTTTGATTCTTGATTCTTGAGGAGTTTGAGTGCTGGGAAGAAGTATGGATGTGTCGGCGAGCGCCCCTCACTAGATGCGAGTGTCCTACGAAGGCCTCCGAATGAGGCCGAAACAATTTTTGATCGCTATATCGACACTACTAGACTATTCACGTTAAATTTACTGTTTTTAAGTCTTTGTAATTTAAAAAAAATATCATATAGCCTAGCGTTTGACTATCTCACCTGTTGGAAAGTGATGATGCGGTGGAAAATGGTAGCACGCTAGGCCTAATTCTAGCTGAGTGTAAAGCATTGACTTGATAATTTAATAGAACAAAATAATTTCCATGCAAACAAATAATCTCACCTTAAAGCCAAGAATAGGGTTATCTTCACTGACTTCCACGTCGTCCCACCACACTACAATATATCCAAGACCTTCGATTTCCATAAAGTCTATTTTCGGTATAGGAAGTTCCGCAGTACGATTTTGTCTCATCTCTACTAAATTTTTTCTATCAACTGTTGATGTACACGCTTCAGCAGATACCACGATCAAGATAACTCCTAAATTCACTAACATTTTTTTAAATTATATTTCTTAGGCCGGCAAAAACGTAAGAGTATAAAACACTTTTAGCTCGCGTTGTTGAGGATAAATGTAAAATCAATTAGGTGGTAATAAGTTTTATATGTATACGAGTACGAGTTGTAGCTGTATTCTTAACTGACCTCGAGAAACGAGATCTTCCATCCGGATTATGTTGCACTGCGATATGTATGCATTTTTTAGATTGCGTGGAGTTAATCACAATTTTAATTTTTTTTTACAAAAAATTATCTTAAGTACTTAAAACTACAGGTGCGTGTAAATACTGTTAGTAACCCTAATTTAATAATTGTTTTATTAGTCTGACGACAACATGGGATGGCAGCTGAAAGGCTCATTAATGTACATACGTTTACTTATTTAGCGGCGTTGTGCACTTTTCTTGATATGGGTAAAAAAAGTTAAGCTCGCGTCAAGTCACGTGTCCTGAACGAAGATTCGTAAGACGGAGCGCAGGTGTCATTCCAAAAAGAAACCCTTATAAGATCACATTCTTGTCCGTCTGTCCGTCTGTCCGTCTGTCCGTCTGTCTGTCTGTCTGTCCGTGTGTTACCACCAATTTTCTGAGGAACGGGTAAACTTAGCGAGTTGAAATTTATACCAGATACTGAAGTCTATAGTCCCTATTAGGTATATAAAATCAAGGTCCTGAGTCAACACGATAAACAGATATGGGCAAATTTAGATTTTCGCGATAACTTGTAAGTACCAAAATGTACCTTGATTTTCAACTTTTCTTTATTTTTAGGAATTTTACTTGTGCTGTAAGACCTTGCTTTTAACCAAAATTGACAATTATAGGTCAACCAGAAGTACCCCATAGGTTTTGGGTCAAAAACCTATAGGGTACTTCTCGTCGACCTGGAATCATAAAATTTGGCAAGAAGCAAGGTCTTTAGCACAAATAAAGAAAAATTCCAAAAATTAATAAATGGTAAAAATTAAAGGGTGTCCCCATACGGAAGCCTCGGTGGGGGAGTCCAACTCGACTTGGCCGGTTTTTTTTAATTCGTAGCTATGTATTATATATTTGCATAGTTGTCTTCATCGAGAGTGTTCTTAGCTTTGTTTCATGAAAATCCGTTCAGCCGTTTAATCCTTATCAGCTCTTTTTTGGTTGATGACTGTTTGACTACGATTGATATTTTGATAGCCCTTTGACCGCGGACGTCAAATAATCAAAATGGCGCTTCTGCGCACTACGTACCCGTCACTCTGCTGCCGTCTGTTTAGCGAAGTGTACCTTAGTTTGTATTTAAAATATTTGTATTTAAATTCAGTATCCTGTTACTTCAATGTTATAGCAAGAATATGATAAACTTTACCTAATGCTGAGACATATCTTGAATCTGCAGAAAACTCTCAACTTCAATCAATCAATCAATCATTTATTTGTCAAACACATATTACTGATATTACTTACTAAATATCTAAAACGGTGGTCTATTACTAAATTTAAGAAAGCATAGATATTTGCTTGGCGTGCCATCATAGGTGAGGCCTATGTCCAGCAACGGACGGAGATAGGCTGATGATGATAATAATAGATATTTATCTTACCTTAAATCCAAGAACGGGATTGTCTTTAGAGACTTTCACTGTGTCCCAACTGATGTTAACATGTCCCGAGTCATCTCTGTATCTATAATTCGGACGCGGTATAGGAACTGATGCTCTTCTTTTTTCCTTTATATCTTCCAAGTCCGTTTTGTTCGGTCCTGATCTACATCCTTCGGTCAATGTTATCACTTAAACTATCACTTTGTAATATTTCATGATTTAAATTAAATTGAACTTTACATTCTTATCAATAATGTTGAAAATGACCTTCGGGTTCCGTTACTGAAGATATAATGCTAAATAAAATAACGTGCATTGTGTTTTATATCACAGTATTTGTAAAGCTAAAGCTGTATACAGAAAGAACACAAAGCTGCTTTTAAAACCAACAATAATTAGCAGTAAATTATAGCTGGAACAAATAAAACAAACTTAGAAAAGTGACTCAATTTATTTTCATGTATTTCTTATATATTAATATATTTACGTAATAGGTAATATATACAACACCTAAACTATAAATATAAACAGAACTAAGGTCACAGCAAATGATAGGAGCATATAGCTACAGCAGACCTTGATTTTTTGTGGAAACAAATTTTGCTCTAGATGCATTTTTGAGGGAAGAAACAGGGGGAATACATTTGTATGGAAAAGTGCAGCCCCCGTTCGCTCTTAATGCACCTTTGTATATATTATAATAATACTGTGAATCTGAATACTTCTACAGTTAATAATAAAGTGGCCCTAAGAATAGCGCCTTTTGAAATTATAATTTAATTCGCTTAAATTGTGATACATTTCATAGCAAGAGTTATGATTATAAATTACCGACTATTATACTCACTAATAATTGTTGTCGACTGTCTCGACCTAGGTTTCATACATGTCCGATGCACATCCTCGGGAGTTTACGCAGCGATATCGCGACGACCACTGCGGGCCGCTGCTCGCCGCGCGCGGCTCGTCGGGGGAGGGGGGCTCGGCGAGCGGCGCCGCTCGGTGATAGAGGGAGATTGAGCTTGTCCGATGTCTGACAGATATTCATCGTCACTCTCGTCAAAAGCATTGTTTCAAACAAAGCTGACCGTGTCCCGTTCCAGACTGGTGAAAACTTTCTTTTTTGAGGAAGCATTAAGAGCAGGTATCCATGTTGTAGGCAGGCTCCATCCACGATCTCTGTTGATATTCGGGTGGCGGGTTATCTCGATGGCCTCACGTATTTTTCGAGGTACGAAGTACTTTTCTTTTGCTAATACGGAGGCCTTGTCGAACCGAATGTAGTGCTTGGTATCCGAGAGATGTGCATGTTGTGCTAAGGCAGAGCTACTGATGTCCATATTCTTAATGCTCCTGATATGCTCAGTCAATCTGGTCGTGATATTGCGTCGAGTCTCTCCCACGTAACTCTTGCCACAGTCGCACGTTATTCTATATACCCCTGGTACGTTCAAATGATCCTTGTCTTTCGGTGAACGCAACATTTGTCTGAGCTGGCCCGGTGGACGATAGACTGTCTTGATGTTATATTTCCGTCGTAAGAGATATCCGATTTTGTCCGTTACTCCTCTTACGAACGGCAAGTACGTTAGAGAACGTTCCGCCCTCGGTGCTCGGTTACGCTCACTGCTGTTAACCAAGCGTGCACACTGTCTCCAGTTATATCCGTTGTCCTCTAGCACACCCCTAACATGCTCGAGCTCTGTCTTTATATATTCAGGGTCACATAGTTTCAGAGCTCGGTTAATTAATGATTTAGGTACCGAGGATAACTGTGCAGGATGATGATGGGAGTCTGCATGCAAATAACGCTCTGTGTGGGTTGTTTTGCGATATACAGTGTGCGCTAGACTACCATACAATCTGCGAATCACGCGCACGTCCAGAAACGGCAGCACTCCATCTTTCTCCATTTCAACCGTGATTTGTATATTTTTGTGCAGTCTGTTTAAATGTGTTACGAAGTCTGGTAGTCCTTGCTTGGTTATAACCGCGAAAATATCATCTACATAACGCCATCAGTGTCTCGGTTTGTTTGACGCCGTTGCTAGTGCTGTATTTTCATACCACTCCATAAATAAGTTGGCCACCACAGGTGCAATGGGAGATCCCATAGCCACTCCATTCACTTGCAAGTAGTATTCTCCTCTCCACATAAAGTGCCCACTTTTGAGACAAAGTTCTGTCCACTTAATGTACTCAGTAGGTAAGTTGGAGTTACGTATGATAGTGCTGATGATGTTTAAAGTGTCATCTACTGGTACATTTGTGAACAGAGAAGTAACGTCAAAGCTCACTATTACTTCTGTGGGTTGGACCCGTACATCTTCCAGGAGATGCACGAAATGATTCGAGTCTTTGACATAGCTGCTCGTCTTGCCGGTGCAAAGATGTAGCCAGATGTTTTGACATTTTATACGTAGGCGAATCTATTTGTGAGACTATTGGGCGTAATGGCCAATCGGGTTTGTGGATCTTAGGTAAACCATAAATCTTGGGTGGTGTCGGATTTTGAGGTCGAAGGCACGCTAGTAAATCTTTATCCTCGTTTGATTGTAACAGTTTTATAACTTTTGTAGCTATCCTGGCAGTGGGATTGTAATTTACCTTCTTATACATGTTGCTGTCACTAATCATTTGTCCGATTTTCTCCTCGTACGCCTCCGTGGCGACAATCACCGTGGCGTTTCCTTTGTCTACGGGCAGCACCAAATATCTCTTTATCATTACGTAGGTCACGTAATGTTGACAATTCATCTCTCGTAATATTGCTCTTGGGAGGTTTGGACTTTCGCAATAACGATGATATGTCCTGTCTTAGGCATTCCGCGTCATAATGAGGAATTTTATTACGCACGATTGTGTCCTCAATACTTGTCACAATGTTTTCCACGGGAATTCTTTTGGGTGTGGGTGCATAATTTAGACCCTGAGACAGTACTTTCAAAGCGTTTTCATTTAGCTGTTTTGATGATAAATTGACAACAACATCTTTTTTCGATTGCGTAATCTCACCTTCAATATTCGCAATTTGAGGGTAGTTACAACTCAAATCGACTCTGTGTTGTTGTTGTTTGAGGTTGGTAAGCTTTTTATTATGTCTCTTTTTCGTGTTTAATCCAAATATGTCACATCTATTATACGTCATTGTATCAAGTACTTCCCACAAATCCGTTTCTAGCTTCTGCACTAACTCGAGATGTAGAAGGTATAACTTTTTGTTTGTATACAATACCTGTTGACGGTATTCGGAAATTACTCGCCGCAGCAACTTCGTATTCGCGACACGAAAGAATTTATCGTAGTCCCGTATGCACTTAATAGGCTTGATTCGTAGAAACTTGGGTAACACACCACTATCACGACACTTCACTACGTAATCAAAGCCGCACTCGAGTTTGGTACGCTTGACTCTTAACCGCGCAAATTCGTTCACTTTGTTTACCCATACCGCGCCGTACCGGTTAGATATTTTAGATTTATAGTTATCGTGAGTTTGAATCATGATTATAAATTACCGACTATTATACTCACTAATAATTGTTGTCGTCTGTCTCGACCTAGGTTTCATGCATGTCCGATGCACATCCTCGGGAGTTTACGCAGCGAGATCGCGACGACCAGCGGCCCGCAGTGGTCGCTGCGTAAACTCCCGAGGATGTGCATCGGACATGCATGAAACCTAGGTCGAGACAGACGACAACAATTATTAGTGAGTATAATAGTCGGTAATTTATAATCAGCAAGAGTTATGTTAAAACCACAGGTTGAATTCGCACATTGGTGATGTGAATTAATTTGTTATCCTAATTATTCATGATGTATCCTGAATCCATAACTATTGGACAGAGGTCCATCTCCATCTTCACTATAAGTCTGTCCTCTGAGCTCATAGTGCTCCCCTATCTTCACATCGAATTCTGCTGAAAACGTGTCTGCAGGAACTACTGCTTCGAATGCTGGAGCGTGTGTGGGAAGAACGTGGAAAGACTGAGGAGAGAATGATTTAAATGTTAGTTTGCAATAATAACCTTTTATTAATATTTATACTTTTTATTATTAATTTAAATTCGTTAACATCGCGGGTTGTCGCCCGGTTCTTTGGAAGGCATTCACGGAGCCAAAGCCAACGTCAAGCGGCCCTTTACAATGATAAACCTAAATTCTATGATTTGTGGATGGAGAGTTGAAGAACTTTAAAAAGATGGTACATTTTTGTCATGGCTATGAATGGGTGCTGCTTGATGTCTGTTTACTGGTCTATGGGATAAGGTACGGCACCCGCTAATTATGGCTCATTTCAATTAATTTTATTAATTATTATTTATTTTATAGTCAAAAGTACCTATAACCGGTGAGCATACATATGAAGGCGCTCATGAAAGTGGAAGAAGCGAAAGACGTGTGTCAGGATCGTAGCTTGTGAAAAGAAGTAGTCTCTGCCGACTCCAACGGGAACAGGGCGTGATTTTATGTTTGTAATTTTTTAGGGTTCCGTAGCTCAAAAGGTAAAAAAGGAACCCTTGTAAGATCACTTTCTTGTCCGTCTGTCCGTCTTTCCGTCTGTCCGTCTGTCCGTCTGTCCGTCTGTCCGTCTGTCCGTCTGTCCGTCTGTCCGTCTGTCCGTTTGTCCATCTGTCTGTCTGTCTGTCAATCTGTCTGTATGTCCGTCTGTCTGTCTGTCTGTCCATCTGTCCGTGTGTCACCACTGATTTTATCAGGAACAGGTGGACCTAGCAAGTTGAAATGTATACCCGATACTGAAGTCTATAGTTCCTATTGAGTGTATAAAAATTAAGGTCTTGAGTCAACACAGTAAAAATATATGGGCAAATTTAGATTTTCGCGGAAACTTCTTAGTACCAAAATGTATCTTAATTTTCAACTTTTTTATTTTTCGGAATTTTTCCTTTACTTGTACTGTAAGACCATGCTTTTAACCAAAATTGACAATTCTAAATAAACCAGAAGTATCCTATTGGTTTTGAGTCGAAAACCTATAAGGTACTTCCCGTTGACCTAGAATCATGAAATTTGGCAAGAAGCAAGGTCTTACAGCACAAATTAAGAAAAAAATCCAAAAAGGGTGACCCCATACATACATAGTTTACGCCAATTAAGTTAGACCTCTAAGTTATATGAGCGCTGATACAATTTAGAGGTCTAGCTTAATTGGTACATACCAATGTTGGTACGGAAGCCTCGGTGGGCGAGTTCAACTCGACTTGGCCGGTTTTTAGGGTTCCGAACCCAAAGGGTACCAACGGAAACCTATTACTGAGACTCCGCTGTCCATCTGTCTGTCTGTCTGTCTGTCTGTCACCAGGCTGTATCTCATGAACCGTGATAGACGGTTGAAATTTTCACAGATATTAGATGTATTTCTGTTGCCGATATAAAAACAAATACTAAGAACAGAACAAAGCTAAAAATTAAAGGGGTTAAAACAAAAAACGTGTTTATTACGATAGCGCCATCTATTAAGATTCATAGATGGCGCTATCGTGTTTACCTTAGTCTCGGAATCTGAATCTGAATCTCGGAAACGGCTCCAACGATCAAATAAAATTTAGTATACAGGGGATTTCGGGGGCGATAAATCGATCTAGCTAGGTTTCATTTTCAGAAAATGGTGTTTTCAATAATCAACTTTTTCGATAATCAACTTAAAATATGACTCTTCCCGACATCTATTGGCGAGTAGAAATAGCTTTAGTGTTATTTTACTTAGTTGGTGTAAGAAGTTCGGTAGATATTCGTTAGATGGCGTTCGGAACCCTCCGTGTGCGGGACAAAAGTCTGACTCGCACTTGGCCAGTTTTATTTATTATTAGGAGAATTAGAATATAAGAAATAATTAGAAGCAGGAGCAGTGCTTAAAACTACAGGTGGAGGCTCTTATAGAAATAGTGGCCAAGGCAAGGCAAATGTAGCGTTGGTCGACCAGCAAGACAGGTCAATGATATGGTAAATATTCGTCAATTAGGCAACTCCTTAATGAACCTTTATAATAATACTGTGACTCCGAATACTTCTATAGCTAATAATAAAGTGGCCCAAGGAATGGGCCTTTTAACCCGACTGCGCAACGCAAAGGAGAAGTAATGTGTTTATAAGTCTGTGTATGTGTGTTTGTTTCTTTGTGGCACTCTAGAGATCAAACGCGTGGGCCGATTCTGATAAGTGGCACGTCGTTAGATTTGCCATACCAGCTCGAGTGACAAAGAGAACATACACATTTAAAAAAATTTAAATGGCGCATTTTGGACGCCGCAATGTAGGGTTAAACATTTTTTTTTCTTCAAATCCTAATGAGGCGTGTATCAAATTAAAGGGCTTGATA
The DNA here is from genome assembly GCA_954871355.1 of Cabera pusaria. Taxonomy (NCBI): domain Eukaryota; kingdom Metazoa; phylum Arthropoda; class Insecta; order Lepidoptera; family Geometridae; genus Cabera; species Cabera pusaria. Next base: position 27,587,785 of record OX940894.1, read on the forward strand.
AGATGATTAAAATATATTTATTTTATCTAAAAAAATTGTGATTATATATATTATCATCCGCAGTCGGGTTTCTTGTTTTTAAGTAAATGTCTTGTTATAACATGATAAGTTTAAAATGTATGACATTTCATAGCACGAGTTCTGTTGAAACCACAGGTTGAAACGCTCAATTTTTATAACATGCATTGCATCCAAGATTTTCAATTTAGCACCTTAGTGAAGTGAATTAATTTGTCATCCTAATTCTTCATGGATGTACCGCCTATCATGAATCCATAAGTATGGGACAGAGGTCCGTCTCCATCTTCACTATAAGACTGTCCTCTGACCTCGTAGTTCTCCCCTATCTTCACATCGAACTCTGCTGAGAACGTGTCTGGAGGAACTACTGCTTCGAACGCTGGAGCGTGAGTGGGATGCGCGTCGAAAGGCTGAGGAGAAAATCCATACTAATATTTTTTTTTTATGGTAGAAAAGTGAGCGTTTGACCACTATCTCAACCGATGTTAAATGAAGATATGATCGACGATGTAGCACGCTTGCTTAAAAGATACCTGTTCACTCGCGATTTGAAGACCCCCGAATTGTACTTAACAGGAAACACAGACTCTCGTAGGGTATTCCATTCCTTTGCTGTGCGTATTTAATTACATTATAAAAACGTTTGTAACTTTGTCACTCTGTCTGTTTTGTTACCTAATCACGCCTATACGGGCGATCCGATTTTAGTGAAATTTAACGATGAGAATAGAATAGAATAGAATATCATTTATTAACTTCAAAATGTTGGTACATGAGATGTTACATAATATGAATATTAGTGCCTTAAACATTTTGTCGCATTTGCGACATGTTAACTTTGGTAATAGTAAAAGTAGTCAACCGAATCCTAGTACTTATCACAATACAATTGTTCATTATTTCAAATTAATCTATTACAAAAAATGTCACACAACCATAATATAGTAGATACGTAGTTTCAATATATTAGAAAAAATAAGATGGAAAGAAAATAGTGCAATGTCAATCCAATTAAAATAAAATAAAATAAGTATTAGTATATGTAAGCATGTCAAAAATAATTATTATAATTTAAATATTCAGTCACAGAATAAAAATATTTAACTATTAACCATTGTTTAATTTTTTGTAGAAATCGACCTTTTGATAATACTTTTATATCTGTAGGTACAGCATTGTATATTCGCCCACACATGATATAACAGCTTTTACAGTACAGTGCTGTTCTTGGTGCTTTCGGAAAAACAATTCTATCCGGGTTTCTCGTATTTCTCGGGTATTTTTCTTTCGCAGTTATAAACAGTTCAGGATGACATCTGAGATACTTTATTAACCGACCTCAAAAAAAGGAGGAGGTTTCTCAATTCGACCGTATATTTTAGCATGAGGATGAACACGAGGATGATGATTGGTGTACGGGAACGAAGTCGCGGGTATCAGCTGGTGATTTATATGTTACTTTGCAATAATAAATCAATTTATCAATATTTATTACTATTTATTTTATGAAGCTGAGCTTCCTGCCCACGTAGCTAGTAGTAACACGTAGCGTATGTCGAATTTAGACATGAAGGGCACAACTGCACATGGGCATGAGTTAGTTGATCATTGCTTTATTTTACTAACGTCTCACAATTTTAAACAATGAATGAATAAGTTATTTTTTTTTATATATCTTATAGACTGGCGTTTGACCACTATCTCATCTGTTGGTAAATGATGATACGATTGAAGATGGTAAGCACGCTAACCCTAGAATGGGAACTGGCTCTCAAGGATAGCTGCCGGAACAAATTAGATATTTGGCGACATATTTTTTTACTTGAGGGTGGTAGCTGGCCAGGCGAACAATAAATATTGTCCTACCACCATGCAATGAATATTACTTTATTGCACACCAAGAAAAGAAACAAAAGTAACAGAAAAAACATAAGAAATTGGTAGTACAATGGGCGGTCTTATCGCTTATAGCGATATTTACATGACAGGATTTACAAATTATAATATTGCGGGGGTGTGCAGCAACAATTATCGTCTGATACCAGATTTGCGTAATTGTTGACTCGCAATAAACAACACAATACATTTGATCGTATCTATATACAATAGGTATCTTCTAGTAGGTAGGCGTGCTACATCGTCGATCTCATCATCATTTACCATCGGTTGAGATAGAGGTCAAACGTTTACCTATCTACTATTAAATATAGCAAAAATAAAAATTTATATTTCAATCACAAAAATGCGCGTAAAATACATAGTGTAAACTTTAAACTTTCGTGATTTGAACACATAGTTATAAATAATAAAATACGGGACTTATCGCGCCTAAAACATAAATCTTATTTACTATTTTAATCTTATTATCTTATTTACGTTTCGACATAGAAAAGATAATAAGAATAATATGGTCACGAGTCGTCTCGTGATATACGATCAATGCAACTTGGTCGAAACGTCGAGTTAATAAGATTTGATGTTTTAGGCGCGATAAGTCCCGTATTTTTATATTTATGACTATAAAATACATAGTATATTATAATTATGTAGCCATAATAATTACAATTATTATACCTTACTAATTGAAACTAGCTCCTCGACTAACACTTGTTCTCCGTCTCTTTCTACATATTTGTGTACTTTCTGCTTCTCATCCTCCCAAAGCTTTATCTGGAAATAAAACACAGTTCTTACACAATTATCACTAATATAAAATACCAACCAATACAAATTAGGCAAATCAAACAACAGGCATGCTGATGTTTGGTGATACCATGCTTAAATGGGAAGTCGGGTTAAAATTGATATGGGCGATATGTGGATTGGACAAGATTCAGTCGATGATGTAAAATAATTTTTTTGGAAATGTAATAACAAGGAAAAAGTTTATTGCGATTTATGACTTTCCTATTAGAGAGATCTCCTTCCTCAGTTGGTCCCAAAGAGTGTTTTGATCCTATAAATAAGCGAATCGATGTGATGTTTTCATTTTACGAATAAATAATAAACTTTTATTTATCCAATTTTAGTGGTAGCCAGATCATAGCCATGATTCTAATTTACGGTGAATGCAAAAGTTTCGGTATTGCAGCTCTTCGACTGTACGCCGAGAAATACCTACGCGTCGTATTAAAACGTATCAGCGTTACCTACGCGTCGTATTAAAACGTATCAGCGTTACCTACGCGTCGTATTAAAACGTATCAGCGTTACCTACGCGTCGTATTAAAACGTATCAGCGTTACGTACGCGTCGTATTAAAACGTAAGCGTACTACAGCCTCACTTGAACAGAAATTTGAAGTGTTGTTGTAATGACTTTGACTTAACAAATGATAAGATTATAAATAACGAATACAGGATATTACAAAAGTAGGATTAAATTACTATTATTTATAGCGATATTATAAAAAGTGTCTGTACTTCAAAAAGTTATTTACCACAACCTTATTTCTCGCCTAAATATGTACCTACGGGTAAAAATATTTGCCTCGCGTAAGTATAATGCAACCTTTGATATAAATAGATACACATAATCATAATACGTTCATAACAAAGCAGCGGTTAGCAGGTTTTGGAGTAAGGTAGGTCATATTCCTCACCTAAGTTTTACTATTATTTATTGTGTGACCAAGAGACATAGATCATTAATATCAACAGGCAGCTCCTTCTATAACATAGCAGCATGCACTGTAAAAGATTTGTCGTAGTAACGTGAAGAATATAAAGGAATAAGTAGCATAAGCCGGAGCCAAACAAAAAAAAATACCTTGAAACCAAGAATAGGGTTATCGTCACTGACTGTCACTGGATCCCACCTCACTGTCACGTGGGCCGGGTCTTCAATCTTCATGTACTTAGGATACGGTATTGGCAGAGCTGCAGCTCGACTCTTCTTCATTTCTTCTAATTCACTCTTACTCATTCCTGTCCTACATACTTCAGACAATGAAAACACCATAAAAATAACTATAACGTAACGTAGCATGATTTGGTTACAATAGACTCTTTGCGCTGATAATTTCTTATTTCCTGTTTTATATATATCGTTGACCTTCTCGACTGTGTGCTGTTGTTCGAATGAATGGTAACAAGTTCGTAAGTATGATTAAATACTCGGACAGTTCAGTGCAGAGAGCGAATAGGTAGAGAAGTAAAGCTTTATAGCACATTTCATAGTACGCCAACTCGAACAACGCACACATAGACAACGCTCACGGACACGAAATCACGGAACATGTCGGAACAATCATAGCGCGAGTGTTGCCTACTGCAGACACGTGTTACTGGACTTTTTTCGTGTAGAAATGGCGGAAAAAAGTCATTTTTTTATGGTAAAAGGTAACGGGACAAGCACGACGCTCGTCTGATGGTAAGCTATGACGTCTACCTATTACAGACACAGCGGCATGCAAAATGCTGGCAGTCCATAATTTATAGAATAGAATAGAATAGATGTTTGTGCCAGTACACAGCGAATTCTCAACCTTTAAACATATTCAAACATCTTATGAGAAAGCTGAACAGTCCGGATTGCAATCTATGCGGCAAAGTTTATGATATCTTTCATTTCCCGATTGAATCAACCCAAAACCTAAGAAACGATATTTTCGAGAAGTTTGAAATCAACCACCTTGATGTGGGCATATTATGTCAGAGTATTCTATCAGATCCATCGTCAGACGCGGCTAGAATGCTCTATCTATATGTACACATTGTGGTTGACGAGCGTACGTCTGTTAGGTAATATTCATTAACTTTGTAAGCTAATACGGGGCTGTCATAGCTATATTTATGTAAATTGTTAAACACAATCCAAAATTTAATCGTACCGACGAGACTTGAACTCGCACCCCCCGGATTACACGTCCAGGTGCTCTGCCAATTAAGCCACGGTACGATGAAATTTTGGATTGTGTTTAACAATTTACAAAAATATAGTGTGTGACACTTCAAAGAAACATAATATAGCCATAGCCATAATTTAGCCAAAAGCCCCTAAATAAAAGTTGATAAAAAAATCATTTATATATGTATCGGGCAGCAGCGATTCCGGTGCAACTAGCTACGCACTGCGATTGCCAACTTGCCTGCTTAGCGTGGCAGCCTTCAATGTCAAGTCCAGATAAACTTTGGCCCTCAGTTCCCAGAAGCCCTGCAATTCCTGATCACGGCGGTAGTCTCGGCTATTGCAGGGCAGGAGGTGCAAAGAATCCCCGGTTTACGAACGGCCGCCAAACACCTTTGACCTTGACGACGTTTAGCGGTAGAACGATTAGGCTAGACGAGCTCATGACACAACTCGAGGACAAACTTGGAAAGATAAAATGGCATATTCTTCGGTTATGCCCAGTCCAAAGAGAGGGGGAGGATAAAGTTACCCTTGAACATGGCCACGTGATGTATTTCCGAATGCAAATTTGTTTGTTAAATTAATAGCCTGTGTGTATAATTTGAATAGCCTTCGGAATCGCAAGGAGTTCCTCCTTAGTCAATCCATACTACCCATCCATACTATTTTGATAAAAACGTTTGTAACTCTGTCACTCTGTCTGTTTGTTACCTAATCACGCCTAAACGGACGATCCGGTCTTACTGAAATTTAACAAGAGGATACTTAAAAGCATAAGCACAGAAGAGATCTGGGCTGCTCCCACATAATAGAATTAATAAAATGTATTTAAATAAAAATATTTAAATATTAAAATAGTAAACTTAAAGATAATTAAAACAATATGTGGTAAATACAATCAACTAACTAAATTCAAAATTATATTTACAACTTAAACTTAACTTAATCAACCTTAATTAATTATTATTATTTACACTGATTACATACTAAAAGAAAACTTACTACTACATTCTACATAAAATAAATCGTACACAAACACTCGAATGCCATGCATTGGAAACGAGCCTTTCTTATTTATCGGTGCGGTCCAGGCGCCGCAGATTAAGAAATAGTAGTCATCCCCGTCAAGCCACTAGTCACAGATAGCGTACTAATTAGTATGCAACTCAATATTGTATGATGTTCGGTGACAAGGCTAGGCACGGGAGCCCAGCAATTTGGAGTTAGCTTCAGACCGTGGTAATAACCACGCGATCACGTCGAGTTAATCGCACTTATTTATTCGCCCTAACATTAGCAAAATAACTACTAATTGTAATCATCGGTGTATACGACTCAATATAAGTGTACGAGTGAAGTTTGGAGTTTTCCTCGTACCCATACACCTTCCAACACCATTGGGTCAACGGAGTAACTGGCGAAACCCAGAGGTGCTTGCCCGCACAACCCTGATACACACCTCGCCATACTTGCCATAGAGATACTTAGAGTCTTGGGATGACCATAGATAGATGACCATGGGCTACTAAATTCTTGGTGTATGTGAACGAAGGCGCGGGTATTGGCTAGTAGGTACATAATATAAAAGCCAATATTTTCAAGTGGATTGAAAGACTATCCACCTTCTTCTAAGTCCAGACCAGTCTTTACATTCCTTTCAAGCAGTTACTATTATTGTCTCTGAGACTGGGCTCAAACGTCACATTTTAATTCACGGCCTCCAAAAAGCGACATAAATCTCCTCGGTCCCTAATCGGGACAAATTAAACATTATTCTTTCTGAACAGAATACCGGGTGGACTTTTATTGAAATTTTTCGCCAATCGCTTCTGTACGTGCCAATAAATACGGTATAAGGGCGGGGTTACAATAAAAGATTAGTTGATTAAAAACTTTTACAAGACTTAATAAACTGGCCAAATGCAAGTCAGACTCGCTTTTTAGGGTTGCGTACCCAAAGGGTAAAACGGGACCCTATTACTAAGACTCCGCTGTCCGTCTATCTGTCTGTTTGTCTGTCTGTCTGTCTGTCTGTCTGTCTGTCTGCCTGTCCGTCTGTCACCAGGCTGTATCTCATGAACCGTGATAGTCAGATAGTTGAAATTTTCACAGATGATGTATTTCTGTTGCCGCTATAACAACAAATACTAAAAACAGAATAAAGAAACACAAGAAGTAAATACAAGAAACGTGTTTTTTTCGGCATTTAACGCTATCTATGAACGCTTAGTTAGGTAAACGTCCCGTAGATGGCGTTATAAGAAATAAAATGTTTATTAATTACATATTATTTTTTGCTGGAAAAAAATGATAGTGGTATTTTTTGCTCGGTCTTATAAAATACTGTAGTGTGGTACGGAACCCTACGAGTGCGAGTCCGACTTGCACTTGGCCAGTTTATTTATGTATCTTTATTGTAGTAATCTTTATTGTTATATGCTAATAACAATAAAGATTATTTTTACCGTATCTCGCCGCGTAATCCACTAGACTGCATAAAAGCGGGTATGTACGCCTGCGCTGGGCACTTTGTCGTTGGACTTCTGTCGTTGGAGTCTGGTGGGTGATCGTTGCAATTTGCGGTAAGACCTCTTGTCTATGTTTTAACGTGTGATCATGAAAACGTGTGTTGCTAAACTTATGTCTATTTGTAAATCGGAGTCCTGACAATTGTTAAATAAAATATGTTGTTGTAATAAAATGAGTTTGTATTCGAATTATTGTTTCTTTTAATAAAATTCCACTTCTGATGCTAATAGTATAATAATTTACGATCGTTTACAAAACTAAAAAAAACCGACTTCACAAGCCGCGAGACACGGGAGACAATATCTCTCAAACAAAAAAAGGATTTTTTATATCGGTTTAGATATGACGGAGTTCTGGGGTGACAGGTGAATTGAGAACCTTCTACTTTTTTGTGTAGTCGGTTAAAAACGAAACCCCATGTCACTTGGTCACGCCATAACTTGAGATCTGGTGGACTGATTTGGCTAATTAGGCACACATACTCACAACTTATAACACCCCTTTTTTGCTACGGGGGTTAAAATACACTCAAACACCACATTTCTTGTATGGGGGGGGACCTCTCATATTTTATGGCTGACAAACAGACGGACAGTAAAGTCTCATTATTAGGTTATCATTTTCATTGGTAAGTTTTAGGTCGGATGTCAGATTCCTTAAATTAAACTATTTATCCTTAATTTGCAGTTTGCTTTCATTTCTCAGCTCAGATAAACGGTTTGTATCTAGTGGCACGGCACTCACCTGTTGGTAAGTGATGATGCGGTCGAAGATGGTAAGCACGCTAGGTGTAGAATGGGAACTGGCTCTGAAGAATATTATTTTTCTCAGTTTATTTAGAGTAGTCTGAGTCGTCAACTATTTAAATTAATCGTAATTGAACATAGTGCCATAGAAAAGATAATAATAATGCGTAATAGTGCTAGCCGTAATCATGGATGGTATTATATTAAACCGACTTGGTTTAACTTTATATCTTTAAACTTTTTTGTGGTATAAGAACTGCGTTGCGAGTCTTGCAACTTTTTACATGTAATGTTTTTATGGGATATCAGTTTTATCTTCTACCACTTATATCGTAATGCACTATAGCTACCACAGGTAACATACCTTGTTACTATTTGCAAAAACTACAAAGTTAACTTTGCTATTGCATATATTTGTATAGAACTACAAACTTACTTATGCAGTTTTGTATTTATTTTGGCTTAATCTGAGGTACTATCTTGTGTACTAATAATAATAATAATCCCGCAGGGGCGGCTTTGTGGCGAGCCGACGGTGAGTGGGGCCACCGCGCACACCTATCCCGTGAGGGCTAAATGAGACTCTCTGACCACCGGCTTGCCTTGACCGGCCGGCCGGTGGTGGGAATCGCAAGAGCTAAGACCTAAGCTCCAGGGTGGAAGTGTTAAAGGCATAAAGCCGCTAGTAGCGTTTAGTGAAAGTGCAGCACACCTCTCAACACCCTTAGCTATCCACGCCAATGTTGCCCCTCGGCGCCGACATAACGGTTCGCCTTTATGGGGGGCCCATTCAGTGTATAGCGAGTCACCACCCGCCTTAATATTTTGAAATGAGGCATAATTGGCGGGTGCCGTACCTCATCCCATAGACCATGTATCAGACATAAATCAGCTCATTTAATAGTCATCATGATAATATAATGTACCATCTTTTTATAAAATAGTTTCCCATATCCATCCATACACACTAGTTCCTAAGTTAAAATTGTAAAGGGCCTCTTGGTGTTGGCTTAGGCTCCATCAATGCCCTCCAAATGACCGGGCGTGTACGACCCGTGATGTGAATTTGAATAAAAGTATAATAATAATATCCATTTATTTCTCTCACAAAAATTACAATTTACAAAAAAATTACAAATAGGTAGGACTTAAGTTTATAGAACATAATTATAACATAAAGGCATATAATTATACGTTGTGAGAGACTGGTGACTGCTGTAGGTTTTGTAAAAACCTGTATTGAACAAAACATACATATTACAGTTATAGTCTAGTGTCAGTAGTAAGGTGATATCAATAATTTATAACCATATGAAAGTAATGGACGTTAGTATATAATAAATAAAAAATATAATTAAAGTAGGTAGTAAGTGAGTAATGGAAAGACAACACAACTAAGTTATTACAATAAAATAAAGTAATTAGTGCAGGGAGTTAAGTCTGCTGTAGGTATCAATGAATGCGTGTGAGTAAGGGTTGTATGAATGTTTGTGTACTTGTAGGTTATCATGATATGTTTCAGTGTGTGTGTCAGGTAAGTACATATATACTGACTCAAAGGGCTACAAAAGTGCCTATCGTAGTCTTATCTTAAACGGCTGAACGGATTTTCATGAAACAAAGCTAAGAACACTCTCGATAAAGACACATATCGAACAAAAAAAAACTAAATTAAAATCGGTTCATCCGTTTAAGCGCTACGTGTACGATGCTAATTGCCACAGACAGACACAGTTACACACGTCAACAAACTTATAACAGTTATATTATAACACCCCTTCATTTAGAGTCGGGGGTTAATATAAAAATACACCGCAACATCGCGGTTATTATTGCTATGAAGTCACAGGCTTCTAGAGCACGCTTCTATCCACAAATTACTTAAAGAACGGTGGCTGCCATAGCCATTAAAAATGAAATATGAAACGCCAGCGCGGGCTAACTTTCTATCAACGCCATCTAGTGAACGTAGACATAAAGTGATTTTTTTATCTGTATGTCTCTTGTATGAGAAGTCAATCCCTTTTTTAGGGTCCCGTTAGCTAAATGGCTAAAAACGGCACCCTTATAGATTCGTCATGTCTGTCTATCTGTCCTGTCTGTTCGTATGTCACATCACAGCCACTCTATTCGGAAACTATTAAGACTACACAGTTGAAACTTGTTAGCTAGATTTATACTGTAAACCGCTTTACGAATAAAAAAAAAGATTAAATGGGAGCCCCCCTTTGGTCATTTTTTTTTTATTGAAACTTATGAAACATGAAAATTAAACTAAAAAAAATCATCAAGTCGTGAGGGGTGGGTGTCCATAGATAGGTCTTTAATAATAACATTGAAGTTTCTAAAACTATTATTTCTTAAAGACAATCGTTTGAAAGATAGAGTCGAGATAAAGTCAGCAGTTTTATAGATATAGCACATTTTTCAAACCGCATATATTACTTTTTTCATATAAACACTATGAAAAACAAAGTTAATATTTTGCTGGCGAAAAATGATAATAATAAAATACAATACTCTACTGTGTTACGAAATCCTATTAATTATTTTATAAGTTTAGTGGCCATAATAATACATAGTCTGTGGAAATTTCAGGTGTCTATCTATTACTGTTCATAAGATCAAGCAAAAAACGCTCAAAAAACATGTTCAACATATAGAGACCCCTTTTACATTTATCTTTATTATTTTTGTTATAGCGGCTAAAGTAATACCTACATAATTTGTGAAAACGTCAAGTCTTTATCTACTACGGTTCATTGAAAAACGGTTCAGGCAATTAAACGCCCAATAAACACGTTTCTTGTATAAGGGCCCCCTTTAATATGTCATTTTATTTTGTTTTTAGTATTTGTTGTTAAATACCCCATAGATACATACTTCGTGAAAATTTCAAGAATATTTCTACTACGGTTAAGGAGATACAGCTCTGAGAAATGTGGACAGATGAATGGACGGCAGTGAAGTTTCAGTAATATTTTGATACCCTTTGGGTACGGCACCCTAAAAATGAAACCGACTTCACAAGTAAGGTTTCAGTACCTACTTAGCAAGTCTGAGATAAGTACATTTTTATTATTTTTACGTTATATTTTTTTGATTATCTGTAAATCTCTTTTAGTTTTGAGATATTTGATTGTTTGATGTTAAAACTCCTAGTCCTATTTAGCCTTAGTTTCTTCTAATTGTGTTTGCTAGTTATATTCTACAAGGAGCTTACTACAGTTATAGTATATGCTTAACTAAAAAGTTACCTTACTTACTTAATATCACAGTGATTAAAATATCCCAGAGTTCCTTAGATTTTGGATTTAGACTGGCAATATCAAAAGTTCACGTTGAGGTAAAATTAAATTGACTAATTTAGAAACCTAATTAAAATTTAAAATTAATGTGTTACAGGTTACCACAATTTAAAACGCGTTTCATAAAAATATTCAGTTAAATTTCAAAACAATTATATTCAAATCTCATAATGTCAATAAGTACATAAATTGTTTCCGTCTAATGTTCCAAAATTAATTAAAAAAAAATGGGATAGGAGAATTGCTCAGTTCATATTTGTTACGGTAATTCGTTTAATAATGTAGGTTATTGTAACTATTTTTATTGCAAATTTTTGATTACAACTTTTATGAGCACCTATCAATAAATAAGTACAACGTTACTACTTACCCAACTGCTATCGTGACTGACAGTTATACCAGTCATGTCTTGTTTATTGAAATGCAGATAGCTAACGGCTGGTAGGCATTATAACAAGTATCTATTTAAAAGTAATAAGTTATTGAAAACAGCCGTTAGTGTACTTACCTCAGTGTACCTCAACCTTTACCGGTTGTTCACACCCCCACGGCATTTAGCTCCTTTACGTCAATCGCACACACATACACACACACGCACATATACAGGGACATGCAAATCGCAAAGATAGAACACGGAATCCAACGTGTATTCTATTTACTGTTGCTTTTATACTTGGCTGGGAATGGGTTGATACTTGTGCATTTTTGTTTATTTTTGTCATAATATTGTAATTTTAATCATAAATATAAAGGTCACATTTATAATTTGTTAAGTATTGTTATGCTAGTTTTCCAGTTAAGACCATATCGATAATATTAATTTAACTTTTATACAAACGGTTCAAACAGGATATCAAATTACATTCAAATGTTGCATTAACTACGTTCAAGGTAATAAATGAGCTAATGGGAATTTATGTTATAAAATTATCGATCGGAATTATATTTCGTAGCCCGACAATACGTCCTAACGAAAAGTATCGTTGGTTATCATCAACAATAATAAACCCATTTTAAAGTATCAAACCCTGTCCGTTCATCTATCGCGCTAGATCCCGGAATTGTCCCTTTAACTCGAGCTAAAGGCGAATAACAAAATAAAATACAATACAAAAAGCGTAAAAGAGAACGTATTGATTTGCAGGAATTTTTATTAGGAGGTGCTACCTAGCAGGAGCTATTTGCCTGCTTTTTATTGGCTCGTATCATTGGGACGATTGGCTCGCCGGGGCGTGTGAAACGACCTTTATATTAGCGTGCCGTGTGTCTCTTCTAGATGTTATTACATTTTTGTTTTCTTTGCAAAGGAATATATTTGTTAGGGTACGATTTCAATACATTTTCTTCCTTAATGGTATTTTGAAAATGTGTTAAGTAGTCGTATACGCGAGTCCACCTACTAGAGGGTTCCTCTTATTGCTTTGTAGACAATACAATGCATGTTAAAATATAGTTATCACATAGATAGATACATAGATAGATAGAATACGCTTTATTGCACTTAAATATCTTAAAATTACGTACAATAATGAGTTTTACATTTACAGTACAATCGGCGGCCTTATCGCTAATTAGCGATCTCTTCCAGGCAACCGTGGGCTGATTTGAGACACATTTATATCATACAGATGGTAGGTGTGCATGAGAAGCAGCAATATATTATTATTTTAAAATGATTAACTACAAATAAAATAGTACACGTAAAATTGATAACTACATTTATAGTTAATATACATTATAACATACTAATTTCTACAAAATAAATAAATAGGCACATAACGTCAGGGCAATTCGATGGTCCGTAGACAAGGTGATGAGCATACATCGCCGTATGCTCATCACCTTGTCTCCGTAGTGATGGGTACTTGTCGATAAACATGCAATGAAGTATCGACAATTTTATGGGTTGTTGTTTGTTAGCAATTAATAATTATAGTATAACGCGAGCAAATCGTTTACAGACAATAATAAAATCAGACAATTAAAATCAATTGCTCTTACTCATAAGTACAGTTTTCAGTTTTTATTTCACATTTTTTAGGCTTGCGTTTGACTAATATTTCACCTGGTAAGTAAGCTATGATGTGGACAAGAATGGTGAACTCACTAGGCCTAAAATGGTCTGACTCACGCTGCTGGAACACCGTAAGGTAATGGCGATAGATTTATTTCTTGATGATGGTAAGCTTCATTTTGGTAGCAAGTCAGGCAGAACATCGATATAATATGCTCTTACCACCAGTGTACGAACACTTTTGCAAGAATTAGAACTGGCGACCTGGCGATGTTAAGTACGATGCGATCTAAGACGGAATCGTGCTTGTCATAAAATAGAATACGACAATGAGTAGCAATACTCACATAAGGCCAGGGGCCTTATTCAGTATGACCATTTTAAAGTCTTACCGTGCCGTGTTACGTTATCTCCGCGTTATGGTATTCTCTATGCCAATTAAAACGCGGTAGGGTAAGGTTATGAGCGCGTTTTGAGCTGTCAAAATATCGTGACATATGAGGACGTGTAACGCGCGCGTCTTGTATAATTTACCTATCGTGTGGCATACAGAATACAATTTTTCAAAACCGTAACGTGGCGCGTTAAGGAACGTGTTATCTCATTGGTCATACTGAATAAGGCCCCAGTCCATATAATGCTACTAAACCAACACATCTAGCAGCTAGCTCCAAACATTATGCCAGCATTTGGCAAGCCAATTGGCAACGTGTCTACGTTCGGTGGGTTGTTCGAGCCATGGTTGAAACCAGTACCAGTAGTAACCCGCTTAGCTCCATCTAGAGATCACATGTAGGTATGATTAAGGAAAGTTTAAGTACCTATACTAAAACCTTCCTAGGTATCACTGACCCTCTCTAGTATTTAAATCTTAGTTATAATAATAAAACTCAACTATAAACACCAAATGAAAATTCAAACATCAAACGTAATTTCAAATTTTGAACAAAAGGTAACGTTGTAACGACGTGTTTACACTGAATAAAGCGAAAGGTACGGATTTACGAACGTAAATCAAAATGGCGATGTTTTATTAAACACTCTGCGCTGGATATTCAAATTAAGTGGCGGTGGTCGGGTCGCTTAGTGTGGAAGAAGAGTATAGGGTAAGTACATTTATAATGTGTATTTTAGTGATTGAAGAACTTTAAGTGGCAGTAATGTCGTCTAGAGTTTGTTCAAAAATAGAACCGTCGCGGCTTTACGATGAACTAACGTCATTCAAAGGAAGGAAGGTATATAACGACCTTATAGTACCACCCGATAATTATAAGAGCAGGTACCTACCAAGGTATCAAACATTATTAGGCGTATTGGCAATGACAGAGCAGTGTTGTCAACGCAACAAAAACAGTAAGTTAGCGCGCAAACAACACGCGCGCCGTCAATTTCTACGACGGTTCTCATTTTGCACAGACTAAGGCTTCCATAATTTTAGGAATTTAAAATTAAACTCCTCGCCATGCACCAATGGGCTTTTCTATATGCGTGTGTTCGTCAAAAGCGGTATTATATCGTACCAACATCAAGGAGAAAATCTGCCGCCATAACCTTACGGTGTTCCGGCAGCACTCAGCCTTTGAGAGTTAAAGTATTCTAGGCCTAGCGTGTTTATTATCTTCGAGCACATCATCGCTTACAACCAAGATACAACGAGATAGTGGTCTAACAATAGCCTATAAGATTAAAAAATATATCTTATAGTCTAAGTCTACATACGCGGGTGAGTAACAAATTCTTTTAAATTTCTCTTTTCCTGAGGGTCTATGATCACCAAACTTTTATGATTTTTCATGTAAGCCAAATCACAGGAAAGAATCTGCCTAATATAATATAAAATGAGTCTAGTATGCTGCTTATAATCATCGTCAAAGAAGAACTACTATTTTCACAAATGAAGCGTCGACTCCTTACTTTGTTACTCCTCCAAGATTTCCACCTCAGCGTTCGCAATATTTACAATTTACTTTCTGTAAATACAACCCCAGCGTTGGATGCGAGTTGCTTTACAAGAAAATTAAGCTTGTTTAATTATCTAACTTCGTGTGTACGCGGCCTTTTTCGGTTCATTCCGCGTGTAGGTAATTAATTCAACGAATTTAATATTTATGGCAAATGGAAATGTTACCGCAAAATTAATTTAAATTGAGGAACTTTCTTTAATTTCGTATTGATCTGGTGGAGAAGTAAAAACTTTTTCATGGAATAAGATTGTAGCAGTTATTTTAATTGTATTTGTGTAATAATCGGTGTACACTCTGCATTTGTTCTATGTAAATATTGTCCTACTAAATCTAACGCCGAAGTTTGTACCTATTTTACAAAATTGAAACGATTTAACATAATGAAGTGGGAATTAAGCGAAGAAATATTCGGAAAAACTGCGGGGTTTATAGCTTTTAAAAAGGTAGCCCCCTTTTAACCGACTTCACAAAAAAGGAGGAGTTTCTCAATTAAACTGTATTTTTTAAAATATAATATGTTTGTTACATCAGAACTCCCTCAAACCTTGATCCGGAGATATGGATATAAACAATATAAGCAAAGTATATTTAGATGACATGATTATAACTAGCCAATACGTTGACTATCGCGGCATGTGAAGTCGGTTTTTTCATTTTGTACGTTCATAAATTATTAGATTAGATTATTTTATACAAATTATAAAATAAAATTAAAAAAAATAGCCTTCTTCTTCAAAGTTATTTGCCGTAATCCTCAGCCGTAATTAATAAAACGCAGTTACCAGGCGAGCAGAATTCGATGAAGCTACCGGAGTTAACTTCGTATCTTGCGCTAACTACCAAAAGATGTTAATGAAGCGTACTCACCTTTCTACACCCGTCTCTTTCTCGCTTCATACCTTTTCCTGCGTCTGTCTCCTTCTAAGCGGCTGTCACGGCCACAACGGCCGATCCAGACGGTGACAAGAAATTAATTAGGGAAGCTCAGGAAAATAATGGTACTCCGTGATTTTTAAATGAAATTTATTTTCTCCACTTCATTTATTTCTCGGCGACATGACACTTCGGAAATTATTAGACTTTAGAAGGGCTCCACTTCCGTAGGTAAGGTTTCAACTTGTTTACCTTGGGGAATTATTTTAGAGCTCAGTTTTTCCTTGTATTTGTTTTGATTTGTTTGGAAATTGCTTGTAAAGAAAAATGCTGCAATAGACTGAGAGGGGACATTTTTCATTCATCGCAGTGGTCAATTATGAGTATTGCTTTTTAGATTTAATTTTGTGACATATGGAGGCTTATCTTCGCAATAATATAACTTGGATAATTTTAAATCAAATTGTATTAAATATATTAAATCAAATGTATACCAATTATATTTATCAGATAATTTTAACAAATTATATTTCTTCCCTTTGTACGCTTTAATACGCAAGCTGACTGGCAGCGTTTGGAAACAAGAAGTTGAAGATCGAGCTCAGTAGCGTGCCGTAGGAGAGGCCTATGTCCAGCAGTGGACAAATACTGGCTGTTAATTATGATGATTTCTACCCTTCTGAGCACTCAGGTAGTGTTTGAAAATGTTATCACCCCCAATCATATATATCATAATCAGTATTATCAATAATGGTGTAATCAACTCACGGCTTCATCGATTTTGCTGAAATTTTGCAGAGGGATAGCTAGCGCGCTAGCTACAATAACAAACAGCCAAATATAACAAACATTGTAAGCGCTTTAATTGGCATCTCATTAATAATGGTAGCATTGACAGTCATTAAACGCACGAATGGTTTTTGTAATACCTAGTATTCGATAGCCTGACTTCTCTTGTGTTGTCGGGGGTATACTCGTCAACACTTTGACGGTCAGAAAAAGTATTGTTTGATACTTAGTAGAGTTTTCACGAGATGGGTTCTTTGTGCTATGTCTGCCAGCAAAGAACTGGCTCAAGCTCACTTAAGTGTGAAGCTGGACTTCTGTTTTTATTTGTTTTGTGTTGTGTCTAAAAAAGCACGACTGGCTGTACGTTGAGGAGTGTTGGTTCCCACACTCATGTATGGTAGTGAATGCTGGGTATGGAAGAAAAAAGCATGAAAGTAAAATTAATGCTGTAGAAATGAGAAGTTTGAGAAGTATGATTGGAGTACTGTCTGTATGAGTAGTCTGATGGATAACGTGGAGAACAACGTGATAATAGAATGTTATGGTGTGGTAGACAATGTAGTGACACAGATAGGGAAAGGGATGCTTAGATGGTTTGGACATCTAGAGAGGATGGATGAAGAAAGATTGGCGAAACAGATTTATGAGACGAATGTGAATTGGCCAGTTGGTAGAGGCCGACCTAGGCGAACGTATCACGACCAGATCGGAGACGTTTTAAAGAAAGGGCAAGTCAAAAGTACCTATAACCGGCGAGCATTTATGAAGGCGCTCATGAAAGTGGAAGAAGCGAAGGAGGTAATTGCAATAGAATTTCGTGTCTCAGTATTAAAAGTAGTGTCATACAGATTTAACAGCTTTGAATGCACCTTTATAAGTTGCGTTGCTAAATGATACATGTCACGAAGCTGAAATAATACTCGTAGTAAATAATAATTAAATTAAAAATTATAAAACCACCCCCGACTGATTTATACTTTTATGTATAATTTTGTTACTTGCGACCATTCCAATGAGCCTAAACACGACATCTCAAACGGACGGGAGGAGTACTACTCCCATATTCTGCAGATTCAAGGAGATGTCTCAGCATCAATCTTACCATATTTTTGCAATATTATTGAAGTAACAGGATACTGAATTTCCATTTAATACATGTAATTTGACTACTGTTATTAATATTACTGCGGATTTGACCACATAACACAGATATGATTTGACTAATAACTACGTTAAAGAGGCGCAGAAGCGCCATTTTGATTTCTTTGACGTCCGTGGTCAAGGTACTACGAGTTTATAAAAGTTGCTATCGTAGTTTTTTTAACCAATAAACTGGCCAAGTGTAAGTCGGACTTGCACTCGTAGGGTTCCGATTGCGTACCACACTACAATATTTTATAAAATCGAGCGAAAAATGCTGAAAGAAATCACGTTTCTTGTAATAAATTGATAAATCGATCTAGCTAGGTTTTCATTTTCAGAAAATGTTGTTTTATCCCTGTTATCAGGTAATGAAAAACTCCTACAATATAATTAAAATATGAAGGTAAATTTCGCTACATTGTTACGATAGCTCAGTGGGAGATCGATCGGATAGCGATCAGAAGGACCCCGGTTCGAGTCCAGACGAGATGATTAATTTTTCTTTTGTAAGAAGACTATTATTGGGAGCCAAAAAATGACATAAAACACGTAGAGAGATATCCGATACGATACGAGATCTACGATAAAACACGATTTGACAAAAAAAAAAAATTGCGAGCAAAGCTCGGTCATCCAGATATAATTATATTATACTAGCTGTGCCTGCGACTTCGTCCGCGTGGAATAGTGTCTATGGGTAGCATTAATTATAGTCCGGCAATCTCGTGCGCGACCGTCCCGCGGTATGTCAGACGGGGGCGGGGACGAGGTACCCAAGATGTCAGCGGGTTGCGGGTGGTGTAGCGGGGAAGGGAAGCGTGTGTAGCCGTGTCACAGATTATATAACAGTTACTACCGCTACCTCGTCCCCGTCACCGTCTATCACTCCGCAGGAAGGTCGCGCACGAGATTGCCGGACTATAATAAGACACATACGTATCCCAAATACACCGCACCGCACCACACCACGCTTATGATCCCCCTTGCCCCTCCCCTCACTTACCCTCCCCTTCCCTCCCCCTCCCCTTCCCTCCCCCTCCCCTTCCCTCCCCCTCCCCTCCCAGTGACACAGACAGACAGACAGATACTTTCGCATTTAACAGTAATGACAAATAAAACCCAGAGATGACGCTAGTGTAGATTTTAATAGCTCTCCTTTAAATATTGCCTAACTGTATGAGATCCTGCATCGCGCAAACGATATTTTCCGCGATATTGAATCTGATGCAGTGGCTTCGTGTTTAAACATCTCAAAAGTTGAACTCGTTTAAAAACGTTGTCTCTTTATAATATCAGTCTGGATTACCGTGTCAATTTCAAACAATTATTAAAACAGATGCCGCGTGCTTATTCAGTACAACGCCATCTGACGAACACTAGCGCCATCTAAGTGAAAGTTAACACATAGGTAATTAATATTAAAAAATTAAAAATTATTTATTTCATAAAATGTACAATTAATTTGAGTGCGGCCCTGACTATCAAACTAGGTGTTAAGACACCTGTATTTTGGTAGCTAGTTCCTTCCTTCGATGATTATATTTTAGTGTACAATAATCTATTAATTTAGTTATTTAAGTACATAATAAAATAAAATAATATAACGAGTACAATTAGAAATGATAGTTAATCCGCTATTAAAAATATTTCAGTTATTATAAACAATTCATAATAATGTTTAATGTAGGTAGAATAATTATATCTTCAGTCGATTTGATTTTACCAGGATAAAATAATATAATGATACAATTATTATTGGAATTAATTATTACGTAAATAGAAGTATTTCATATCGATTATAAAACGGTAAAATATTCATTATTAATAAATTCTTTACATGTAACAATCGTAAAATCAAATAATAGTATGTGTGTGCGTGAGAGAGGGTGAGCGCGCGTGTGTATGTGTGTGTGCGTCTGTGTGTGTATGCGTGTGTGTGTGTGTATTGTGTGTGACTGCATGTGTGTAGGCTTGTGTTTAAGTGCATTGTGAGAATGAAGGTATGATTACAGAGATGTTTTATAAAGTTCTTCGGTCTCTTCGTAAGACAGTGATTTAAACCAGCGCATAAGAATCTCTTTACATTTGTACGAGTTAAGGGGATAAATATTTAATATTTCATTGATTGCGTTGTAAATCCTGGAGCTGACATATGAGGGATGGCGCGCTGTAATATCTAATCTCCTGGATTCTATTGGACACACTTTGTACTTTACGCGTTTACAGGAGTGTTGACTTGGGTTAAACGGAACTTGTGAGTGTTTGCGTAAAATTACAAGCAGGAGAAACAATTGTCTCACTGTAAGAACAGCACATTCTTGGTAGAGAACAATCGTTGGGTACCTAAAGCTTCTCTTATGCATGACTTTTAGTACCGCTCTTTGCGCCCTCTCCAATCGAAGCATCTTAGTGGTGTGAGTGCCCCCCCATACCGTAATGCAGTAGGTTATGACCGATTGCGCCAAGGCATAATACACTAATCGTAGTACATCTGCAGAGGCGACACATCTTAGTTTTTTAAACACAACCATTAGTTTTCTGACTCTAGGTATGAGCGCTTCCAATTGACAGTTCCAGTTGAGAGTGCTGTCTATGATGATTCCCAGATATTTGATAGACGAGCAGCGTGTTAATTTGAGACATGTGCATGATGATGGTAGAAAATTGTTACGTCTACAACTGTGAGCTCTGATATTAAGCTCTGGTGAAGGCTGTGAAGAATGTGTAGGTGAAAAAGCTATATATTTTGTTTTCTCGACATTAAGGGTTAGCATATTATTTGAGAGCCATGTCATTACTGCCTTTAGTGTTTTTTCTGCTACGATTTGTGTTGACTCCCAGCTCTCACTGTGCACCAATAAGGCTGTGTCATCAGCGTATGTGAAAATTTTACAGTTTGGTACTGAAATTTTACAGAGATCGTTGATATAGAGAATAAAAAGAGAGGGACCCAGCACACTACCCTGTGGCACGCCGTATGAAATAGCCTTGTCAGAACCAACGAATTGATCTATCTTCACACACTGCTTTCTATCCGACAGATAATCTCTGAAGATATCCAAAGCAACACCACGAATTCCCACGCTTTCCATCTTTAGAAGTAAGAGAGGGACAGAAACAGTGTCAAATGCCTTGGAAAGATCCAAGAATATACATAGAGCCTTATACTTATTGTCAAGGTTTTGTACAATGTGTCTAGTAAGCTCAAGAACTGCGTCTTCCGTGGATTTTCCCTTTCTGAATCCGAACTGGTTATGGGCAATTATATTATTAGATTCGAGAAACTTTATCAATCTATTATTAAGGATCTTTTCCAAAATTTTTGACAAAATAGTCAGGACAGATATTGGTCTGTAATTATTGACACTGCTTCTGTCTCCACTCTTATAGATAGGATGTATCACAGCTTTTTTAAAAGCAGCCGGAAAAACTCCAGTTGCTATAGACATGTTACATATATGAGTTATGGATGGTATGAGAGAGTGGCGTGCATATTTAATGACTTTGGATGGGATATTATCCCAGCCGGTGGCACAGTCATTTCGGAGGTTCATAATGATAGCTTCAACCTCTTTAAATTCAGTCGGTAGAAGTGCCATTGATTTGCATGAGCCGCTTCTTTCTTTCTCGATGAGATTATTATTTGCAGGACCATCCGTATGAATAATCTTATTTGCTAAATCTCTACCTATATTAACAAAGAAACCATTTACTCTATTAACCGATTCCATCGGGTCAGAACATATACTTAGTAAATTTGTAGAAGGAGATGGGTTAGATCCTAATCCCGATATATCTTTTACTATTTTCCATGTGGCTTTTGGATTTTTACAGGCTTTTTCAAGCCGCTGGCGCTCATAATTTTGTTTAAGTTTACGAAGTAGGTTGGTGCAGTAATTTCTGTAACGACAATACGTAAGCTTGAGGACTATGTTAAGTGGATTTTTTTTCACGTTTTTATGAAGCTTGTCTCTGTGTCTGATACATCTTAATGCACCTGGAGTGACCCAGGGCTTTATAATTATATTCCTTCTTGATATTTTAATGATTTTAGAGTGAATTGTAATTATGAGTGCTATTTTAGATATTAGGTATTCGGCAGCAATATTGGCGTCAGTTGAAGTAAGAACAGAAGTGAAATCAGTCCTTGCCAGTTCTTCGCTTATGGTGTGAAGATCTAAATGTAACCTTTCCTTAGAAGTTCTGTTGAAAGATATATTTGATTGTTCTATGTTCAGAATAACTGGGAAATGATCAGTAATACTTGTCTCAACGATAACAGTTGTCGCACTTTGAAAGTACGATTTCAGTATGACATGATCGATGCAATTATTGCCTCTTGTAGGGAAAACATGGGCTGGTAAGAGGCCATGAGATGCAGTCATATTTAAATACTCATCTGAAGAGCTATCATTACAGTTTGGTGCAATATTTATATTTATATCTCCTGTAATTATTACTGTTTTATAGGAACGAAGTTTCAAAAGAAGTGAATTAAGTCCGTCCAAAAATGTGTCTACTTTTCTGAAAGATGGGGATCTGTAAATACCGACTACAGCGGTATCCAGTCCATATTTCACAACCAGGCAATTGCAATCATCGATCTCCGGATCAGTTACTTCAAAATTTGTGTTAGTTTTTACATATATAATAACACCATCATTCTGTGATGAGAATCTAGATAAATGACATATGTAATTATCAATAGTGGGAGGGTTATTAATTTTGCTTAGCCAACACTCTGTAAGAACAAGTATATCACATGGGATTCCAATTCTTGTTAGTAAAATTAGTAATTCGTCGATGTTTCGGTTAATGCTACGTATGTTGGCATGAAAAATAGTAAGAGACTTTGGTGTCTTAGTGATATATTTTTCACAGTCCTCCGGTGCACATTTAAATGAATTTGATACACTAAGACTTTCGACCTCATCATTAATATTGTTTGTATTATCCATTACCCATAGTAATTAAAAATATGATCATACTTTTGGAGCAGTTGAAGTTAAGAAAACTATATTCAAATATACAATCAATGATCGCTGATATTATAACCAAATAAAAATATCTTACCAAAAGACGTGGCAGATTCATAAAATTATTTAATGTATTTCCTTCAGTCAATAATTTGTAGTTAGTTTTGTGTGTGTGTGTGTTATATTTTGTAAGTGAGTGTACGGATTGTGTGCGTGTGTAGGTTAGTTTCTGTGTAGGTTCATTATAATGATTAATAGTTCTTAAAATAATAAACGAGAAATTTAAAAACATTACAGTTAGCATACATGCCAAATAAAATAAAATAAAAGTATTAATATTAAAGACTAGTCATTTGCTTACAATTATGTCAGTGAAATCTTGTTCGGAATTTATCCTGATTAGCGGGCCACCATCATTTTTTCGGATATATATCTTTCCGTGAGCGGTCCAGCAATATTTATAACTGTTGGTTTTAGCGAATTCACGCGCTGCTTGAAAGAGCTTCCTCATTTTGTACGTCAAGTTTTCCGATATGAATACTGGTCTTGCTGGTCCATCAATTCGGAGATTACTTGTATTAAGTTTGTTATTCCTGTAGGCTTTATTATACGTCTTTACAGCCTGAAGAAACTTTTCCTTGTAGATGACGGTACTGAAGTCAACAATTATAGGTTTATTAGCGGAGTTTGAATTTGTGCGAAAAATATCTTTGATATCATTTACTTTTAATGGTAGGTTAATTGCCTTACTGACTCTCAAAACATATTCCGAAAGCTCATCCTTGGTTTCTGACTTATTAACAGGTATGTTTCTTATTTCAACGCTGCATGTTCGTTGGTATTTTTCGACACTCTCTAACTTTTCTTCCAATATTTGTATTGAAGCTAAGTTATTTTTGCGCTCTTGCTCCAGGCTTCCTATCTTTTCCATAACATTCTCGTATTGTTTAGACATGAAGTCTATGGTGGCGCGCACTCCAATCAACTGTTGGCTAAGTTCTTTTACATTTGATTCAAGAGAAGAGAAACATTGCTCCTGTTGTGCTTTGAACTCTTAAAACATTTTCTTCATATCTAACATAAAGGTTCTTATGTCATTGCTGGTATCGGTTGATTTGTCTCTCTTCTTTTTAGTTCTGCTTGTGGCTGGGGTATTAGTAGGCGCAGTCGGAATTATTTTTAAGCTACCTCATGCGCCGTACCCTGTGCTGGAGTTAGCGTAGGTGATACTGGAGGTGTTCTTTTTAGAGGCATAATGTTAAAAGGTAGTCATTCGGTGTCTAGAAAAAGATTCGTCGCTCTTTGTAGGTGTTATTTAGCAGTGATCTTAGTGTGATGGGCTATGGGGATTAATTACCATCCGCACAGTAGGTACAGAAAACACCGTTAGTCCTATGATGCAATAACAATGCAGTAAGACTTACAGGCGAATGGATAACCTCCTCCTTTTTGGACGTCGGTAGGAACGAGTCAGCCGCCCGACGCTCGAGCGTCGGGCGGCTGACTCGCTCACGCCGTGTGCTCGAGCACACGGCGTGAGTCACCACGGTCGCTAAGCGGGAAGACGGCGAGTTGCGGTAGGTCACTGGATGCGACCGCGTGGCGAAATCGTCGAATATATTTTCGATGATATCTTCGATGTTTGTGATCGGATTTTTATAAAGCAAGCTTCACTACATAGTATTTATACTGGTCTTTAGGGATTAATAACTTTAATACATAAAAATTCACTTTTGACAGCTTTTTAGATTTAATTGTCTCCGATGAAGCGAACTAGATGTTGCCTCTAAGATGGCCGGTCGGAAGGGGGAATATAATTAATACAGTCAAGAATTCATAGATGGCGTTATTGTAAAATGCCGAAAAACACATTTCATGTATGGAGACCCCTTTTTAACTTTATTTGAAGTTATAGCGACAACAGAAATACATCATCTGTGAAAATTTCAACTGCCTTATTAAACACATAGGTAATTCATATAATTAATACAGTCAAACGTTCATAGATGGCGTTATAATAAAATGTCGTAAAAACACGTTTCTTTTATGGGGACCCCCTTTAATTTTTAACTTTATTCTGTTTTTAGTATTTGTTGTTATAGCGGCAACAGAAATACATCATCTGTGAAAATTTCATCACGGTTCATGAGATACAGCCTGGTGACAGACGGACAGACAGACAGACAGACAGACAGACAGACAGACGAACAGACGGACAGTGGAGTCTCAGTAATAGGGTTCCGTTGGTACCGTTTGGGTTCGGAACCCTAAAAGAGAGCTGATAATATTTAAACAGCTAAACGGATTTCCATGAAACACAGCTAAGTACACTCTCGACGAAGACATCTGTCAAACAAAACAATCTAAATCAAAATCGGTTCATCCGATCACGATGCCACAGACAGACACACAGATACACAGATACACAGATACGCAGATACGCAGATACGCAAATACGCAGATACGCAGATACACAGATACGCAGACACACAGATACGCAGACACACAGATACACAGACACACAGATACACAGACACACAGACACACAGATACACAGACACACAGATACACAGACACACAGATACACAGACACACAGATACACAGACACACAGATACACAGACACACAGATACACAGACACACAGATACACAGACACACAGACACACAGATACACAGACACACAGATACACAGATATACAGATACACAGATACACAGATATACAGATATACAGATACACAGATATACAGATACACACGTCAAACTTATAACACCCCTTCATTTTACGTCGGGGGTTAAAAACTAAAGACTGGGCACAATCATAATTTATTAAAGTACTGTAAACGACAGACAACATAGAATTTTATCTGTTTATAATTTGAGTGATGGTACAAACTTATAGGTAATATGGTATACATATTAGTGACACTAAAGTTTCGTGTCACGCACAGCATTAGATACGATCGCTTGTGCCAACGTTTCATTTAATTTGTTTAGTTTGATTTAATGATGGAATGTGCACTAGCTTTAGCCTCTGACATATTATAGATTTACTCAGAATTGTTTACGTTTATAAACAATGTTTATCTACACTCATATCTTAAAGTTCTGATTACCTATGAATTAATAAACTGGCCAAGAGCAAGTCGGACTCGCACTCGTAGGGTTCCGTCACACATTACAGTATTTTATAACTATAATTTTTCGCCACCAAATAATTTACTTTGTTTTTCATAGTGTTTGTATGAAAAACAAAGTTATGTTTGCGGTTGCTATATCTCAAACACTGCTGACTATATCTCGTTCAAACCAATTTTCGTTGAAAGTTTTTAATGAGATCTGCGGCGTATATATTTTTTTAAGATTTTCACTTCCTTACTTAGTCAGATAAGGGGGTGGGGGGCACACATTTTACCACTTTAGAAGGGTCTATCTTTTAAATTATTGACTACTATACACATATACTATACTATACTATACTATACACCTACCTACCAAGTATCAACTGTGTAGTCTTAATAGTTCCGGAATAAAATTGCTCTTACATACGGATGGACAGACAGACAGACCGACACGATGAATCTATAAGGGTTCCATTTTTAGCCATTTGGCTACGGAACCCTAAAAAAGAGGGTGCGTAGAAAGCTACGCGTTAGAAGAGAAACTTCCAAGTTTATTTAATTTATTTCTCAACATCGCTAATTAGTTTTGTAGAACTCCATCTTTTGAACTTCAGCGAATACGTCTTCGTAGTTACGCCGTTCTACAATAGAGGGCGTTAATGAATATAAAATATAGCATGACGCTTACGTCACTTCCGTTGCCTATAATGAATAGGTACTATAGTGACAGATTTTATGCATGCATAGCTGAAAAGAAATGTATCTATTTTATTTACAGATTTCCTAACAAAATAATGCTATAAAATTACTTTATTTCTGTTATAGTACGTACGAGTAGTTAGTGGTATAGTAGTAGATTTTGATCGTTGTTTATGGGGACCGCGGTAAGGCGTATGCGCTGGTTTACTTACTGGACCCATTGGTCTGTTTGTTTGGCTAACTTTGATGTTTTATTTAAATGGGTATCTACCTATTGCATGAGTGTAAATAAAGTATTATATGACACTGCACATAACTACGTATTAAGCACTCGTCGAAAATTAAACAAAAATGTTAAGTAGAGTGCCTATATTGCACGCCAGAAACGATTGATATGTGTTTCTATAATTTTTAATACCAAGGGCTTTTTGAATCCATAGCATAGCAATAAATAATTGTATCATTGTATTGAATAAAGAAAGCTTTTCGTTTTTAGGGTTCCGTACCCAAAGGGTAAAACGGGACCCTATTACTAAGACTCCGCTGTCCGTCTGTCTGTCTGTCTGTCCGTCTGTCCGTCTGTCACCAGGCTATAGCTCATTAACCGTGATAGTTAGACAGTTGAAATTTTCACAGATGGTGTATTTCTGTTGCCGCTAGAACAACAAATACTAAAAACAAAATAAAGTTAAAAATTAAAGGGGTCCCCATTAAAAAAACGTGTTTTTAAACGCCATCTATCTAATTAGTTTCGGCAAAATGACATAGATGGCGCTAGTAATCGAGCCCCGTCTTTCTAGATCGCGACCAAACCGAATATTCTTGGTAATATCAATTAATCAAATATATGAGGTTGAAACTCTGTTATGTTTCGTATTGTACGGAACCCTCCATAAGTGTGCGATAAGAGACGCAATGCTGACTCGCACTTGGCCAGTTTTATTAAAGAAGCCTTTCTTTAAGTCAAGTTTCAAGTCAAAAGTACCTATAACCAGCGGGGATGCATGAAGGCGCTCATGAAAGTGGAAGAAGCGAAAGAGGCATCAGGATCATAGCATGTGGAAAGAAGTAGTCTCTGCCTACATCAACGCGAAAAAGGCGTGATTGTATGTATGTATGTATGTATAATGGTACTGATATTTTTGTAATCTCAGAATAAATAGAAATTTAACATTAGTAAGTGTATTCAGTTAATAGACTTGTTATTTTTCAACAATAAATAAGTAATTGAAACGTGTAATAAGGTTACGTCCTCCATAACAAAGGTTTTGTTTCGCGTGAGAGATCTAATTTCGATAAGAATATTACACGCTACACGCAGATTAGAGCATGGTGTTAGTATCATGCCACTACTCGAAATACTTATATTGTATCACAATCAGCTAGATAGCCATTGAAAAGCTCAATTGCCGCGTGGAACAAAAGTTTAAATCAAATAATATTTATCGTTTACTTCGACTTCCGCACCTTTGGTATAACAAGAACTCAGTGCAGCTTGAGAAACATTCTCATCAAGTGTAAAGATTGATCTAGAAGAAAGAAAATTTGGTTTATCATGCATTCACGCACATAGAATCCAATAAAATAGCAAAGATTTCAGCAGTTATCACTTGGGAATTTCAACAGACTTAACTGGATATAAACTGGTAATTCTATTATTCTTTGTAATAAATCAAGATAACCTGTCCATCAAAATGTTTATGGAAAGTACGTTTCACTCTCGTATGTTTCAAGAAGAAATTGAAAGAAGTCCGAGATTCCTAGTTGTTGAACGACCGAAATCGTCAGAACCTCTAAAACCTAAGAAAAAAACATTTAGGAAAAAGGCAATAAACAAGGCAAGGACCTACTTGAAACTTTTTCTTGAGACTTCTTCGATTCACGGTTTAAATCACCTGGTGACTTCAAGACGACATGGTTTTGAAATGTAAGTACCTATTATTTTCTTACATTAGTAAGTTTTCTAAAATATTAAACACTGTTAGATTTGGTCAGCTGATATTCTTGTCCTATAGATACATTTCTGATAATTGTCTAAAAATATCTAAATTTAATATTCTTTGCCCACACACCAAGTTCCTGACACATAAAAATAATCATGAAAGACTTCCATGACACGAGAAAAAAACGTAAAAGAAGAAACATAATACGATTATATGTATAACATCTTAATTCACTCATCGCATAACGCACCGTCATGGAAATGACGTACCTACATTACTATCACACTTACCTTACCGGATGAAGTCTGGTTCCTTACCCGCACATTTGGTTTTTAAACACGGGATTTCAATTTAAAATAAACTGGCCATTTGCGAGTCGCACACGTAGGGTTCCGATTGTATGGGGACCCCCTTTTATTTTTAATTTAATTTAGTTTTTAATCTATTATGGTTTGTAAGAAGTTGAAACTAGTGACAAAAATGTCAGTTTAACAATTTTCCAGCCTTCTCTGGCTGACCACAGTAATCCTGTCTGTGTTTGGAGCTCTGTACCTCTCCCAGACGACATGGGCGCGGTACCAGTCATCACCGACTGTGGTCTCCATGGATCGGGACATGTATGCATGGAACACCACCTTCCCATGTGTCACCGTATGTCCCACAGTAAAGCTCAGTACGGAGAAAGTTAATCAGCATTTTCAGTAAGTCTTGGCAAATATTTACTCATAGTACCTAACACAATTGTATCTCTGGATGATGTTCTCGAATGATCGATGATCTCGAAAAATGTATGTGCGTTTTTCACAGTGGCCATCCGGTGAAGGTAAAACATCGTTAAGAAACCCCCAACCCACGCATGGTAGGACACTAACTATAGTGTCCGCCTGGTCAGCCACCCTCAAGTAAGAAAATCTGTTGCCAAACATCTAAGGTGTTCCGGCAGCTATCCTTGAGAGCCAGTTCCCATTCAAGGCCTACCGTGCTACCATTCTTGACTGCATTATCACTTACCAACAGGTGAGATAGTGGGCAAACGCTAGCCTATATGATATTTAAAAAAAGTTGGCACTATACAGAAGTAGGTCATGATACACATAACTAAATATAATGCCAATCGATTTCTTGTCCTTTCTAGACAACAAAAAGTCCTAATAAGTCCTAGTGATAGAAATAGTTTTGAGGCATCAGCATTTTTATTCTTATCGTATACACTCAGGATTTCGATTATAGTAAAGCTATGAAAATTGCCTTATTTTGTTAAACATCCGTCTGTAATATTATTACAATCCTCAATATAATTATCGTATTATTAAGTCATGTAATCATTTTCTATTATTGTTACAACTTCATACATTTCAGAGACGCACCTGATAAAGAAGCAAGAATAGAATTCATAGAGAAGCTAGCTAATGCCACGTACGTAACCTTCAAAGATATCCCAGAGTATGACGGTATCTCTCCTGACGAGTACATGAATCTGCTGATACAGCTGGCGTCTCAGTTCCAACCTACTCTCACGATTGGAGTGTCAGGGATTATGCTGAATATTGTGCCCACTATCACTGAGATGGGACTGTGCTATGCTGTGAATTCTAAAGTCGCCATTTATAATTCTCCTTGGTAAGCACTCAACACTGTTTCAGGTATCTGTAAGGAAATCGATTCTGCCATAGAGCCAACTACTTCCAATAAACATCACATCCATTTCCACATGTGTTTGCTGCCTGCCGCCTTTCACTGACCATTCCTCTACAAAAGCTATGAGCGCGCCCACTATGACCTAGGACTATAACGTTTGTGTTTTAATAATTCTTTATTTGCCAAAGGTTAAGTTACATATGGTCGTAAATAATTAAATAAGTTCTCTTATTCTACCTGTCATAGGCGTGTCATTACTCAATGTCATTACTCTTAAAAAAATCCATGTGTACGGATGGATATCTATTACGGAATCATCGACACATTGTTAAGAAATATATGATGATAATAACGACTGCTTCAACATTACTACTTGCAGGTACAGGAATGACAAAAAATGGGACGAAATTAAAAATCACAATAGGACTTTGTACATTCATCCACTTGATGGCGAAGTTTTCGCGCAGGTCATGAATATATCTACAGGATATAACGTAAGCTTTATTAAATATATCATTCAATATTTTAATGTCCTCAAACAGTTCTTTCAGTTCTTAAAAAGAGGAATGGGACAGTTCCACGTTTGACAACACTGTATCTTATCTCTCACTTCAAGATATCTGAAGATTCACTATAATGTTAGACGTTGGAATTTTGTTTGTTTAATCTTGGTTCAAATATTTTTTATTCTGAATATTTCCCATTAGCTTTCTTCCATATAATTTTCCCCAAAGCTTTCTTCAGCCACAACCTTGTCCCGCCAAAAGCCCTGCAGCATGTAAGTTTAATCACAATAATTCTAAAAGAAATGCTACAAATCAAATTACAGGTGTACCTTCATGGGCCGCTAGAATTTCCCGATGTATCGACGAAGTACCAACATTCGCAAGTAGATTATTACATGAAGTTGTACGTAACAGCGTTTACTGTCTATACTGCACCGGATGCTGCGAGGTGAGATCACATATGAAGAGGGATCGCGGGGTGCACTTTTCCATATAAATTTTCCTCGCTGGTAAATGCTCATACAGAATAATTTGTTTCTACAAAAAATTAAAATCTGCTGTAGCTACGCCCCTATCATTTTATTTGTTTGACCAACCAATTACAAATAGAAATATGGTCCTTCAAAAATCTTAAAGTGAATATTAGAATGCTCATATATCTTTTTGCAATTGGTTGGTTAAAAAAGCAAATGATAGGGATGTTTCTTTGTAGTATCTAAAGTCTTATTTCCTCGATGTTATTTTTTACGTCTTATAGGCTAACGTTTGACCACAATCTCATCTATTGTTAGGTGATGATGCGGTCAAGGATAATAGCACGCTAGGCCTAGAATGGGAACATAGCTGCCGGAACACATTAGATGTTTGGGGTTTCTCAACGATGTTTTTTCCTTCACCGTAAGTGAGGCCACTGTGAAAAGCGCACATAAACTTTTTCACAGAAAAATCCAAATTTCCTCAGGTTGAGCGTGACCCAGCGTCGCTGCAGATTCCCTCATGAGAACAATCTGAAGCACAATGCCATCTACTCATACACGCTGTGTCGCATGGAGTGTCGCATCAGACTCTGTCTTAAGTACTGCAACTGCATTCCACACTTTTACAGAAAAATTGGTAAAAACATTTTTTCTTATCTATAATTTAAATTATTTCTATTACATTTATCAACCGACTTCACAAAAAGAAGGAGGTTCTCAATTCGCCTGTATGTTTTTTTTTTTTTTTTTTTGTGTATGTTACGCGATTACTCCGTCAATTGTGAACCGATTCGAATGGTTATTTTTGTAATCGGTAGGGTACGTTTCTGAGGTGGTCCCATTGTAATTTCATTGAGATATGATAAGTATCTCCAGAGATATGTTGATAAACGTCTCAAACTTGCTACTAAAATTGACGCGCGGGGCATTGAAGTCGGTTATTTTAGTTTTTAAACTATCTTATTTATTAGTATTCTGATGTTCAGAATATGAGTAAGCGATATTAATTTTGGATCTGTCGTATGAAATAGGTTATTTTCAGAGGTTTATTCCTGTTTGTCCCCTTAATCTATCCCCCAAGTGGACAAACACGGAAAAAAAGTTCACGCTGTCCCCTTGCTACGAGCAAGGAGCAAGGGGCAGCGTGAACTACTTTTGTCCGTTCTGTCCCGATATCATAAAAGATACTGAACACGGTATACAATTACGTTTGATTTTACTTTTATCTCTCTACTATTTTTCAGATACATACCTTGACACAAGATAGCAATGCACTAAATTAAGTTGCTGTTATTTTTTTCTCAGGTGACGAAAAATATTGCGACGTAAAAGGGTTGAAGTGCCTAGGACAATATGAAGGTAACCTTAATAATCATACTCCAGGATCAATCTGAAGTCAGGGTGAAAGATTTCTCAAAGATATAGACCTAATATAACGTTTTGGCCTTATAATGAGAACATCAAGGAGGACAAATAACTCAAAATTAATATAACCCAAAAGTAAATGTATTTCTTTTGGGTTTATACTACGAAAAATATTTTTAATTAGCCTCCAATGCCTCAATGCAGGTCAAAAGCATCATATTTTTGTTAATTATGAATTTGTAAACAATGTTTTCTATTGTATTTTAGAGGAACTATCAAACTTGCAAACTAAGGACGGAAAGAAAATCAACTGCGGCTGTTTTCCATTATGTGATGATGTTAACTACGTTCTACAGTCCAACGTAAGTATACTTAAATAAATAAAAAAATAAATAAAAATGTGTTTATTGCCATTACAGAAAAAATAGGATACAGACATACATTATTTTACCTATAGGTATATGTATATAACATTAAATACACAGATACAAACAAATACAAATTAACAGTTTTAAAAATTAAATTGGCAAAAGGAGCAAATTCAGCATTTGCTGCGTGCACAATTTGTTGCGCAGGCAGCGCTGGTTTACAATTTGCCCTGTGCTCGGACTAGGTTCTTCCCCGAGAGATATTGTTTGTGCGGCGGGTTATGATAATCATTATCACGTATTGAACATTATACAATTAAAGAGAAGTAAACAACATTTTAAAATCTGAATATAAACATTTTTGCATTAAGAATAATATTTTAAATTGAATAATAATGAATGCGATTTTTTTTTGTGAATGTGATGTGTGTGTGTATGTGTGTGAGATGATGTGTGTGTGATGATGAGTGAGGTATTTGTGCTGATAACATGGTTGTAAGTATATGGTTCTGTTTGTCTCTGACTTCTAGGTTTTAAAGGTTGTTTCATATTCGTGTTTTTGTTTTAACATTAGCAGTAATAAATTACTACATACATAGTCAAAGTCAAAGTCAAAGCATTTATTCAGTATATGGGCAAATTAAAAATTTGCACTTACACACGTCAAATAACATTAAATAGATCATATTCAACAAAAAATATAGATATAACAGAAACATAACGCTTTGAATTTACAAAAAAAAAACAAAGGTATTGAGCCATTCAGCTTTCATCTAGACGTCGAACGTCACACTTAAAACACATGTTTAATTCCCCTTATTAATGTAGGGTTGCCAACCGTACCATTACGTGCACCCGCAACCCAGTGCATGTTTCAGTACTTCAGACAATTTTTATCCAAAAAATTGTGAAATAATGAAACATAATAGATAAATAAAACGCAGACTAATTGCAGTACAAATCATGTTCCGAATGGAACTGATTGTCCGACTATCAGCCGCATAATACCGTCGTAACAGGCAACCCTAGATCTGCAAACAAAAGATGAAAACTGATTGACTGTTGAATCTACTGGTGTTTCGGAAGTACTCCCATCAGAGAAGAAACACCAAGAAACTCTATGGGGCTTGTCAGTTATTTTAATTCATTTTTTTAAATTCATATTAAATAAATGTTTAATGTACAATAAGTAATTCTATTATCATACAATTTATATTATATCTTGGAGCTTGGGGCATTCAGGCCAAGCATTTTTGTCATTCATATAGTCATTTATTGTATAGTACGATTTCTTCATTAAATTGGAT
This sequence comes from Cabera pusaria, assembly GCA_954871355.1. Lineage (NCBI taxonomy): Eukaryota > Metazoa > Arthropoda > Insecta > Lepidoptera > Geometridae > Cabera > Cabera pusaria. The sequence goes on from OX940894.1 coordinate 27,622,422, forward strand.
TTTACAAAGGTTTTAAATCTGCTTATAGACAGTTGATCAATATCTTTAGGAAGTTTATTATAAAATCGTATACAGTTCCCCAGAAAAGAACCACTAACTTTCCACAACCTGAATTGAGGTAGAATTAATCTATTTTTGTGTCTTGTATTGAAATTATGTACATCGGACCTCTTATCATACTCATTCAAATTTTTGCGTACATACATAATATTTTCATATATATATTGACATGCCACTGTGAGAATTTTAATCTCCTTAAATTTTTCACGAAGTGAGTCTCGCGACTTCATGGTATATATAGATCGAATAGCTCTTTTTTGTAAAACAAATATTGATTGGATTTCGGCGGCTTTCCCCCACAATAAAATGCCATAGGACATTATACTATGGAAGTAGCTAAAGTAAACCAATCTAGCAGTGGATTCGTCAGTCAAGTTTCTGATTTTACGTACTGCGTATGCAGCGGAGCTCAATCTACCTGCCAGAGCCGATATTTGAGAACCCCATTGTAGTTTTGAATCCAGGGTGATGCCCAAGAATGTAGCGGATTCAACAAATTCTATCGGTACATCGTTTATTAATATCCTGCTATTAATGACACCCTTTCTTACATTTGGCAGCGAGAATTTAATACATTTAGTTTTTTTGGCGTTCAGTAATAAGTTATTGGTTGTAAACCAATTCAAAACCTGTGCGATTGATTTGTTAACATCGTCAAATCCAGGCGCAATCCTATCTATTTTGAATATTAAGGATGTATCATCCGCGAACAAAACAATGTCACATAAGTTTTGCACGAAAGACGGCAAGTCATTAATATAAACTAGAAATAAAAATGGTCCTAAGATCGATCCCTGCGGAACTCCCATTTTTATGAGGGATCCAGATGACCTGACGCCATTGACCTCAACCATCTGTATTCTATTACTGAGGTAGGATGAGACCAGATCAAGTGCTTTTCCGTTAACGCCGTAGTGTTTTAATTTGCAAATTAGCGTTTTGTGACAGACGCAATCAAACGCTTTAGATAAGTCACAGAAAACGCCGATAGCATCTTGTGCTTTCTCCCAGGCATCAAATATATGTTTAAGAAGATCTACTCCAGCATCAGTAGTAGAACGCCCCTTAGTGAAACCATATTGTTTGTGATTTAAAAGATGATTAATATTAAAATGTGCCAAAATAATCTAATATAACTTTTTCAAAAACTTTACTGAGCGCCGGTAATATAGAGATTGGTCTATAGTTGGAAGGGGACATACTTTTAAATGGCGACTTAAAAGTTGCCATTTAAAAGTATGAATACAATTTTTTTCCTCATGGGAGGTGGAATGTCGTTCCAAATCTTAGAAGCCCGGTATTTAAAACATCCCTTAAAACCTGCAGTTCTGTGTGGCGGTATAAATAGACGATTACTGCCTTTTGAACGCGTATTTAACGTATTATCGTATATTTATATGTCTTTAAACCACGATCTTCTGGGCAGTGCATGCTATGTGTAACTCTCTCCTTAACTTCATGTTTAGTATACCTTTATTCACAAGATAAGGACTAACATGCGCCCTCCTAGGTATGTTAAAACAAAAACGGGCGCACGCATTCTGCACACGTTGGATGGCGTTTTCTGTTTTAACCCAGAGTCTTGGCCCATATACTGCGCTGCAATAATTATAAGGGGACAGCACTAGGAGGTCGCATAGCAGTATCCTTACCTCCTCCGAAATGTATTTCCGTACACCGTTCAAGACTTTGAGTTTAAAAAATGCATTTTTAATCTTTTCATTAACATGTTTAGTAAACCTCATTTCGTTGTCAATGACGAGACCTAAATTTCTGGCATCTGGCTCAATGGGAATATCTGTTCCGTTAATACTTAATCTAGGATTCTGTTTCATAACATTTTGAACTTGCGCCTTGGTCCCTAGTACTATCATTTTTTATTTACCTGGGTTAAGAACGAGGGAGTTGCAATTAGCCTATTTATAAATTCCTTCTAGATCATCATTTATCATAGCAGTAGCTTCTTGTGTATCACCTGACTTAAAGCTATGGTAAATCTGTGTATCATCGGCGTAAAGATGATACTTGCACGTTTTTATGTAGTTAGGCATATCAGCAGTAAAAATAGAGAACAAAATTGGACTCAAAATTGATCCCTGTGGAGTTCCTCTCGGAACCTTTAGGACATCAGAGATAAGCTTGCTGCCGTTCGAGCTTACTATTTCCACATATTGTTCTCTATCGAAAAGAAATGACTTAAACCAGTTACATGCAGCTTCTGAGAAGCCGTAATATGAGAGCTTTGCTATGAGTAAATCCGGACTTAAACAGTCAAAAGCTCGCGAAAAATCTAGAAGCACTAATATACTACTAAGCCCTGCGTCAGAGGCTGTTATGATGTCGTCAGTAACCTTTAGGAGAGCAGTTTCAGTACCGTGGTTCTTTCTGAAACCAGATTGAAAAGCAGGAATTATACTCTCACGGCTTATGTATTTCTCTATCTGGTCAAGTACAACTCTCTCTAATACCTTCGACAGGACAGGAAGAATACTTATAGGACATGTTTCATTATTTCACAATTTTTTGGATAAAAATTGTCTGAAGTACTGAAACATGCACTGGGTTGCGGGTGCACGTAATGGTTGGCAACCCTACATTAATCAGGGGAATTAAACATGTGTTTTAAGTGTGACGTTCGACGTCTAGATGAAAGCTGAATGGCTCTTTTTGTAAATTCAAAGCAATAAGTTATGTTTCTGTTATATCTATAATATTTTTTATTGAATATGATCTGTTTAATGTTATTTGACGTGTGTAAGTGCAAATTTTTAATTTGCCCATATACTGAATAAATGCTTTGACTTTGACTTTGACAAAGATGTTTCAATTCGTTTACTGTACTGGACTTAAGTAGCGGCATTACCAAGGCTCGTTTCCAGACATCTGGAAATTGGCAAGTAGATATTGAATGATTTATGATATTTGTGATTACTGCTAGAGTTTCCGGCAAAGTGAGCTTAATCATTTCTGCGTTCAACCGATCGTGCCCGGACGCATTAGTTTGAATTTTTAGGATTATATTTCCTATTTCATTTTCGACTACTAGTAAAAAAACTAGTGTAAAGCTGATGTAATTCCACCGGTTTTAAATATGTAAAGCGAGTCATAAAAAACGCGTGTGTTACTAAAGCAAATAGTTAAGTTATAGTCCATACAAATTCCATAACAGTATTATTTGCCATTTCGCGGGCTGTTGCTATTCAAATTTCGAACTAATCGCCGCGCGGCGCCAGTCAGTAGGCAGCGCTAGCGCGCAGTTAAAATGGCGGGAAAGCAACAGTGTGCATTCACAGATTCAGTTTATTTAAAATAAAAAAATCAGTTTATTCGGTAATTTAAAAACTTGGCTGCATGCTCTAACGTCTTTGCCAACATTTTCACGCAGCTACGGCAGAAAATAATCCTCGCGCCATTTTTCTCAAATTTTCTTTTCTTTGTACTTGTATTGTGAAAATTTAAATATGACAACTTTCAATAATGAAGAAGAGCCATATATTACTTCAGCTCCACCGGATATACCAACAGAAGCGCGAACCGCATGCGACAGCTTGCTGCCGTCAATATCCAAAGACAGATACATAACCACGTATGAAAATTTCACTAACTGTTTCAACAATTAGAAATGAACAAAATATAAAATGGTTTTTTTTTTCTGTTTCCTCGCAAATGTGTTAAAAACGTCGTACGATATACGTGCGTATTGGTTATAACATGTTCGGCTCAATTACGCCCTCGCCTTCGGCTCGGGCTGAAATTCCGTCTCGCATGTTATAACCATCATAACGCACTAATATCGTAATGTACTATTTGTATGGACTATAACTTAACTATTTGCTTTGGTAACACACGCTTTTTTTATGACCCGCTTTACATATATAAAACCGGTGGAATTACATCAGCTTTACGAGCAACGGTGTTAAAAAATGATTTTTTTTTCTGTTTCCTCGCAAATGTGTTAAAAAACGTCGTACGATATACGTGCGTATTGGTTACTTGCTCGGCTCAACTACGCCCTCGCCTTCGGCTCGGGCTGAAATTCCGCCTCGCATGTTATAACCATCATAACGCAGTAATATCGTAATGTACTATTCTGTATTGCCATAATACATTACTGAACTTAATAACTCTTTTGATTTCATTGTATAACGTTCATAAAAGCCTAAATTAAGTTAATCTAAAAGGTAACACGACATTCATTGTCTGTTACCATTCATTGTACCATTATATTGTTACATGTTTATATTGTATTGTTACCATTCATTCATTCATTCATGTGACATTCATTGTAGTGGTACGAAGTTCGCCGGGCCAGCTAGTAGGTTAATAAAAGAATAAATATTTTTATTTCTTTAACTTGTTTAGCGAGGGTAACGCAAGTTCCTAAATAATAGGTAAAGTTACAAATACAAATATATTTATTTCACGTGAAATAGAGTGGGTACAAAGATGTTGGTGGTTTGCAACCGACTTACGAAAAGGAGGAGGTTCTCAATTCGTCTGTATGTTTTTTTTGTATGTATGTTACGCGATTACTCCGTCATTGTGCACTGATTCAAGTGGTTATTTTTTTAATTGGTAGGGCAAGTATATTTCCAAGGTGGTCCCATTGTAATTTCATCGAGATCTGATAAGTATCTCCAGAGATATGACGATATGCGTCTCAAACTTGCTACTGAAAATGACTCACACGGCATGGAAGTCGGCTGTTTTAGTTTTTGATCTATCTCAATTATTAACTAATGGGTAGTTTAAGCTACCCACTTTTGCTAAACTATTAAAAACTGATCAAATTCGATTATAGTTAGCTTACTGTTAATTTTAACTCGTTGAAAATCTTAACATTAAAATTGCAAAAGACTTGCTATTTCAGTAGTTGATTGATTATATTTGTTGCCTTTTATCCAGGTTTTACAAAAATGGTTTCTTGGCACGAATCTTCAATGGGGCATGGTGACGTACCCAAGGATGAGATACAAACGAGACATCATCTTTGGCTTTACTGATGTACTGGGTATGGAAGCATTTTTATGACATTTTCTGTAGTTGCGTCTATAGTCTATAGTCTGATATATTCTGTTAATCTCACGAGATCAAGATGTACAGAGAAGCGGAAATTATACCTGAGGTGTCAGTCAGCCTGGCGATCGAGTGATCATGAGTTTGATCTCCACCCATTGTACTATTGACGTGAACCCACTCCAGATTTAGCATATCAGCAGTAACCAGCGCCTAGGTGTATGCCCAGGCAAATTTTTAGCCTGTTTGGAACCTCATGAAAAACAATTTAATGTTAGTATTAAGCTCTTACTTATAATGTAAGTATAGTAATATTAATTGTGTGGTGGTTTTTCCAAATAAACTGTTTTTCCTTCTGTCATATTTAGCTAAGTTAGAGGGGATAACAAGACTAACAGTAATGTACAACTGCTCGTTACTAGAATCTACACCAAATAAACTGGCCAAGTGCAAGTCGGACTTGCACTCGTAGGGTTCCGTAACACAGTAGAGTATTCTATGACTTGGATTATTCGCAACTACAAAAATAACTTTGTTTTTCATAGTGTTTGTATGAAAAACAAAGTTATACTTGCGGTCGCTTTTTCTCAACAACTGCTGACTGTATCTCGTTCAAACTAATTTTCGTTGAAAGTTTTTATTAAGATCTACAGAATACATTTTTTCTAGATTTTTCACTCCCTTACTTTAGAAGTTAGAGGGGGGGGACACACATTTTACCACTTTAGACGCGCCTATCTTTCAAATGATTGACTTTGAGAAAAAATGATTTTAGGGAACCTCAATGTCATTTATAAAGACCTATCCATAGACACCCCACACGTATAGGTTACAAGAAAAAAATTTTTTTTTGTTCCAGTTCCATGTATGGGATGCCCCCCCTTAAAATTTTATATTTTTTATTTTTGTATAAAAATTGGAAAGCGGTTTACAGAATACATCTACTTACCAAGTTTCAATTCTGTAGTCTTAATAGTTTCGGAATGAAATGGCTGTGACATACGGACGGACAGACAGACAGACAGACAGACAGACATGGCGAATCTATAAGGGTTCCGTTTTTTGCCATTCAGCTACGGAACCCTAAAAAGCGCTGTTTACAGCTAGTTTATCAAATATTTATCTATACCTTACATAATTCAAGAGAAACAGCAGAAAATATTTTCTGCTATAAAAAAAAATGCCTTGACGTCCAGCCTTAATATGCCACAAAAATATGTTTAATTACATATATTTTTTTCTTGGTTTACTAGTCGCAGTCGGTGGAATGGCAGGACTGTTTCTGGGATGCAGCGTGCTAAGTTTTATGGAGATCATATACTTCCTTTCACTCCGCCTCATTTGTTACGCCAGAAATCCTCCTGCCTCAAAAAAGTAGTAGGTATGTAAGTGCTAATATACAAGGTGTGGTTTTGAATTCTCGCCATATTTGCAGTGGTACGTATACTCCATGTATAGAACAAGAATCAGTAAAAAAAATATTTTAAAAAAATCATTTTAATGATAGAGCCAGCTGATAGAGCGGCGGCGGCACACGTCACTGACCGCCACAGCCACAGCTGACCGCTGACCGTCATAACATCATCTACGTATGTGTGTACGCGCCTGCGCAGTTTACATAGCGTTTTTCTGATATTACTCGGGGATGATTCTGAAAATCACAAAAGTGTTTTATCAAATATCCGGGTTATTAATTCACGGGCGAAGTTTAATAATATTATTAAGTGATTAAGGGTACCCGTTACAATCGACTATGCAAATATAGCGAGAATGCAAAACCACACCTTGTATAGTCTCGAAATGCTGAAATTCCCTTGCACAAATTCACATTTAGATTGAAATTTACAAAAAACCGAATCATAGTTATTAGTTTTTTCATTTATTTAATTTTCTTTTCTCTCATTTGTAAACTTAATACCTGTGCGGCGAACCTTTTATCAGTTGTAGTGGTATTCTTTTTAACCAACTTCAAAAAAAGGAGGAGGTTTCTCAATTCGACCGTATATATATATATATTTTTTTTTATTTTTTTTTATGTTTGTTCGCGGATAACTTCGTCGTTTATGAACCGATTTCGATTATTCTTTTTTTGTTCGAAAGGAGATATCCCAAGTGTGGTACCATGGTAATTTTATTGAGGTATGATAAGTATCTTCAGAGATATTGAGATAAACATCTCAAAATTGGTACTGAAAATGAATAGCGCGGCATTGAAGTCGGTTGTTTTTTAGTTTTTAAACGATATTATTAGTTTACGTTTATTACTAACTGAATGGAAATGTAGCGTTAAGCTTATTTTTAACTATTTTAATATTGTGGAAGACTCATTCACTCCTTGTTAATGTATTTTTGTCTCTCAATATAGTTATTAATATTTTGTTTTTGAAGTAATTAATATATTTTATATTTTACTCGGTTTTTGAATACCTTATTCACTTATTTAACTAACGTAGTATCTTTACTTTAAATTGATGTTTAAACGTAAAATAAATAAATGTTATATTTTAATGATTACATGTTTTTTGTTTCATTCATATTGTATTTCCATAATTTTTCGTGGTAAAGAAATGTATTTATTTATTAATAGATCGCCAACATAATAATCATCGTTATAAACCTTTAAACATTAAGATCTGAGTACTGTTATGCTAAATGGTGTTATAATTACAGGCGAAGACTGTATGCACACAAAATTGTAGACGAGTAACATTTAAGAATAATGTTAAAGTTAAAAATGTAATTGGTGTAAAAATAATAAAATATATACAAAATATTGAAGATTGCTGAAATTAATTAAAATGTTACAAAAATATCTCGTTAAATTTTAATACATTTAAACTCTACGGTCAATTATTGTTAAAGAAAAAATACATTAAATAAAAAGTCATAATCATCATAATCAGCCGGTGCCAGTCCACTGCTGGACGTAGGCCTCTCCTAAGATGCGCCACTGAGCCCGATCTTCGGCTCTTCTTTTCCAATCACTGCCCACCGCACCGCAAATAAAAAGTATACATTAAATAATAATTTAAAATGAATTAAATTAAGTTTTTTTTCTAACATCACAGAGACTTGATTAAAAGTTTAAACCTATTGATGTGACCATAGAATATAGATCGACAATATAACAAGTATATTGTCAATGAAGCACAACAAATTACCGTAAACAGGCTGCAATGTCAACAAAATCGAATGTTTAACCCTTTACTACCGACCCGAGGACAAAACGACCTTTCAGGTAAATTTAATTTAAGGTTAGCTTAATTGTCTCCGACGTACATCGGGCACTATTAACACATAATATATTCAACCCTCAAGCACCTTGCTAATAATTGGGGTCGTATTAGATAGACCCCTTTGAATTGTTTGTCCAATTTAGGTGTATCGTCGTCTATTGAGGTTGAGAACGGATGGGTCAGCTGTTAAGTGATATTTTAGTAGGATTACTTATAGGTTATAATTGTGTACTAATTAGTTTGGAATTTTATATCTACCCTCCTACTAATATATATATTGAGAAGTGGTAAGTCTTATTAGATTATATCAAATGGAGGCTCTGTGGCGCAGCTTAAATTTCAGCTGAAATCCTAATAGTTGGTAGGACTAGGTGTCCTATAAATAACTAACGTGATGCGATTGACTTTTATTACTCTTTCTGCATAGCAAACTAAGATTTTTATTTGTGTAGTAAGGTAAACACAATAACCACAAAATGTCGTTTTTTGAATGATTTGTTATTTTTGTAAGAATTTAATTAAAATATTAGTTAAGAAAAATCTATATGGGATATCTATAACGGACAGAACAATAGAGTCCTACATACATAAAATCTATATGGGATATCTATAACGGACAGCACAATAGAGTCCTACATACATAAAATCTATATGGGATATCTATAACGGACAGCACAATAGAATCCTACATACATAAAATCTATATGGGATATCTATAACGGACAGCACAATAGAGTCCTACATACATAAAATCTATATGGGATATCTATAACGGACAGCACAATAGAGTCCTACATACATAAAATCTATATGGGATATCTATAACGGACAGCACAATAGAGTCCTACATACATAAAATCTATATGGGATATCTATAACGGACAGCACAATAGAGTCCTACATACATAAAATCTATATGGGATATCTATAACGGACAGCACAATAGAGTCCTACATACATAAAATCTATATGGGATATCTATAACGGACAGCACAATAGAGTCCTACATACATAAAATCTATATGGGATATCTATAACGGACAGCACAATAGAGTCCTACATACATAAAATCTATATGGGATATCTATAACGGACAGCACAATAGAGTCCTACATACATAAAATCTATATGGGATATCTATAACGGACAGCACAATAGAGTCCTACATACATAAAATCTATATGGGATATCTATAACGGACAGCACAATAGAGTCCTACATACATAAAATCTATATGGGATATCTATAACGGACAGCACAATAGAGTCCTACATACATAAAATCACGGTTTTTTTTCCGTCGGGGTAGACAGAAGCGACTTTTTTCCACATGCTACGACCATGACATACTTCTTTCGCTTTTAATACTTTCATGAACACCTTCATTCATGCTCACCGAGACAGAAGAGTGAGAATGTAACAGAGTCCTAATTTAATCAAAATGGCTGCCTAATTAAATAAAAATTAAATCCTAATTTAATCAAGTTTGTAAAAATCCAAGTATTATAATAATAATAATGCTTGTACAAAAATACCTTCCCTCAAGAGTTTCCAACAAATCCTTCACAAAACAACAACAGAGAGTAGTAGTTCACAGCACCTCGTCGATAAAACTCACTCATTATCGACTTATCTCTACTTGCCAAGACGCCACATACTCATAAAGGGCTTACTTTGGAATGGGGTGTAGTCAGATTTAAATTTTGGGGCAGCTATTTTAGGGTTAATAAATAATTTCGCTTAATTTTTTTTTATATATAATAATTGTTTGAAGTTTTTTTTTTTACATCTGATTTTGATCTCTCTTGGTGATAAGCGATGATGTGGTCAATACTGATCGAATGTGGTCACCGCCGCCTATAAATATCTGCATCACAAGTAGTATTGCACGTGCTTTGCCTACCTTTTGTATAGAGGACTCTTTTTACCCCTCTCTTAAATAGCTGCATGTTGAGCTACTTTTTGGTAGCAAGTCAGGCGGTACATCGATTTATTCCTCCTGCGTCATAATTAATATTAGAAAAAAAACCATGAGTGGAAAAATGACAATTTCCAAAATTATCCAGATTAATAAACAAAACTAGATATGCCATGCCCTATAAGTTCGTTTGTGATAATAAATAAACATGTCTTATTCTTTTCCTACTAAAGTAACCTTTACCAGTAAAATTATTATATTTACATTAGTGGGCATATAGCTGATGTGTGTTCTACACTACATTCGCCGAGCCTCTACTCTAGAACACGTTTAACCCAACGGTTATCGGTTCTACGACAGATATGACCAGCCCATTGCCACTTTGTGGATACTTGTAGTGGGTTAAAGTACTTATAAAATGTAAGCATACTTCTACCCCTCCTTGCTTATCCTGAATACGTCCTGTTTAGAAAGATTTAAGGGGGTGAAGGTGAAACTGAAGGAAGGAGGGGGGGGGGGGGGGGGGGTTAAAGATTATTGTTTGGAGTTAGTCGGGATGTCGACGTGTAATTTAATTCTAAGACGTTTCTACCTCTTAATGATGTGGGATGGGGTAATCTCGGTTAAATATGAATTACATTTTATTGTATGAACATTTTGTCTGAAACTTTAATATTTGTATTCATACACAATACTATGAGATCACACACGGTGGTCGCGTTCGGATAGGTACCTAGTAGGGTCATTGAAAGGTATTGACTATACTTAGGTAAGTTTTTTTTATAGTTGGTAAGCTAGTGTTTTGTGTACTAAACCCATATAAATATTTCAACGTCAACTATTTAAGCTTTCCACTAACCTTTAATAACCTCACAATTACCTCACCCTTAGTATCACTATTTTTACCATTTCTATCCTACTTTTTCTATACTACATTTCTATACTACATTTCTCATTTATACTAATAACAGATAACTAATTACAGAAACCTACATACGTTTTAACCTATACGTGCATATTTACTACTAATAACGACTACGTGTTCTACATAAACCATTCTATAAAATCTCAACCTCAGATATTATTATTATTTGTTATCATCACAAAAGGTATCTACTATTTCATAAATGTCTTACCTCATAATCTCATAAGTTCATACTATGTAATTAACATCGACATAATTAGTATTACTCACTACGAGTTTATAATAATTACATATCTGTATATGTAATGTATATGTATATGTATATGTATATGTATATGTATATGTATATGTATATGTATATGTATATGTATATGTATATGTATATGTATATGTATATGTATATGTATATGTATATGTATATGTATATGTATATGTATATGTATATGTATATGTATATGTATATGTATATGTATATGTATATGTATATGTATATGTATATGTATATGTATATGTATATGTATATGTATATGTATGTGTATATGTATATGTATATGTATATTTATATGTATGGTGTCGGGTTTCATATGGATCAAACGAAAACCGTCGACGGAGGACTCCAAGGGCTACACAGAGAACCCCCATATAATATGTTCCGCGAAAATCTATAGTTTTCGAGAAAATTACGAGTACGTTTTACTTGTTTTCGAGTTAGTCCCCGAAATGTTGCAATTTATTTAGATTTTTTCCCAAACTACAAAGGCCAGAGCCCTAGTTTTTTTGTGGGACTATGAACAATGAATAGGTCTTTCAGGGTAAACTATTTTTTTTTATTTATATTTATTATTTATTAAGAAAAAAAATAAGACATCACATTTTTTTAATTTAGATGATATTTGAACTATTACTTTGAGCAGGCTTTTCTCCAAAAAAACACAGAATAAAAAAAGTAACAACCGATTTTAAAAACTTGTCTGTTATATGGACCTGCTGCTTGCCAAATTTCATGCGGCTACAACAAGAGGTTCAGGTCTAAAAACATAATTAACGAAATAGAAAGGATTTCAATATTCAAATTATTATTATTATTATTTCTTCTGAAATACACTCTGGTAATCTCTTTATAACATCTTCAGTTCTCTGGGTAGCCCTTGGAGTCCTCCATCGAAGGTTTTCGTTTGGACCACATGAAACCCGACACCCTGTATAATAACAAGAATACCGCCGCGACCGTTGTACATAGCACTAGTTGAATATTTCCTCTCTTATCTATTATACACTCTTTATAAGTATTTTTATAGTTGGTAGGCAAGCGTTTGATCACTACCTCACCTGATGATAAGTAAAGATATGATCGAGTTAACCACTACGCGCGTGCCAAAATCTTTTTGAATATTGGTTTGTCAAGTTGTTTGTCATTTGAGTAGCATCACACCATTGATTTTGGACTAGCAACCCGCCCCAGCTTCGGACATTATTATTTCTACATTTTTTGCATATGTTTGTTGCGTCGAGTATAAATAATAATAGTCATATTTCAACCAATTTACACAAAACCTATACACATATTTATTTATACCTTATAGATATTTGTTTCAACAAAACTAGCTGTGCCCCGTGGCTTCGCCCGCGGTAAGAAGTATCCTATAGCCTAATCCATAGTACTGGCTATACCTATACAAAGTTTCAGCAAAATCAGTCCAGCCGTTTGACCGTGAAAAAGTCTGAAACAAATAAACAAAGTTACATTCGCATTTATAATATTGATAAATGATAAAATAATTTTATTTGTTTGTGTTGATAATTACAGAAACCTTTTCAAGTTGTTACATTTATATTATATTTTTTAATGTTATTTATCGATTTAAGCTTTGAAACTCACTTTGTATAGTTTCCCTCAAATTATTTTACTATTATAATGTTTATCGTATACGTCTGCTGAACAAAGGCTGCTCTCATATTTAAATTTTCTGCAAATTCACGTTTCATCCTCAATGTATAATTATGTATCAAACATTATTTTAATTAACTAGTATTTGTATTATTCATATTCTACCCCATCCCTATCAAGGTATGAATTAATCCCATATAAGATTTTAATTGCGGGCATCAAGTGGCTTTTGTTGGCACGCGAGGGTTGACACTCACTGTTAATTCACTTGTTTTATCTACCGTGAGCTCTTTTGTTATCTATATCTATACTAATATTATAAAGAGAGAACTTTGTATTTTTGTATGTTTGTAATGATTTGGCTCAAAAACTGCTGAACCGATTTAAAAAAATCTTTCACAAATATATATAATGGACTTTCGGAATGAAAATAGACTATATATTATCCCGTTTAAATCAAAGGTACATTCCTGGAGACCTAATTTGCAACCTAAGTCGACTAAAAAACGGTCGAAAAAACACGTTTCTTACGAACGCTGCTCAATTGAAAATAGATGGAAGAATATTTTTTATGGAAGAGTTTTACAACTTAATAAGACCTACAAAAAAGTCCTCGATACCATATGTCTATCTCTTAAGGTTGACTCACAGTAACCATTTTAATTTTTAATTTGTTGTTAAAAAATATTACATAACTTCCAAGGCTATTTTCAAGTATATAGTATTAATCCTTATCCAAATAATTACGTTAATTAGCTTGGCCATATATTATAGATTAAAATTGTCCTTTACAGTATCTAATTCAAATGAAAACTCTAGAAGACATCACGGATTTCACATACACGCATCGCAACATTAATAAAATATCTGCAGTGAAACCACAGATTAGGTCATAGTTACACGAAAAATATAATTATAGGCTTAGCGATGCTGTAGATCCCCACCGATCACAATCAATTTGAAGTCAATATGGTATAATAATATATTTTACTGTATAAAGTTCTATCGTATAATATAGTTATGATCTATATATAAACCACCCCGACTAATCTATGTATAATCTTTTCAATAAAAGCATTCCAATGACTCTAAACACGACATTTAAAATCTGAGCTATAAGTTGGTGTGGATTTGAGTATTTGTAGAGTACAAGAGATGTCCCAGCATCAGGTCAATGCTTCCATGTTCTTACAATGTCGTTGAAGAAGAAGATTTTCGAATTGATCAGACCCATGAAATTTGATTTCATAGCGCAATAAACTAAAATAAATTATAGGTAATAAATATTTTTAAAAACAAGTTTTTATCTGGGACAATGAACTAAAATGTTAAAAATAAATTCTAGTAAGTATTTGGCGTGTAGGTACTTACCTATATTCTTAAAAGCTTGAAGCACTACCCGTTTTTCAGGCTAGGTAATTACCATACTTCAGTGCCTCAAGCTTTTAAAAATATAGGTAAATACCTACACGCCAAATACTTACTAGAATTTATTTTTAATATTTTAGTTCATTGTCCCAGATAAAAGCTTGTTTTTAAAAATATTTTTTACTTATAATTTATTTTTAACTTTTTAGTAGGTAGGTATAGATACCGACTACCTATCTACTACCTAAGTATTTAAGAGAAGGCATGATGTTTTAAAATATTCCACGGATATTTGATGTTATTATGGGTAAAGTGCTCTTCAAGGAAAATCAATCGACTCGGTGGGGTTATGTTGCTTTATAACAGAAATGCCATGGCCACCTAACAGCTTCATCATCAGATCCTGGCTATCATTTAAGTGTAAAGTTCTCCTCAAGACGAATCATTTGAGCCCAAACTCGGTAGGGTTACGTTGATTTATCACAGAGATGCCGTGGCCACCTTCCAGCTTCATCATCAGACCCTGGATATTATCTAGGTGAAAAGTTCACTTCAAGACGAATCAATCGAACCCAAACTCGGTACAGTTACGTTGATTTATCACAAAGATGCCGTGGCCACCTTCCAGCTTCATCATCAGACCCTGGATATCATCTAGGTGAAAAGTTCTCTTCAAGACGAATCAATCGAGCCCAAACTCGGTAGGGTTATGATGATTTATCACAGAGATGCCGTGGCCACCTTCCAGCTTCATCACCAGACCCTGGATATCATCTAGGTGAAAAGTTCTCTTCAAGACGAATCAATCGAGCCCAAACTCGGTAGGGTTATGTTGATTTATCACAGAGATGCCGTGGCCACCTTCCAGCTTCATCATCAGACCCTGGATATGATTGAAGTGAAAAGTTCTCTTCAAGACGAATCAATCGAGCCCAAACTCGGTGGGGTTATGTTGTTTTATCATAGAGATGCCGCGGCCACCTTCCGTCTCCATCATCAGACCAGCTCCATGGTACCATATTAGTGTATTGTCACCGAAGATACATAAGTACACCAAAATTGAGTCAAATCGGACATCGGGAAGTGGGTCTAATTTAGCTTCCAAGATTCCACCCGAACATACATGGTGACATACATACATACATACATACATACATTGCAAGTTAAATAAAAGCTTATAAAAAGTTCATCGTTTTATAACGATTGAACGAATTTTCATGAATCAAAGCTAAGAACACTCTCGATGAAGACATCTATCAAACAAAAAAAAAAATTCAATAATAAAATCAAAATCGGTTCATCCGGTTGGGTGCTAAGATGCTACAGACAGAAACACGTTAAACGTATAATACCCCTTCTTTGATCCCATGATTTCATTGATTTTGATTCAATGATCCCACTACCTCTGTACGAAAACCCATGATTCATGAATGCACATAAAACTTTCATTGGTAGGTATATAGCTAGGATTAAAACCAACGACCGTCGGGTCAGAATCAGGGTAACTATCCTTTACGCCAAAGGGCCGTCCAACATCACTACGTAAGTATTATAAAACAAAGTCCATCACTGCGTCTGTCTGTCTGTTTGCAATAATCTCAATAGCTACTGAACGGATTATCATGCGGTTTTCACCAATAGCCAGAGTGTTTATGAGGAAGGTTTAGGTGCATAATTCGTTAAGGTTTTGTGTAAATTGGTTGAAATATGACGATGATTGTTAAATATGTTAATAATTTATATTTGATGCAACAAACTGATGCAAATTTTGTAGGCATGTTCTACCCGTGCGAAGCCGGGGCGGGCTGCTAGTATTATAATATTAGAGGTAGTATAACATAGCCTATATACATAGGTGATGTGGTGGGCAATAGATAATGTTTTATCATAAACTCGCTGCGTCCCGCGGCTTTGCCCGCGTTTAATCCTATTGTAAACGTTCCTCTTGAATGACTTTATCTATTGCTGAAAACTGCATTGAAATCCGTTGCGTAGTTTAAAAGATCTACGCGTACAGATAGCGGGATCGACTTTGTTAGGGTGCCGTACCCAAAGGGTACCAACGGAACCCAATTACTGAGACTCCGCTGTCCGTCTGTCTGTCTATCTGTCTGTCTGTCTGTCTGTCTGTCTGTCTGTCTGTCTGTCTGTCTGTCTGTCCGTCTGTCACCAAGCTGTATCTCATGAACCGTGATAGTTAGACAGTTGAAATTTTTACAGATGATGTATTTCTGTTGCCGCTATAAGAACAAATACTAAAAACAGAATAAAGTTAAAGATAATAGAGGGTCCCCATAGAAGAAACGTGTTTTTTTCGGCATTTCACGCCATCTATGAACGCCTAGTTAGGTAAACGTCCCATAGATGGCGTTATATTGAAATGTCGATCCCTAACATCTTTGTTAGACGTTAGGTGGCGTTATAAGAAACGAAATGTTTATTAATTATTATTTTTTGCTGGCGAAAAATGATAGTGGTATTTTTTGCTCGATCTTATAAAATACTGTAGTGTGGTACGGAACCCTAAGAGTGCGAGTCCGACTTGCACTTGGCCAGTTTATTTTATATTATCAGGCCTGTCGCACTCCGCGCTGTAGCTATGAAACTACAAGTACCTCCGCGCACCCGCTTGGGTTCAAGTTCAGTCAGTTAAGTGTCACGCGCGCTCTCGATCGGCCGCGCGCCTTACTTGTACCTACCTCAATATTATATTCCTTGCTTCATATAGTAACTGTAAAGAGTAACTATGTAAAAAGCAAAGAATGTCACACATAAAATGGTACGTAGGTATAAATCAGCTGAGTTTCATGTTACAAGGGAATTCACGTAATGATCTTTAGGGAATTTCTATCGACATTAAGTCTTGCTTTATTTAGTTAGTTCTAAGATAAATAAATAGGGTAGGTACCTACTAACGTTTACTTCAATTTTCCTTTTTAACCGACTTCAAAAAAAGAAGGAGGTTTCTCAATTCGACCGTATATATATATTTTTATTATTCACGTTATTTAGTTTCTTTCTTAGTTTTAGGTTTTTTTACAATAAAGATATCCAAACAAAAATAGAAAAAAATCATTACAAATAAACAATATTATAAAAAAACCTAAACCTAGAGTGCCGCCAGCAGCGGGGCAGGGCCCAAGCTACCGGTGGTTAGGGCTGCAGAGAGAGGAACCTCCTGACGATGCGTGCCGTGTCAAGAAGTACTGCCTTCTGTATCTGGCCCTTGATCCAGCCGTCTAGCGAGAGTCTCTTGAGATGTTGGTCGAGACTCTTCGCTATTAGGCCGTTCGCAGAAACGACTATTGGGACAATGCTAGTCGAATCAACATCCCACATGGCGGTAACCTCGAAAGACAAGTCAAGGTACTTGCTGATCTTGTCCTTTTCAGTCTTCACGAGGTTCTCGTCATGCGGGATGGTGATGTCAACTAATACTGCCCGCCGCTGGGACCGGTCGACTATCACGATATCAGGTTTATTGGCGACAATAGTCCTGTCCGTGATAACCAATCGGTCCCAATAGAGCAAAGCATGACCATTTTCAAGAACTGGCGCAGGTGCGTACTTATAGTACGGCACCTCAGACTCGACAAGGCCGTATTGAAGAGCAAGTTGCTGGTTGATGATCCTGGCTACGAGGTTATATCTGTGCAAGTACTCGGAGTTACCAAGATGAGAACAACCGGAAATGATATGTCTGAGTGACTCTCCGGGACGGCGGCATGCCCGACATATGTCGACCGTACCGTCCTTCATAATATATTTCCGGTAGTTGTTCGTCTTGATAACTTCGTCCGCAATTGCACAAACAAAACCTTCGGTTTCCCCAAAGAGGTCCCCGAATCGTAGCCAGTTCACCGACGCGAGCAGGTCCACATCGGGTCCCGTTAAGACTCGATAGAACCGGCCATGCAGCTCCTTGCTCTTCCATACGTCCTTGCGGTCCTCGGTGCTCAGCACCTGAGGCTTGCGCCAGTTCTCTTTGCCTAAGGACAGAGGGGTGAAAGTCTTGTCAACTGACACCACATCGCAATGCATCCCACACTCGTTGTTTAGGCAATATTCCCGGAGACTGCATACCTCACGGTTGTGGAGTGTCTTGGCATTTAAAAAGCCTCGACCACCCCATTTCCGTGGGATATACAGTCTCATAACAGACGAGCGTGGGTGAAGCATGCGATGTGATGTCAATTGCTTTCGAACTTTTCTATCCAGGGCGTCTAGTTCAGTCTGAGTCCACCTTAGTATGCCAAAGGTGTATATAAGTAGGGGCATAATCCAGCCGTTGAAGGCACGTACCTTGTTGCCTCCTGACAAAAGACTGTTAAGTACTTTTGTCAGGCGACCGAAGAAACGTTCCTTTACCGACTGTTTTATCCCCCCACTCTCGATACACAATGACTCTGACATACCAAGGTATTTATAGGTGTCGGCTTCGGAGAGAGATCTGAAAGTCATTGTATCAGAAAGTTGTAAATTCATTGAATTAACAACTTTCCCCCGCTGCACGTGCATGACCGCGCACTTATCTACACCGAACTCCATGTTGATGGCGTTGCTGAAAGTCTCAGTGACTTTCAATAACTCCATCAAATCATGGCGCTTCGGTGCAAAAAGTTTGAGGTCATCCATGTACAGCAAGTGTGAAATGACTTCACCCTCTCTCCTAAGCCGATAGCCTAGCCCTGAATCCTCTAATAATGTGCTTAGAGGATTTAGGGCTAGACAGAACCACAACGGACTCAGACTGTCACCCTGGAAAATGCCTCGCTCAATCCTTATAAAGTCCTGCGGACCAGAGAGACTGTCCCAACCACCCGGTTGACGAAGGACTGTGGTCCACTGCCTCATACAAGAACCTAGAAAAGACCTCAGAGTTGTATCAATTTTATACAACTCCAAGATCCTCTCCAGCCAGGTATGAGGCACTGAATCATAGGCCTTCTTGTAGTCAATCCAGGCGGTGGAGAGAGCACCTTTGTTCCGCCGGACTTGTTGGCAAATGGCCGTGTCGATGAGGAGGAGCTCCTTAGTACCACGGGACCCAACCTTACATCCATTCTGAGAGGGGGCCAAAATATTGTGCGCAACAATGTGCGAATTAATTTTAAACCTCAGAATAGATGTAAGAAGCTTGTACAGCGTTGGCAAGCATGTAATGGGTCTATAGTTCTTCGGTTCCGTGGTACTACCGGACTTGTGGAGCAGGAAGGTGACACCGGTTGTCATGAATGTTGGCAAGGAACCAACCTCGAGGGCTTGTTGGAATTGCGCCGCTAAGCAGTCGTGTGAGCATCGAATCCACTTTATCCAAAAGTTGTGTAATCCGTCCAGTCCTGGACTTTTCCCGTTCTGGGCCGTACGGATCGCACAACTAACGTCTTCGGGGCTAATACTAATAGCCCCCATGGATTCGATAGGCTCACACGCGCGCTCAACGACGCTCATCCAATCGCCCTCCGTGTGTTCGACGGGCACCGACCAGATACTACGCCAGAAGTTATTCATGGTAGTAGTATCCAGACACTGCTCCTCATTCACACGTTGATTGGTTCCTTCCCAACCTCGGTATACCTTCCTTTGGTCACTTTGGAAGAGGCGATTTTGATAATAGCGATCTACACGCGCTCTATAGCGACGAATACGGTTTGCCAATGCATAAACTTTCTGCTTCAGAAAGTCAATGCGTTCCGTGACACAAGTCATGTAGTCCCGGGGTCTAATCCCGGTCCCAGCAAAGGCCTGATTCACGAAACGCATGACTCGGGGGCGATGATTACCCCCTCTGAAGCAGATCAACTTCGCAATAAGAGTCCTAAACATATTGATGCGACACTCGATTCGTTCTTGCCACGCAGGGATAGCGGGGCGTCGCGGTATTCGGTCAGTATCCGGAAACTTGACGCGAACAACGCGACACGCCGCTATAGCCGCGCAGTAAAGAATCGAGTGTGTATCAACTAATGTTTCACTAGTCTGCATATATGGGACTAGCAAAACGTTTAGGGCTCCCATTAACGCCAGGTTACGTTTATTCATTGGCAAACGTGGTAGTCGCGGCCTAGAGTCAGGAGTAGTGCGATACTCCAAAATCGCGTCTTCCAAAGCCCTCCTCAAATGCTCATTAGTCTGGGTACTTACGTTAGTATTCGTACAATCGTCTGCGTCTAGCGCAGCATCCGCCGGGGCAGACGTCGAAGCCGAGCCTGTCGGCCCCTGCGTCGATGACACACTGGGCGGGTCCCACGCTAAAGCAGAAGTAGTAGGAATAATAGGTAACGCCTCCAGACGCAGCCGATCAAGCGCAGAGTCGTCCAACAGCTTGAGCCGCTGGATGGCCCGCACCTGATCCGATAGTCGTTGTGCGGTAACGGTGACGGCTGGTTCAAGGGCCTGAAACAGAGGTAGTATCCTATCGCGGTACGCGGTCAGGTTAGTTCCTCCCTCTGTAGCCCCGTAGTAGGCGCGCATGCAGTTCTCATTTAAAGACTGGGTCCATCGCATGCGACGCGCTACACCACCGGTAGCGAGGGCCGGGCGCGGAGCAGAATGCCCCACAGGCCCCAAGCGTGCCGGTAGCGGTGGCCGTCCTCGTCGTCGCGTAGATGGTGGTGGCGGCGGCGGCGGCGTAGGCCCGTCGTCATCACTCGACGAGCTGCCCTCCGGGGGAGTGACAAACTCGTCTCCCGACGATGTGCTCGGAGATGATGCGACGGGCGGAGGTGGTGGGTGCGCGCTATGTACCGCTTGTTCTCGACGTGCTTTCAAACGAGTTATCATTTCTTCTATTTACTTTCATCTCGTATTGTTTGTTGGTTTTTCTCTATTTTCACTATTGACATATTGTGTCATTACTATCACAGTTAAATAATAGCGATGTACTTCGGATTTTCACAGAACAGGGGTAAAATAATCACTAATAGGTGCAGGGTTAATATTGTTGTGAATATGTTGATGCCAAATAATGTGGATTATGGAAATATGTTCAATAAAAGTAAATAAAAAATAAATTTGTAAAAAGACACGTCCGTCAGTTAAAGCGTTTTTTTATTATTATTATTATTATTCACGTTATTTATTTTCTTTCTTAGTTTTAGGTTTTTTTACAATAAAGATATCCAAACAAAAATAGAAAAAAATCATTACAAATAAACAATATTATAAGAAAACCTAAACCTAGAGTGCCGCCAGCAGCGGGGCAGGGCCCAAGCTACCGGTGGTTAGGGCTGCAGAGAGAGGAACCTCCTGACGATGCGTGCCGTGTCAAGAAGTACTGCCTTCTGTATCTGGCCCTTGATCCAGCCGTCTAGCGAGAGTCTCTTGAGATGTTGGTCGAGACTCTTCGCTATTAGGCCGTTCGCAGAAACGACTATTGGGACAATGCTAGTCGAATCAACATCCCACATGGCGGTAACCTCGAAAGACAAGTCAAGGTACTTGCTGATCTTGTCCTTTTCAGCCTTCACGAGGTTCTCGTCATGCGGGATGGTGATGTCAACTAACACTGCCCGCCGCTGGGACCGGTCGACTATCACGATATCAGGTTTATTGGCGACAATAGTCCTGTCCGTGATAACCGATCGGTCCCAATAGAGCAAAGCATGACCATTTTCAAGAACTGGCGCAGGTGCGTACTTATAGTACGGCACCTCAGACTCGACAAGGCCGTATTGAAGAGCAAGTTGCTGGTGGATGATCCTGGCTACGAGGTTATGTCTGTGCAAGTACTCGGAGTTAGCAAGATGAGAACAACCGGAAATGATATGTCTGAGTGACTCTCCGGGACGGCGGCATGCCCGACATATGTCGACCGTACCGTCCTTCATAATATATTTCCGGTAGTTGTTCGTCTTGATAACTTCGTCCGCAATTGCACAAACAAAACCTTCGGTTTCCCCAAAGAGGTCCCCGAATCGTAGCCAGTTCACCGACGCGAGCAGGTCCACATCGGGTCCCGTTAAGACTCGATAGAACCGGCCATGCAGCTCCTTGCTCTTCCATACGTCCTTGCGGTCCTCGGTGCTCAGCACCTGAGGCTTGCGCCAGTTCTCTTTGCCTAAGGACAGAGGGGTGAAAGTCTTGTCAACTGACACCACATCGCAATGCATCCCACACTCGTTGTTTAGGCAATATTCCCGGAGACTGCATACCTCACGGTTGTGGAGTGTCTTGGCATTTAAAAAGCCTCGACCACCCCATTTCCGTGGGATATACAGTCTCATAACAGACGAGCGTGGGTGAAGCATGCGATGTGATGTCAATTGCTTTCGAACTTTTCTATCCAGGGCGTCTAGTTCAGTCTGAGTCCACCTTTGTATGCCAAAGGTGTATATAAGTAGGGGCATAACCCAGCCGTTGAAGGCACGTACCTTGTTGCCTCCTGACAAAAGACTGTTAAGTACTTTTGTCAGGCGACCGAAGAAACGTTCCTTCACCGACTGTTTTATCCCCCCACTCTCGATACCCAATGACTCTGACATACCAAGGTATTTATAGGTGTCGGCTTCGGAGAGAGATCTGAAAGTCATTGTATCAGAAAGTTGTAAATTCATTGAATTAACAACTTTCCCCCGCTGCACGTGCATGACCGCGCACTTATCTACACCGAACTCCATATTGATGGCGTTGCTGAAAGTCTCAGTGACTTTCAATAACTCCATCAAATCATGGCGCTTCGGTGCAAAAAGTTTGAGGTCATCCATGTACAGCAAGTGTGAAATGACTTCACCCTCTCTCCTAAGCCGATAGCCTAGCCCTGAATCCTCTAATAATGTGCTTAGAGGATTTAGGGCTAGACAGAACCACAACGGACTCAGACTGTCACCCTGGAAAATGCCTCGCTCAATCCTTATAAAGTCCTGCGGACCAGAGAGACTGTCCCAACCACCCGGTTGACGAAGGACTGTGGTCCACTGCCTCATACAAGAACCTAGAAAAGACCTCAGAGTTGTATCAATTTTATACAACTCCAAGATCCTCTCCAGCCAGGTATGAGGCACTGAATCATAGGCCTTCTTGTAGTCAATCCAGGCGGTGGAGAGAGCACCTTTGTTCCGCCGGACTTGTTGGCAAATGGCCGTGTCGATGAGGAGGAGCTTTTATTATTATTATTATACTCTTTATTCAATTCACATCACGGGCTGCAAATCGCCCGGTCCTTTGGAAGGCATTGACGGAGCCGAAGCCAACGTCAAGAGGCCCTTTACAATATTAAATTAAATAAAAATATGATTTGTGGATGGAGACATGAAAAACTATAAAAAGATGGTACTATAATTTATTATGGCTATGAATGTGTGCTGCTTGATGACTGTTTTCTGGTCTATGGGATGAGGTACGGCACCCGCTAATTATGCCTCATTTCAAAATATTAAGGCGAGTGGTGACTAGCTATACACTGAATGGACCCCCCATAAAGGCGGACCGTTATGTCGGCGCCGAGGGGCAACATTGGCGTGGATAGCTAAGGGTGTTGAGAGGTGTGCTGCACTTTCACTAAACGCTACTAGCGGCTTTATGCCTTAAACACTTCCACCCTGGAGCTTTGGTCTTAGCTCTTGCGATTCCCACCACTGGCCGGCCGGTCAAGGCAAGCCGGGGGTCAGAGGGTCTCATTTAGCCCTCACGGGATAGGGGTCCGCGGTGTCGCCACTCACCGTCGGCTCGCCACAAAGCCGCCCCTGCGGGATTATTATTATTATTATTATTATTATTATTTTAATGTTTGTTCGCGGATAACTTCGTCGTTTATGAACCGATTTCGATTATTATTTTTTTGTTCGAAAGGAGATATCCCAAGTGTGGTACCATGGTAATTTTATCGAGGTATGATAAGTATCTCCAGAGATATTGAGATAAACATCTCAAAATTGGTACTGAAAATGAATAGCGCGGCATTGAAGTCGGTTGTTTTTTAGTTTTTAAACGATATTATTTTCTTTCTTAATGATTTTGTCGTGTCATACGATAGTCAGATTTTTATAATCGGAGAGTTATTGTTATTAAAGTACTTATAGATCTCAGATCACTGAGATTCACTGAGATCTGATAAGTATCTCCAGAGATATGACGATAAACGTCTCAAACTTGCTACTGAAATTGACTCGCGGGGCATGGAAGTCGGTGTTTTAGTTTTTAATCTACTTCACAAAAACGGAGGAGGTTCTCAATTCGACAGTTTTTAGGGTTACTTACCCAAAGGGTATCAACGGAACCCTATTACTGAGACTCCGCTGTCCGTCTGTCTGTCTGTCTGTCTGTCTGTCTGTCCGTCTGTCACCAAGCTGTATCTCATGAACCGTGATAGTTAGACCGTTAAAATTTTCACAGATGATGTATTTCTGTTGCCGCTATAACAACAAATACTAAAAACAGAATAAAGTTAAAGATAATAGAGGGTCCCCATACAAGAAACGTGTTTTTTCGGCATTTCACGCCATCTATGAATGCTTAGTTAGGTAAACGTCCCATAGATGGCGTTATATTGAAATGTCGATCCCTAACACCTTTGTTAGACGTTAGAAGGCGTTATAAGAAACTAAATGTTTATTAATTATTATTTTTTGCTGGCGAATAATGATAGTGGTATTTTTTGCTCGATCTTATAAAATACTGTAGTGTGGTACGGAACCCTACGAGTGCGAGTCCGACTTGCACTTGGCCAGTTTATTTAAATGTTTGTGACCTCAGAACTCTGTCAGATCTTAACCGATTTGAAATTGAAAATTATTTTTTAGGGTTCCGTAGTCCTGATAAGGAACCCTTATATTTTCGTCATGTCCGTCTGTCTGTCTGTGTGTCTGTCTGTCTGTCTGTCTGTCTGTCCAAGGTTTTGCTAGGAGACCGTTAGTACTAGAAAGCTGAAATTGTGTAGGTATGTGTGTATATCAATAACGCCGACAAAATGGTGAAATAAAATATTGGATTTTTTTTTAAATATATTTTTTTATTTTGATATTCAACTATTACAAAATAAAGTTTTCCTAGAATGAATAAAATACATAATTATGTATTTCCTCGAAAAAGTGAGTCGGCTCCTACACTATTATAATGTTACAAGTCAAAAAACCTACGATTCTAGGCAAGTGATACTATTGTCGCGTTATTTAACTTACGCAATCTAAAACTTTACTCAATTTTAATTGAACGTCACGTATTTTAGTTTAACTGTAGTACTTTTATCCTACCTCGACATTAAACATTAATGTAGTACTTATTATCAGTAATGTACTCATTATATTGTTCTACGAGTATTCTTCTACCAATTAAAGGCTTACAAGTTTTCTCATAACATTCAACCCTATAGTAAAGGCCGCGAGTTGACCGAGTAATTCAGACTCTCGCGGTGCGGACTTACGGTGCATTTTACTGTGCGCAACACGCGGTTCATAGTTACTATTAGTTAATACTGTGGCGCAAATACAAGGTCGCACCCGAGGCGTGAAGCGCATTTTGAACGTTACTAGCGTTGTAACTAGATTTAATCTCGCATTTTTGCTCTCAGGGAGTGCAATTTCTGTACTTGTACTATTAATTATTCTGTGTATTATCTAAGATACTCGTATTACTATCATCATTTTACTCAGCCGGTGTCAGTCCACTGCTGGACAATTAATTTTAATGATAAAGGTTTTTTTTAAAGTACTAAGCCTACTACAAACTATGTGGGTCCAGTGGCGCAGTGGGAGACTGGTCGGCTTTGACATCAGAGGTAGCAGGTTCAAATCCCCGCCGTGCACGAATTGATTTTTCTATCAAAACATTTATAAGCGCATTTCATAGTAAGCCTCTAGTTTATTATTCATTCTGTGCTCTAATGAAGAAAAAACATTGCTAAGAAACTTCCAGCAAGTTGGTAGGACACTGCCTTGTATATTATGTCTGGCCAGCTACCACCCTCAAGTCGGAAAATCTGTCGCCAAACATCTAATGTGTTCCAGCAGCTTTCCTTAAGAGCCATTTCGCAGTCTAGGCCTAGCATGCTACCATCCTCGATTGCGTCATTTACCAATAGGTGAGATAGGTTTTTTAGGGTTCCGTACCCAAAGGGTAAAACGGGACCCTATTACTAAGACTCCGCTGTCCGTCTGTCTGTCTGTCTGTCTGTCTGTCCGTCTGTCAACAGGCTATAGCTCATAAACTGCGATAGACTAGATTAGACACTTAAAATTTTCACAGATGGTGTATTTCTGTTGCCGCTAGAACAACAAATACTTAAAACAAAATAAAGTTGAAAATTAAAGGGGGTCCCCATACAAAAAACGTGTTGTTAAACGCCATCTATCTAATTAGTTTCAGCAAAATGACATAGATGGCGCTAGTAAACGAGCCCCGTCTTTCTAGATCGCGACCAAACCAAATATTCTTGGTAATATCAATTAATCAAATTGTTAAACATTAACTTACGTAATAAGTAGTCATAGATGGCGCCAACAATGCATAATTGGGTTAACAAAATGCAATCCACTAATTTCGTCGTAACGATACTTCGCACCGTGGCTTAATTGGCAAAGCACCGGAACATGTTATTCCGGAGGTTGCGGGTTCAAGTCCCGTCGGTACGATGAAATTTTGGATTGTGTTTAACAATTTACAAAAAAAAAAAAAACATAAAGTGTGAAACACTTAAAAGAAACATAATAATTAATTAATCAAATATATGAGATTGAAACTCTGTTATCTTTCGTATTGTACGGAACCCTCCCTAAGTGTGTGATAAGAGACGCGATGGTGACTCGCGCTTGGCCAGTTTTATTTATATATCTTATAGGCCAGCGTTTGACCACTATCTCGTTAGCAGTTGTAAACAAGCGATGGTGTGGTCAAAGATGGTGAGGCTAAACTTCGAATACTCTGACTCTCAAGGGCTGTGTGCTGCCGGAATACCGTTAGGTTGTGGTAACATATTTTCACTTTAGTAGTGATCAAACGGTATCCTAATCCTAACTTTAATACTATAAATGCGAAAGTAACTCTGTCTGTCTGTATCACTTTCACGCCTAAACCACTGAACCGATTTAAATGAAATTTGGTACACAGATAGTCTAGAGCCTGAGAACGGACATAGGCTACTTTTGAATGCGAAAAGAGGGTTGTAAGGGGTTGAAAGGGGGGATGAAAAGTTGTAATTAAGTATCGTCATTTTAGAAGCTAGAAGCTTGAAACTTATTTTGTAGGCTGTTAATTTGATATAAATAAATATGACATTCAAAATTTTAAAAAGTTTTATCCTCAAGGATGTAAAATAACAATAGGGGATGAAATGTTGTATGAAAATATGTAAGGTTTATGTTAATGATCTACTGAACCGATTTAAATGTTATTTGGTACACTTATAGTTTAGGGCCTGAATAAGGACATAGGCTACTTTTTAATGCGAAAAGAGGGTTGTAAGGGGTCAAAAGGGGGGATTAAAAGTTGTATGGAAGTATCATCATTTTTAAAGCTAGAAGCTTGAAACATATTGTTTAGGCTGTTGATTCGATATAAATTAATATGTCATTCAAAGTTTGTGAGGGGGAAGGGGGAGGGAGAAGGAGAAGGGGGAATGAGGGGAGGGGAGGGAGGGTGGAAGTGAGGGGAAGGTGAAAGGGGAAGAGGGATGGAAGGTGAGGGAAAGGGGAGGGGAGGTGGAGTTGGGGGAGGGGGAGGGGGAGGGGAGAGAGAAGTGAGGGAAGGGGAGTGGGGGGAAGAGAGATGGGGAAAATAATAATGTAAAATAATAAGCCTGAATATTTAAAAATGCTACCCAAAGACACTATTCCACGCGGACGAAGTCGCGGGCACTGCTAGTACGATAATAAAGCTTTTACAAAACAAAATAAAAAAAGGTTTTTTAGCTGATGTTCTGCCTAGTCGTAAGCAGTCACTTTCGCTTATCATGGACACCTTCAACACCAGGAATGTTGCTGATGCGATGCCTACCGTACTCTTTTCAGCTTTCTCTTAGAATACCCATAATTAAGATAGTATTAGAAGATTTCCAACTACCCTCACGCTGCGACTGGGCTTGATAGTATAAAAGCGGACAGCGAGCGGGTATCATGACATTCATGACTTCCCCTTCCCCCCTTGGATCTCGTGCTGTATAGACGTGTACAAATACTTCCTTCGTGCCTATTAACGAGCCAAAATACGTCTAATTATATTATTTTATTTAAAATAAAATATAAAATCTTCAAATTGCGAGCACAAAGCCAAACAAAATATTAGGAGCACATAATACTAGTGAAGCTACATCGGTGAGCGAGCAGAAGCGGACGACAGGCCCTACACTAGAGAGAGTGAAACAACATTCGTTAATTAACTGCTGCTAAGCTAACAAGGCGAGCCCCGCTCATCTACCTGCACGCGTCATCAGTCAACCGGTTCGGACCCACTCGCCGCTGGCCGACTACGTCATCGAGTCCCTACATTTGCACCTCGCCGTCCGTCGAATTGTGTGCGCAACATACTTCACGCGCCCGGCCTACACACACATCTGCTCTCGCGCGCTCTGCGCATAGATAGCCCGAACTTCCGAGTTTACGAATTCACGCCATAACTGCACAGTCTTTTACGGACCCAAGTTCAGATATACTCATAGATAGGTATATAAAAAAAAAAAAATACGATGTCGGTACAGCGGTCCCCGCCTGTTCAACTAGACACCCCGCGAGTCTTAACGCATTATAACTCAGACACAGCTATTAACATGAGGAATAATGAACTCGACGATCCTCATTTTAATATAACTAAGCGCCAGAAACGTATTTTAGAGGATGTTACGTGCCATCCCGGTTCTTCCATTATGGAAATAAAAACACTTATGTCTGATATGAGGGACCAAAGTGAGAACAAGTTCGAGTTATTAACTAACGCACTCACCACTGTTATAAACCAGAACCAAGAGATACTGAGCTCAATCGCTACCCTAGCTAAAAACCACGAAAATCTACAATTGGAGGTTCAATCTCTAAAGCAGGAAAATAATGAGTACAAACAAAGGGTTTCCAAACTCGAATACGCCTTAGATCTTCAAGAAAGGCAAACTTATTGTTCCACTCTCGAAATACGTAACCTGCCCAACCTAGACAAGGCAAATAAGTCGGAGATGGTGGACATTGTTGTAAAAATTGGTTCAGCGCTGGGCCTTGAAACCCCTATTCTGGAGTCTGAGATTAGGGACGTCCACCGTGGAAAGTCTGAGGCCTTAATAATTGATTTCACTACTTCGGCCAGAAAAGAAGCTCTTATTTATAAGTACAGGGCATTCAACAAAAGTCGCCGTGAGAAAGGACAACAGCTATTAAGCTCGGAAAATATTCACATTCCAGGGAACCCGCGTCCGGTCTATATATCGGAATATCTTACCACTAAGATGAGACGTATATTTTTCGTCGCACGAGACTACTTCAAAAAAAATAACTTAGCCACAGCCTGGACTTCGCATGGAAAGGTTTATGTGAAGCCAAGTAAAGACGCAACTCCTATTCGTATACAGGAAGAAACGGCACTGGAGAATTTAATAATGTGACTAGTTCTAATAGATCTTTTATTGCCATATAAAAACCGCTTTAGTAGCAATATTTTAACATTGTTTTTGTGTACGTATTCTGTTATCTTTTATTTTTTCTATGTTACTTTTGTATTATTTTGTGCCGCAAAACACACCAAACCACAACACAACAATCAACACACACAAACACCTAAACATTCTACTCATTGCACCATTCACAAGCGAGTCAACTATGTAGGTATATATGTAGATATTCATGTTCATCCTTACGATGCCACCACAACCCATTGGCTGGGCTATGTACCAACCAGATCAGAGCTTTTCCTGTTGTTAAGTGGGGGAGCGGAAGTCACGCGATGGTTGTCATCCGTGACTATTAAACCACCAGTTAAAATTGTAACTTTTTAAATAGATGCAAGACATAGAACAAATAAGTTCGGATCTGGACTCTGTACAAGTGGCCACAGCAATAACCTGTGACATCGACGACGTGAAAAATTTTATATCACCTAACAACACTCGCTCATACAATCTAATATCTCAAAACATACGCAGTATCAACCGTAACTTTCCATCCCTCATTACTCTTCTCCATCGATCTGAAACATCCTGGGACTTCATAGTGCTGACGGAATGCTGGCTACCCTCAGCGAGGTATATACCTCCACTTGACAATTATAATCACGTCACAACCAATGCTCATAAAACACAGAATGAGGGTGTGATTATATATTACCATAAACAGTTGAGCATCACCTATGAAGAACCACAACTCGCCGACGCTAACTGCCTCCTAATAAAAACTAATAGTCATACTTGTATTATCGGCATTTATCGTCCCCCAAGCCAGCGCGATACAACTAACTTCATTAATTCACTGGACACATTACTTTCGAATCTGAATACTTTTAAAAATATAGTATTATGTGGCGATATAAACATAGATATAAGCCCTAATAGCCCAGACAGGCGCAGCTCAGACTACCTAATCGTCTTGGCTAGTCATGGCTTGCTCCCAGGTCATACATCGTCAACGCACGGCCGCACATGCCTGGACCACATGATGCTCAAAACAAAACAAGAAGCTACTTGTCTGATATTCGAATCGTCCATCACTGACCACGACTGTGTAGGTCTAACATTAAAAAAAACTGTCCGACAAAACTATTCAAATCCTCAAACTCACCGCATAGACTTTGAAAGCTTAGACGTCACAATGAATAGCTTTAATACCCAGCCCATACTTGACTCTGATGACGCTAACAAAGCTACTAATATGCTTGTTAATTACTTAACAACGGCAATAAAGCAAAACACTACAAGCCATAAAAATTCCAACCGAAAGCGAATACGTAAGCCATGGGTTACAAAAGCTCTAATCCGATGCATGAGGCATAGAGACAACCTGCACAAAAAATTAAAAAGAGACCCTAATAACGAAATTTTAAAAGTATCTTATAAGCGGTATAGAAACTACTGCACATCTCAATTAAAAAAGGCAAAACGTCAATATGAAAAGAAAGAAGTTCATATGGCAAAAGGTAACAAAAAAAAACTATGGGAGGTTATTAAAAAAATCAATGGCATGGGCAAAACAGTTGACAAGTCATCTTGTCTATTGTCTCCAAATCACCCACAACAGAGTGTCGATGACGTCAATAGATTTTTTGCCAATGTTGGTAAAAACTTAGCTTCCAAAATAAGTCCATCTCTAAATAATTCTTCGTTTTCATGTCTCAACTCTCTGACAAGTCCACCTAACTCGTTAGTAATGCTCTCTACTGACGAATGTGAAATATTCCACATTATCAAGTCACTAAAAGATAACTGTGCAGTGGGCATAGATCTCATTTCTTCAAACATCCTGAAGCGCTATATGCATCTTCTTATTGCTCCGATCACACATATCTGTAACCTCGCCTTCTCTACCGGAGTATTTCCACACGCCTTCAAAACCTCGTTGATTAAACCCATACACAAGGGTGGTGACAGAGACTGTGTCAATAACTTCAGGCCAATTTCCATATTACCAACTTTGTCTAAGATTCTGGAGCGTCTAATGAACCGTCGTCTAATCAGCTTTTTGCAAAGCAACGACCTTCTATCTCCGTCTCAATATGGCTTCCGGCAAGGCATTTCAACTGCAGACGCCGTACACGACCTAGTTGATTCTGTCATAAGAAATATGGATCAAAGAAGAAAATGCATCACCGTTTTCCTGGACCTGGCAAAAGCTTTTGACACAGTCTCTATCCCACACCTATTAAACAAGCTCGAAGTGATCGGAGTAAGAGGTTTACCGCTGAAGCTGTTTAAAGATTATCTAACAGGAAGAAATCAGCGGGTAAAAATCGATAATTGGCTTAGCGAAGATCTTGCAGTAGAATACGGTATCCCGCAGGGTAGTATCGTCGGTCCAACCATTTTCCTAGTGTATATTAATGACCTGTGTCAGCTGAAGGTCCATGGTGGTAACATACTTACCTTCGCGGATGACACAGCGATTTTTTTCAGTGGTAACACATGGCAAGACGCTTTCGCTGTTGCCCAGGCGGGATTTAGTAAAGTTACAGACTGGCTTCAAAGTAATGTCCTAACATTAAACGTACCTAAGACCAAGTACATGACCTTTGCATTCAAAAAAAGCTCACTACCGTCTTCATCCGACAAAATCATAGCTCATGTTTGTGACGGCACTGTACCCACCTGCGACTGCCCTTGTCTTCAACGTACCAGCATCATCAAATATCTTGGTGTCACTATCGACGAAACGCTCACATTGAGACCTCATATAGATTTACTAGTGACTAGGCTCCGTAAGTTAATCTTCATTTTTAAAAGCCTGAGACACGTCGCCGACCACCACGTCATCAAAATGGTGTACTATGCGTTGTGCCAATCTCTGATAGAATATTGTATCACATCGTGGGGCGGTGCTGCAAAAACCCATATAATTGACGCTGAGAGGGCACAACGTGCCATTTTGAAGGTTGGAGCTGGTCTGCCTTATAGGTTTCCAACGACTGACCTGTACGAGAAATGGCAAGTACTTTCAGTGAGACAGTCTTTTATTCTGCGCACTGTCATTAAATACCACAAGCAATTAAAGTACGAACCAGACCTCGTAAAGGACAAACGTAGAAAAGGAATCGTGTGGCAAGCCCAGTCCCTTCACTCGTCTCTATCACGGCACTTTTTCTGTTACCAAGGACAGTATCTTTATAACAAACTGAACAATAAACTCTCACTACTCCCGCTTAACACCCATATCTGCAAACAACAAGTGTCAATATTCCTGCAGTCACTCAATTATAACGACACTGAAAATTTAATACACATGATTATTTGAAAATTCCCACAATAACAAAAAAAAAGCCTTACTTAACTTATTCTTCCTTGCTTAACATAACATTATTATTCCCACCTTTGTTCTCTTCCTGTCTGTTGTATCCTCTGATTTATAACCAAAACAATTAAGAAACTGTAAAAGGAACACACCAATAATATTATAAGTACCTACTTCTCATTCACTGCAAATCCTCACCCACATACACACATACGCACACATATACTCGTACCCAGAACACACACACACACGTAAGTACGAGCTCATGTACGCACACATAGACACAAAAGCTGCAACGTTACATCCCCAATATGTATTTCCTAATTAAGTTTAGTAATTTAAGACGTCATTGAACTTCTCACCATGACATTTAAATGTATTACTGTATAACTTTCATGAGGCTCGCAACGTTATTTTTTACGATCCGCGGGAGGGCACTGGTGACCTGTACTACAGGTTTTTTCAAACCTATTTCAGGCACCAGTCTCTCACAACGATAGGGTACATGTGTATAACTAGCCTTAGACATTTTATAGACATTAAGAACCCATTGTGTGAGAGAAATAAATGATTTTATTATTATTATTATTTATTATTATTATGACTCAGTCTTCGTGTAGCCGTCGTACGGTTCGGACGTAATGATTATGTTGTTAGCTTAGACACATTTTGTAATTGTTATTATGTTGAGGTTCTGTGGCATTATAAAGCTGTGGGTATTATGATAGTGTTTATTTTTATAGCCTTTTTAGCTAAAAATAGCTTATTAACTTTAGTTAAAACAGCTGGCAGTGACTGGAGGAAAAAAGCTGAAGACAGAGCTTAGCGGCGTGCATTGGGAGAGGCCTATGTCCAGCAGTGGACTGATGTGGGCTGGTAATGATGAATAACTAAAACAGCCGACTTCCATGTCCCGCGAGTCAATTTCAATTGCAAGTTTGAGACGTTAATCGTCATATCTCTGAATATACTTGTCAGATCTCGATTAAATTACAATGGGTCCACCTCGAAATTATATCCAACCGATTAAAAAAATAATCATTCGAATCGGTTCACAATTGACGGAGTAATCGTGTAACATACATACACAAAACAAAAGCAGACGAATTGAGAACCTACTTCTCTTTAGAAGTCGGTTTAAAATTATAATACTAACTCAAAGATGCTAACTGAAAGCTGGTTCCACATTATAATACCTTCATGTGTGTGGTAGGTAGCTTCTATCTAACCTAGCTGTGCATGGGAATATTTCTAAGAATATGGGTATTGGGAATGAGCTTTAGCATAGACATCAATCTAACTTTAGTAATTGTGTGAGCTTATTTTGATGCTAGCACAGAACAGATAAATTATTTAGTTATATTTTAATTTTCTGTAGATGCTAGTTTATTAAACTTTCCTAAGGCCGCGTTTTCACCAGAGATGTTCAGAAAGCTAAGCGGTGCAAGAGGAAAAATTCAACTTTATTCAAATTAAAGTATCACTTTAATTTCGAAGAAACACGTCATAAATGGCGAATCCTATTCGACCTTTGAAACAAATATTACTATTATTTTCTGATGTAAACACATTATCAAAGTAAGTATACACACTTAACTATAGCCATCTACATGATTAATTCACTCCACATAAATCAAAATAGTCCAGTTTATTGCATCAAATCCAATTGCAAAACAATTACATCATAGGATCTATAGCATTGATGTTATCGCGTATCAAATCGGCAAACTGCCCAAACGGGCAACACTACCCCAGTGTTTCACACAAAAGCTGTCCATTCACAATAAGCCATTTATAAAAGCAATCGCCATAAAACATTTATATTATCGATACACACGGTCGATAACTCGCGACCAGCGCCATACTATCACACTACCTTTGGTGGTTGCAGACGAGCTGCACTTTTGTTTCTGAACTAAAATATTGTTTATGTACTTATTTTATTTGAAAACAAAAATAATATAATTAAAAAGCAACAATGGTGAAACAACAAACGGAGTCAATAGCGATTATTTTTGTAAGCTTTTCAATGTTCCATACTATAAGGGCGCCAATGGTACTCAATTACTGAGATCCCGTTGTCCATCCGTCCGTCTGTCACAGGGCTGTATCTTCTGAACTGTAATAGATGGAAACTTGCATTTTTCGAAAAGAGTGTATTTTACAGCTGTTATTTATAACAATAAATAATTAAAATTAAATAAAATATACAAAAATAAAGATGGCACATTGTTTAGTTTCATCAAAGACATGCACGTCGTTGTTCAAATTTGTATTATGTTTGAAAACGTGAATTGAACGTGACTTATGTGATGTCGATATAGCTATCGACATTATGTTTCAGCTACAGTGCGAGGCTGGACGCGTCGGCGTATGTAAGTCACTTTAGATTCCCCTTTTTAAACATAATGAGGTATTTTAGGAACTTAGGAACTTTACAAAAAATATTTATGGCAAGCGAGACATATGTTTCGTTTGAAAGAGAAAAATAGCCATTGTAATTACCGAGAAAATGCAAAACAAAATAGGTAAAGTAAAATTGCATTTTTAACCGACTTCAAAAAAAGGAGGAGGTTTCTCAATTCGACCGTATATATTTTTTTTTTTTTTAATGTTTATTCGGGGATAACTTCGTCGTTTATGCACCGATTTTGATTATTCTTTTTTTGTTCGAAAGGAGATATCCCAAGTGTGGTACCATGGTAATTTTATCGAGGTCTGATAAGTATCTCCAGAGATATTGAGATAAACATCTCAAAATTGGTACTGAAAATGAACATTGAAGTCGGTTCTTTTTTAGTTTTTAAACGATATTATTAACTAACATTATGTGGTGTCGTTTAGAAAAGTCAGAGGCAACTTCTAAAATTATTATGTACGGTTAGCAACACTTCCTGTCAAATAAAACAGTATCCCGTCTGCCCTCGTACTTTATGATTACCAGATAAAAATACACTCAGATTTATGGCAATTTTTTCTCTTCCGATAAATAGTTGTCTTAAAGGGCGTTAGGGCGGGCCTACCTCATTTTTCCGAAGGTGAATTGCCTTTTTTGCTGATAAAGAAATGACTGATGACCCTAGGTGGGCGATACTTTGGTGGCCGGATTTATTATAAGGGTTTGTCGGATGAATTATGGGCTCTGTATGTCCGGCTGGGAATAAACACTGATTTAGAGGATTTTTTGGTTGAAAATATTAAAGAAATGAACGCTGTGAAAATGATTAAAGGAGATTTTCAAAACCCCGAATTTTTTCAGGCAGGCTTAAATAACTTTGAATTTCTTATCGAATCGTGTGTTAAAAAAGAAAACTATTTAGATTTTAAAAATAGCCATAAAAATATATCCATAAAAAAGTTTTAAAATATTGTTATTCTCATTAACATTTTTAGGGTTCCGTAGCCGAATGGCAACAAACGGAACCCTTAAAGATTCGCCTGTCTGTCTGTCCGTCTGTCCGTCCGTATGGCACAGCCATTTTATTCCGAAACTATTAGGACTACAGAATTGAAACTTGAAGGTAGATGTATTATTTGAACCGCTTTCCGATTTGTATACAAAAGCAATAAATATAAAAGTTTAAGGGATCCGATACATGGAATTGAAACAAAAAAATGCTTTTCTTCAAACCTATACGTTTATGATATTGAGGTTTGTAATCATTATTTCTCAAAGACAATCATTTGAAAGATAGGCGCGTCTAAAGTGGTAAAATGTGTGTCCCCCCCGCTCTAACTTTTAAAGTAAGGGAGTGAAAAATCTAGAAAAAATATATTCTGTAGATCTCAATAAAAACTTTCAACGAAAATTGGCTGAACGAGATACAGTCAACGGTTTTTGAGATATAGCGACCGCAAATATAACTTTGTTTTTCATACAAACACTATGAAAAACAAAGTAATTTTTTTGGTGGCGAAAAATTAGATCGCAGATACTTAAACACTAAAACGACTTTAAATTGTTTGTGCTCTGTAAGGAAATGTATCAAGCGAAATCTGTGAGACTCGACATCTAGGCGAGATTAGCAACATTAGGTAACAGGCGCAATGCAGTTACGCACATAATCACAATCCAATGTTCTGCATACCAGTTTACTCGTATATTATCAACAGACTTCAACACTTCCCATTAGGCGAATTATGCTCTTGTGCTGCCTTACATAAACAGTAAACTAGCTGATACCCGCGACTTCGTTCACGTACACCAAGAATTTAGCAGCATAAGTTCATCCTTATGCTATAAAATATTTCCTTATTACATTTTCTTAAGATCGGATCGTACGTTTAGGCATGATTAGGTTACAAACAGACAGAGCGACAGAGTTACAAACTTTTTTATAATATTAGTCTGGAAATATAAACTAGACAACGTAGTTTAATGAAAGTATACCTAACACTTTTTAGACCTACAAAGTTTAGTATCTAAATGCGTATAATTGACGGCCTTCGCATCCAACGTGTATACAAACAAGCCTAACTATGAGATGAGCACAATGCTCTCGGTATAGATAATGTAGAAGAGCTCGTTAAAAAGTTAGCAGCGTGCGAGAGACACCCAGCGTGAGAGGTGACAGGATACAGGGTGTTGCGTTTAGATCACGGAATTCCAGGCAGTATTGCTAATAAATAAAATTGAAAGAAAAACATTTATTTCGACAACATCATACCTCGTACACAACAACAATATGTACAGTAATAAACAAACTTTTGAAATTTCAATAGACAAAATATGTATAAAAATACAATATTACAAAATAATTAAAACTTAAGAGATTGTCCAAGTATTTGTACTACAGAGAAGGAATTGATTTTGCTGAAGTGTACAGTACCTGTGGCCTAAATAAGTTTAGGCTCAGCGAAATGCTGCTGCAAATGAAATGCAAACATTATCATTATATATCATTATTTATCATTATATATCATCAATAAAATATTATCATTCTCAGGACGTTGGATGTTGGTAAGATAAGTTCGTCATAAGTTATCTCTATCCGTTTGCTGAACCGCGTCTAATAGATGAAATAGTCAAGCAAAGCCGTCAAGGATGGTAGCACGCTAGGCGTAGAATGAGGACTAGCTCTCAAAGGCAGCTGCCCTTCGCAGCAGCTGTTGGAGCACATTAGAAGTTTTGGCGATAGATTTGCGAACTTGAAGGCGATAGCTGGGCAGGCAAACACTTAACACTGTCCAGCCATCATGTGTAATATGTATAAGTGCCTGGAAGGCTTGTTTCGATAGGAAACGCGCAAAGTATAGCACACGGCTAGAATAAGTTACCGTTATTTTTTTACGAAACCCTAGCAGATATACTATATTGTAGTGGTAGGACTTCTGCTAGTCCGCCTGGGGCGGTACCACCACTTTGTTAATGTATTATATAAGTAATAAAACAAAACTAGCAGAATAATATCCTACCATCATTATTTAGTGGTCAGCCCAGCATTTGTTTTATTGTTCTAGATATATTTAAATTTAAGAACAAAAACATATTTTTGTCGACATCACGCTGTATCATTAAGATAGGTAACAACCTTAAGTAAGCGTGTTTTGTCTCCAGTTAAATCTTTGTTCGCGGTGATCCTCAAATGTTACCCCCCTCCCCCCTTTCCTGTCACCTTTCCCGTCACTTGCGACATCAAACGCGGGAAGTGACAGGAAGCGGCCTATTGTCTTCCTTTTTGGGGTAATGAGTCGGTTGCCAAGTTATTTGTAAAGATTAAGCTTGGATAAACTTGAAAGTGATTTGCTAATACAGGGGGGATTGGAGTAAATATCAAAACTTCAATGTAAAATCACATCATCATCATCATCATCATCCTATACTAGTCCACTGTTGGACATAAGTCTCCAATTGCACGCCACTGATCACGATATTCGGCTACTCTCCATCAGCTTGCAAACATCACGGTAGTATTTATTATATTAGCGTGCAAACATCATCGCTCCACCTGGTCATGTTTATGTTCAACTAGCGACCCGCCCCGGCTTCGCACGGGTGCAATGCTGAGTAATAATTGTTAATATCGCCGCAACCCTGCATTTTAAATCTGAAATATCTTCGAAAACACTCATTTAAATTACATGCTGTAAAAAGCCATATTGATCTATATTAAATGCAAAATGTATTTTATGGTGTTGGTGAAAATGGTTGTTAATTGGATAAGGATTAATGCTGTATTTCTTAAAATCGCCTCGTAAATAAGCCATTTCTCGTAAAAAGTAAAGGTGTTAATAATATAATAGTTAACTAAAGATAAAAAATTGTTATTGTGGGTTATCCGTAAGAGACAGACATATAATACCATCGCGGAAGTTTTTAGACCTTTTTAAGGTGTACAATACTGTAGTATATTATTTTGATCTATCTCGTAGAGTTCAGCCAGCGTTTGTAATGTAAGCGCAAAAAAGTGTTTATTTAGGACATCACATTAATTAAACCTCTGAAATTATCAGTGTTCCTCTACAATACTATGCATGTATTATACATGACCTCTTGAACCACTCATTTATTTTAAAAAATCGTATTAAAATCTGTAAAACAAAAACTATGAGGTTTATATTATAGGTTTGTAAGAATAAAACAATGTATCTTTTTTCATATTTAATAAATATTATTTTATAAACTTAGTTTAACTAGCAGAAAAGTTTATCATAAACCATTCCATACTTTATCGAGGCCCGGTGAAACTGTCCTTTAATCTAATTATTTTAATTACAATTTATACACGTGTTTTATCTTTTTATAATTTCTTACAGACACATCGATACTTATAGTCACAGGATGACACTTTGTTTCCTCCACAATATTTAAAGCAGGCCAAGGCACATCTTTGCAGAGCATAGCATTTTTCTATAAACAAAAAATATTTTATTTTATTATTAGGTTTGTTATACCTGTCAGATAAGCACTAGACCGCTATCTTTTTTTTATATATAAATATAGATAATAGATATATATAATATAGCAGAAAACTAGCATGCGGCCAACCTAGTGGTAAGTGGTTACCGCCGCCTATTAACACCTGCAGTACCAGAGGCAATACTGGTGCGATGCCTGCTGTTGAAAGAGGAATATGAGAGTGAGCCCTCTCACAAATACGCGAGTTTCGGTGGTAAAATTGTTGGGAGGGTGGGATCACTTCAAAGAGCTCATTAGAGCCTTTGCCATGATAATCTTTATCTCACATGGAGAAGATGCAGTCTGAGATGATCCAAACGAAAACCATCAATGAAAGTACCAAAGGTTACTGAAAGCATATTCTGTATGTATATTCTGTGAAAATACATAGTTTACGAGAAAATTGCGTTTTTCTTGTTTTCTATTCTAGTTGGTGAACATTTCAGAAGACAGTTTTGGATAGCTTTTTTTCTATACGGTTCTCGTTCACCAAAACCGGTAATCGTTCGTTTCACCGCCATCATCCACTTCGGCAAGGACTTTATTACACCATAAAGCGCATCATCACTGCGATCGCAGACAATTTTGAGGGCCCGGCATTGACGCCAAATGTACCAAGCGTAATCTCCACCGTGCACCAATCAAATATTCTAAAAAAAACATTTTGTGCGTTGTTCACATTGGTCCTCCAGTAAAGGAAAAACATCGTTAAGAAACCCCCAGCCCCCGCATGGTGGTATGACACTATCTAGTATCCGCCTGGCTTTATAAATACTTTCTAGAATTTGTTTTTAACATTTTAGTTTTTTTATATAATTTATTTTTAACTTTTTAGTAGGTAGGTATAGATACCGACTACCTACCTACTACCTAAGTATTTAAGAGAAAGCATGATGTTTTAAAATATTCCACGGATATTTGATGGGGCTATGTTGCTTTATAACAGGAATGCCATGGCCACCTTACAGCTTCATCATCAGATCCTAGCAATCATTTACGTGTAAAGTGCTCCTCAAGACGAATCATTTGAGCCCAAATTCCCTGGGGTTACGTTATTTTATCACAGAGATGCCGTGGCCACCTTCCAGCTTCATCACCAGTCGCTAAATATCATCTA
Source organism: Cabera pusaria (assembly GCA_954871355.1). Classification (NCBI taxonomy): domain Eukaryota; kingdom Metazoa; phylum Arthropoda; class Insecta; order Lepidoptera; family Geometridae; genus Cabera; species Cabera pusaria. The sequence continues at coordinate 27,663,692 of OX940894.1, forward strand.
GGTGTAAAGTTCTCTTTAAGACGAATCAACCGAGCCCAAACTCGGTAGAGTTACATTGATTTATCACAGAGATGTTGAGGCCACCTTCCAGCTTCATCATCAGACCCTGAATATTATCTAGGTGTAAAGTTCTCTTCAAGACGAATCAATCGAGCCCAAGCTCGGTAGAGTTACGTTGATTTATCACAGAGATGCCGTGGCCACCTTCCAGCTTCATCATCAGACCCTGGATATGATCTACGTGAAAAGTTCTCTTCAAAATGAATTAATCGAGCCCAAACTCGGTAGGGTTATGTTGATTTATCAAAGAGATGCCGTGGCCACCTTCCAGCTTCATCATCAGACCCTGAATATCATCTAGGCGTAAAGTTCTCTTAAAGGCAAATCAATCGAGCCCAAATTCGGTGGGGTTATGTTGTTTTATCACAGAGATGCCGTGGCCACCTTCCGTCTCCATCATCAGCCCAGCTCCATGGTACCATAATAATATCATTGTATTGTCACCGAAGATACATAAGTTCACTAAATTTGAGTCCAATCAGACATCGGGAAGTGGGTCTAATTTAGTTTCCAAGATTCCACGCGAACATACATAGTGACATACATACATACATAAATACATACATACATACATACATACATACATACATTGTAAGACTTTAGAAACTGAGTCAACTTACCATGAATATGCATCCTATGTAAATGTAAACCATATCTTAATATCTCATTATTAATTATTTTTAAATCATATTGAGCTTTAACAGCCATTATTAACGTTAAAAACAAAAATAAAACGCTCTTCATGGTTCTTTCTTTTGCAAACACCAGTTGAATACATAAAAGTAATAAAATCATCTAATATTATATGCAGAAAGGTCGTAAAAATAATCAATATTTTCACGCTTACTTGGTCCAAGAATGTTTATAATTAAAAAAGTGTTTTTTCCTATATTTATGTTTTTAATTCTGCCACGCATATTTATACTGTAAATTTATTTAATTTTAATTATAAGTTTAACTTAATTATTATTTTAATTTAATTAAGATCTTAGTAGATGTTATAACTTATACCTAGATATTTATGTACGCTAGATGTTTATAAGCCTGATATTCTGATTTCTTTGTCCATATTAGCCACCTTACAAAAACCGTCGTTCTCACAAACGCATCGGATCTCTCGTGATATTAAACTATGTAGCGGTCTAAGATCAGCATCGTGCTCGATTGTATGTGGCAGATGATGAATGAAGTGTTTGGTGGACAACTACGCTCCCAGTTACACAGATGGGTCACAGTAAAACTGGCAGGGAACATCACGTTAGCAACGACTTAGTTGTGGGCTATATTGATTCCATGAGTTCTAATAAAACGAATTTAAAAATCAGTTAAATCCTACGAGTACCACATTTCATTAACCTCAGTGATGCGATACGCTAGATTCGTTCTTTTGTGTGTCCGGCGCGGATCAAATCACCCGGTTATTTGTGCGCGTCCGCCCGACCGCAGCGGATTTCGCGGGCAGGGCCGTATTCATAGGGTACTGCTGGAGATCACCCTGGACAGACATTCACGTCGGATGAGGACAAGAGAGGCAGACCGACACCGACAGTTCAGTCCTTGAAAAACGTAATGTAAATATACTGTGTCATCCGCCGCCATATCTCTCTTCAACACCGCACATTGAAGGCCGCCACTTTAGTCACTGGAGTGAGTAATCCATGGCATTCCATTTTTATTCATCATCATTCATAGTTTGTCGTCCGTGCAGTGTGTGCAACAGTAGGGGGATCCCACTCTTGGATATAGGCCTCTTTTCGTTCTTGCTACGGATTACGATACTGCGCTCTCATCATCGCAAAAAAAGGAATGTTATAAGTTTGACGTATACGTGTGTGTGTGTGTGTGTGTGTGTGTGTGTGTTTGTGTGTGTGTTGTGTGTGTGTGTGTGTGTGTGTGTGTGTGTGTGTGTGTGTGTGTGTGTGTGTGTGCGCGTGTGTGTGTGTGTTTGTGTGTGTCTGCGACATCGTATACAAACAGATGAACTGATTTTGATTTAGTTTTTCATTTTTGATAGGTGACTTAATCAAGAGTGTTCTTTGCGTTGATTTATGAAAATCCATTAAGCTGTTTTAACATTATGTAATTTTATTATAGTAGAAGATGACGCTATAAGATTAACTTTCATAGGTCTGATAAATTCGAAATGCAGTATCTTTTTACTTTGATGATATCGTAAGAACATGGCAGCATTAACTTGGTTCTGGGGCATTTCCTGTAATCTGCATAATAGTCAACTCCAGACCAACTCACAGCAGATGTCGTATTTGGGCTGATTGAAATGGCCTCAATGAAAAGATTACACTTACTCACATTTGACAGGTATGGTTTAAATTTTGAATTTCATAGATATTGCGTTACTAAATAAAAATATTTGACTTCCTTGGTAAGTCCCTGTATGCGGACATTCGACAGCTACGTGCGAATATTTGCATTGCAGCGAATTTAAATAGTGCCTTTATTGGGAGCAGTCATTTGTCGATTGCGGCACTTGCGGCATGTTGCAATTTTTTTAAAAATAAATGGATGTTTCTATGGTAGATATTGTATGATATTTTTTTACTTGGACATTGACATTATAAAAAAAAAATAAGTAGCTGATTTAAAATGTAATGTGACACCTGATAGGTTATTTTTTAGCCTTGCCACCCAAATTACTTCCCAAATTTTTTATACTTTATACTTCTAGCAAGATTAGTACTTTATTTTTTCATATTCATAATAAATCTAAGTAACATCCATCGCCCAAACAGCGCCTAAATCCAAAAAATAACCTACCTAATAAAAAATAATTATTTAGATAAATCTGATAACTACCACAATGACGAAATTAGTCCCGTCGGTACGATGGAATTTTGGATTGTATATGACAATAATATACAAAAAATATTTAGTGTGGTGAGCCACACCGCGGCATCCTGCGATCTGCGGGCGCGATCTCAGTACTTTTCAATTGTATTCTGATCGCGTTTGGTGTGAACCAGTCGGTACAAATACTACTGCGCTATCTGATCGCCGCCTAGATTGCGCACGCAGGACGCTGCGGTGTGTCCGTACCGTAACAGTTCAAGAAACAATATTATCTGATAACTATCATGTTTCATTTAAAATAAAATATACAATATTGTCGCAATTATACCGAAATTCAGAAAATAAACACGAACACTATAAAACTTACCGATTAACATCACCAATTTCATCGCACTAAAATCGAATAGGCCTCGAAGTCATATTCGCAATTACCCGGTATATTCGCAATTGAGGGGCATATTTACGCATCAAGAGCAAATATCCGCATCAGGGGCATATTTGGCAGGGATGTTTGCGCACGAGAGGCCGGATTAACAGTTGTCAGTTTGTACCGCAATCAACTTAACCGCCGATGTCCACCGATTGCTAAATAAAGCTGAAGACACACAAGCGTGTGAAACTGACTCTTCAATAGATTATTTTTATTTAACTTATTTAACTAAATATCACTTCAATCTAGATAGGGCAGTTTGGAATCATAACTAAACGGTGGGTATCGGCCCGTTGGCGTAACCTGGTCTAACCCGAGAGTCACCGGTTCTAGTCTTAGCACCAATGGATTTTTTTTTTGTGCATGCATACCCATGCAAAACCATACGTTGTACCCGACATACAGTACAACCCGAGTCATACGATTCTAGGCCTATCCTCGATCATATCATTGCTTTCCTGCTACCAAGCGATAGTGGTCATCTTGGTCAAATTTTTGCCTTTGACCAGGCAACTAAATGGCTCGATCGATTTGTCAAAAATTTTGCACTCATTTTAGTATAGTACGTGCCACCAAAGATGAGACTTGACACACCGCGTAGTTTATATAGATTTATAATAGGTCTCGTTAGCGGTACAAGGACTGAAGCGGGAAGGGACCAGGTGTCATCGAATCGGGTCCTTCCCGCTTCCCCGATGACTTTTGATCTCTTCCTGCCACTAAAGTATAATTTCTCCAACAAACACCACAAAACACACAAAAATGGCAATTATGCCTCGCGACGTGATGAAGGCACGTTATAGAAGCGACGTGAAAGCTATTATGTCGCTGCGTTATAGTGACCCTAGTTTACCTAAAAACATAAGCACAATTTTGACAGTTTATTAAGTGGATAGCACCAGTGACTTTAGTAAAACTGTAGAGGGTTTTCCAAACTCGCCCTGAAACACGGCTATAATTATCGCGTCAGTAAGTTTTACAGTGTCCAGCCGTGGACAGTGATGGGCTGATGATGATGATGAAGTTTACCAGTGTGTTTCCAGCCTCACCTCTTGTCAATTTGGCCAAACCGTCAACACGGCCATGTAAAAGTATCGACAGTAATGCAATTGCATTTGTAATTATGCTTTAATTCGCCCTGATAGGTGTCGGTACGATTGGACTGGAGATTGGTAAACTACTTTATTGAACGTTGAGGGTTAATTTTATGAACAATATACATTGATATACGAAATTGGCACGAATATTTGATATTAATATACAACTAATTTATTTAAATGCTATTAAGTTATTATCAAAATAATACGATATACTTTTTGTAATATTAAAAATATATTAAACAATTTTAAGATACCAATTTTTTTCAAATTAGTAAGTACACTACTTAGGGGCATTTTCACTGGTTTCTGACAATGCGTTAGATAGTTATTTGACACATGACGTCATATAAAAGCTATCAAAAATCTGTCAGATTTCTTCATATTAGCGATATCAGGACCAGTGAAACTGGCCCTTAACTTTTAAACAATAAAAATATTTTAATGTAGTTTGAAATATTGTGCACAGACCGTTCTTTTACATAATCATTAAGTATTAATTTTATAAGAAACGTAGTACGATTATTTCATCTCACTCGTCGTTACAATTTTACCTTGGCCGTATATTTTTGCAATAACAATTATCTTTATCTTATTTATTTGAACGATATAAAAATAAAACAGTCTTAGCACTGTATGAAAATCCAGCGCAATTGACAAAGCGACATTGTCACATCATCTCCCGATGCAAGTTGTTATGATTTGGGCGTGGGTGTGGGGCCATTAAACGTGCGAGTTATTACCGCTTCGCTCACTGCCTGACAGCGTGTTTATGTACCTGAGTTACGGAGGAAATTAGTGAATTACTTGTGGAAAGATGGAATAATCGTGATTTAAGACGAACATGTTGACTTATCTTTTTTTATCACTTCTTTCATATTAATTATATAATAGTTTTAGACAACCTAAGTCTGCATAGGGACGACTGACACGCAAAACGAAACCAAGGATTTTGTAAGCCTTTACTAATACTGTAAGAATCTTTGTCCTGACATACTGACTGACTGACAGACAACGCACAGCCTAAACCACTGGTCGTAATACTAGACATTTGGATGGTATATTTGTCTTAGTGGTGTACTAACAAAAAAAAAATCCAAAATTCACCCTTTTCGTGGATGAAATGGGGGTTCAAAGTTTGTATGGAGAAACAAGATTAGATAGTATTTTCTATTCGAAACTTCACACAAGTGCTTCAATAAAAAAATAAGTAAATACGTGTTTCAGGCTTTTTTGAAATTCCAAATGAAATCAATATAATTTCGGATTGCGCTGAAATTTGCCATGCAGATAGTTATTTTAACGTAGGTATCCGCTAAGAAAGGATTATTCAAAATTCACTCTTTAAGGGGATGAAACGGGGGTTCAAAATTTGTATGGAGTAACAAGATAAGATAGTCTTTTCTATTTGAAACTTCGTACAAGTACGTCAGTTACTTGGTACTTGGTACTTGGTGCGCGGGCTGGTTTCCGCAACTAGGCCGTTTATCGGCCCTTTTTGCGTGAGGTTGGTCGCGCTTATTCAAGCCACCCGATGTCAGCGAGGAATGCCAGCAGCTCGCTGATGCCGGCGCAGGCCCCTCGCATCGTCGTCGGTGACCCGAGGAGTGTCCTCCGCTGTGACGCCACGCTGCTGCACTCCAGGAGTACATGCGCGGCCGTTTCCTCGGCCTCCATGCAGCCTCTGCATAGAGGACTGTCGGTGACACCTATGGTAAATAGGTGTTTATTAAATGAGCAGTGTCCGGTGACTACCCCGACGATCTGTCGGAGTTTGTCACGTTTAAGGTTGAGCAGTTTACGGGAGTATCTCGGATTTAGGTCCGGGAATGCCTCCTTCGACTGCCGACATTCCTTAATACCTGCCCAGTAGTCTTGATGTTGTTTCCTGATGTTTTCTCTGATCCAGGCTTTGATTTGGCTGAACGGTATAGGTATCATTGGTTCTACTCCTGCAGGGTGCAGGTTAGAACCTCTCCTTGCTAGTTCGTCTGCCGCGTCATTACCTCTGGATCCACTATGGCCCTTTATCCATTGAAGAATGATACGGTTGTGTTTACCCACCTCTTGCAGAAGATGATGGCACTGTATGATCAGCCCCGTCGAGAAGTCATACCTTTGCAGGGCTCGTAGTACAGCTGCACTATCGGAGAGAATTCTTATGGTATGATCATATACCTTCCTTTGTAGCACAGCTGAGGCCGCCTGGATTATACCTACACATTCCGCTTGGAATATGGAGTTGTGTGCGCCCAGGGGTGTTGATATGTGGATGTTGAGGTCGTCTGAGAAAGCCCCCGCACCTGATCCTGTATTCATTTTAGATCCATCTGTGTATATCCTCACTTCATGTATGTTAGAGTAATCACTAGGATCTTCGTGTAGTTGTATGGTATAGTGTTTTGTGAAAAAGTATTGTTTAGGTACCCTATCATATATAGATTTCATCATTGTATTAGATGTGGCGATGTCGTTTATTATATGTGTGTGGGTTGCGTGATAATTTATTTCCCAGAGATTTAATGCTTTAAGCCTGTAGGCAGACGCGGCTGCCTCTTGGTGAATGTGTAGGTGCAACGGGGCCAGACCCATCAAAACCTCAAGCGCTGCTGTCGGGGTGGTTCTCATACAACCCGTTACCGCTACACAAGCTAATCTCTGGAATTTTAATAGTTTGTTTATGCAGGTGTTTAATTTAGTTCTAGGCCACCATACCAGGGCTCCGTATGAGACAGACGGTCTTATTACTGTATTGTATAGCCATAGGGTTATCTTTGGGCTTAGTCCCCATGTCTTGCCCATCATTCTTCTACATTGCCAAAATGATATGGTAGCCTTATTTATTTTGTTATCAATATGTTTCGCCCAATTTAGTTTGCTATCGAGGGTGACGCCCAGGTACCGCACCTCATCTGACAGTTTTAGTTCGGTGTCGAAGAGGTGCGGTAAGGCGTAGCTGCCCAGATTTCTTTTATTTGTGAACATGACCAGTTCTGTTTTTGCTGGATTCACGTTTAGTCCGTAGTCTATGCACCATTTTTCTACGATCTTCAGTGCATTGTTCATTAGATTGCATGTTACGCTAGCAAAATGACCTGGTATTAGTATAGCTAGGTCATCTGCGTATCCTATTGTGAGAAAGCGTTGTCTGTTTAGTTTAGTGATGAGGTCGTTTGCAACTATGTTCCATAAGAGCGGTGATAGGACGCCTCCTTGCGGGCAGCCTTTAGAGACCAGCCCTCTGGTGGCGCCTGATGTCTCAACTTGTACCACTCTTAATTGAAGCATGTTGATGACCCATTCTACTAGTGTTTGTTCTACCCTGTGTTTATCTAGGGCTGCTTTGATACTACTGAAGTTAGTCTTGTCAAAAGCTCCTTCTATATCAATGAAAGCGCCTAGACACAGATTTTTGTTATTAATATTGCATTCTATAGTTTTTATCACTTGGTGCAAAGCAGACTCAGTTGATTTACCCGAGCTGTAGGCGTGCTGGTTTGCATGAAGTGGAATTGTGTTTAGATAGTTGTCTCTGATGTACCGGTCACATAACCTTTCCAGTGTCTTGAGAAGGAAGGATGTGAGGCTTATCGGCCGGTAAGATTTTGGATTAGTATAGTCGCTTTTGCCTGGTTTGGGTATGAATAAGACTCTGACTTCACGCCATCCTTTGGGTATATATCTGTGAGCGATACAAGCCCTAAAGATACTTGCCAGTGTGCTTATTATAAGTTCAGCTCCCCATTGGAGAAGTCCTGGGAAGATCCCATCCAGGCCAGCAGTTTTATAAGGTTGAAATGTGTTAATTGCCCACCCAATTCTGTCTTCCGTCACGACCCGTTTCGCAACGCTCCAGTCGTCGTCGTGGGGGTCTATCCGGTTCGTGGTTTCCCATGTAACGGTGTCTGTGATGAGACAGTCCGGGAAATGGGTTTCCAAAAGTAGGGTGTTAGTTTCAGTTTCTGTCTTGGTGTATGTGTTGTCATTGCGTTTGAGTGTTCCTATGCTGCGATTTGCATCTAGGGATAGGATTTTCCTGACTCTATTCGCTTGTGTATTATTTTCTATGTTTGTGCAGTAGTTTTTGAACGACCTTCGACTTTTACGCCGTATGCGTTTCTTGTATTCGGACTGTGCTTTTCTGTACTTGTCCCAGTCTTCATCGTCGTAGGTGTTCATGGCTCTGTTGAGGCGTTTTCTTACCGTAGCTCTTAGTCTGTCCAGGTCTCTGGTCCAGCCTTGATTCCCTGTGGTGGGCTTAGGCGTGGTCAGCGGACATGCGACTTCAAAGCTTTTGGTTAGACTGTTGGTTAGGTATGTTACTGTTTGTTCTATCTCTTCCGTGTTTGTTGTGTGTGTACCTTGTGTGTGCCGAGTTAGGTTGTGTTCCAAGGAAGATTTGAAAATTACCTTGTCGGTCTTACGGGGGTTACGTCTGGGTACTGTTGGTGTGTTGCTTATTTTTAGTTCAAATCTGATCCATCTGTGGTCCGAGCACGAGGATTCCTCCGACACCCTCCAATTGTTGACGATGTCTTGAGCATTGCTAGTTACCAGAGTTAGATCTATGATGGTACTACACCTTTTAGTCACAAAAGTAGGTTCTGCACCGATGTTTGCTAGAGTGAGATTTGTAGTAAAAAGATAATTTACCAGTTCTTCTCCTCTGTTGTTGGCTGCCGGCATACCCCATAGGGGATGATGAGCGTTGGAGTCAGTTGCTAGGATAAGTTTAAATTTGTTTAGTTCACAGTATCTTACCAGGTCGGTGACGTTTTTCGGTGGGATGTCCTCGTCAGCGGGCATGTAGGCTGACGCCACGATCACCTCCTTGTCCTCCTCACCAGTGTTCCTCAAGAGTCTGGCGGTGGCCAGATCCCTGGAAAGGTACTCAGTGAGGGGCAGTGCTGTTATATTCCTGGGAATGTAAATGCAAGCTCTGGGGTTAGTGCAGTTTGAATCTAAAACCAACTTACCGCCTAAGCTATTGAGACCACACACACGCCCTGCCCTAATCCACGGCTCCTGAATTAAGGCGACGGTCTCATTTTTGTTTGTTGCCCCCAGCACTCTGCGCAGGGTAGCCGTAGCAGTGAGGCTATGCTGGAGGTTGCATTGGATGACGTTACTGTAAGTCGAGGGTGTCTGGGTCGCCATCACTTAGGTTCCCCTCATCCTCGTCTTCGTCAGTCTCTCCTAGCACATCCTCATCCTTCCTCCAGGTATCCGTCCTGGGTACAGCGTCAACAGTCATGTCTTCGGCTGTTTCCCTAGAGCTGGAAGGTTTAGGAGAGGAGTGTGCCGGAGTGGCTGCTTTTGCCTTGCCTCCGTCATCAGTGTTGTCCGAATCTGGTTTGGTGCTCGGTCCCGGCTGGTCACTTCTCGCGCTGTCTTTATAAGTCGACGGCGGCTCATCTTGCAGCGACCCATCTGCCGCATAGAACCGCACGTAGACATTTCCGAGATTGTGTCCCAGACGGCGCTCGTTGTCTAGGAGAATGGGAACGACAGTCTCTGGGATCCCCAGGGTCAGGAAGAGGCTCCCATCCTCTTGTGCAGTGTGGCTGTACACCGTCCAGGTAGGAATCATTGCCCACTTATTCTGCTTGTTGAGGACTAAGCTTGTGTGCCCAACGTTGGCTTTACAGTCTGGCAGGAATAAGGCGGCTCTGACCCTCCTGGTCAGTTCGCTCTGCTTTTTGACAACAAGCTTGGGGCCTGTCGTCTCCGGTATTCGGCTTAGGGCCGTTCGTAGCCACTCCAGTGAGGCAGCGTTCTCGCACCACAACTTCAGAGCCCCATCCCCTATGATGGGTTTACCTCTAAAATTGGGAGCGAAATCGTTATTAGGGTCCATGACGTCCTCCAGAATTTGACGGTTCAGGAACTCCTTCACTGTGGTCGCTTGTTCTACACTAAGTGGTCTGCTGTCCGCCCGCGTGACCGCCACACAGAGTTCGTTCGTGACGATCTCCGAGTAGCTGATCGCGGTTCGGCGGGAGCTGTCCAGCTTAGGTTTTTTCCGTTCCCTCGGTGACACCGTGTCGTCCAGTCGCGTCCGCTTGCTTGACTCGTTATAAGCCGGAGCCTCCGCTGAGCGTGCGATCGCGATGGCTGCTCGCTTTTTGCGGTTGTAGCGATTGTCACGTTTGTGCCTGTACTTATACCCTTTGCCTGTATGTGCTCCTTCAGCTGCTACGTCAGATGCCTCCGACGAGCTTGCTTTGGGGGCGACAGGTTTGGGGGCTTTGTTCGGTTGCTGGGATCCACGCTCCTCGTCTCGACCCACGGATCCGGCTACTGCCACGGACTGGTCCGTGGAGTTTGCTGGCGGGGCAACCAACTTTGGAGCAGTATCCCTGCTGTTTTGCCTGTTTTTGTAGAAGAAGCTGGGTCCTGGCGTGTTCCTCTTGGGTCCCTCTGCCACTGACATCGGTTCCCTGAGTTTCGCCTCCCTTGCTTCCTCCCGTTTACGTTTCTGTTTAAGTCGTAGTTTTTGACTCTTTGTTAATTTCCCTCCCGAGGCTTGAACAGCCTGAGAGGAGGCGACTCCTGAGTTTGAGGCTTCAGCTGTGGGCTGTTTCCTCTCCTTCCGGGGTCCCTTATTCTTTTTGCCCTTCGGCCTAACGAACCTCCAGGCAGCAGTGTTTTCCTCCTCTACGGCAAAAGCCGCAGCAAGGTTTTCCACCGCCTCCCCAATTGGGGGTAAACATAATTTCGCGGCTGCGCTTGTTTGGTTATTCGACTCGACAAGATCCATGTTTAGTTTAAATCGATTCATCGTCTCGGCTCCCCACCCTCCACGGAGCCCGCACCTTTGGGGATGTTGTAGCAACACCAGGGCTACCGAGACAGATATAGAGGTGGTGACCGCGTTACCCACGAGCCTAACGACACTAACCAATCCGACGCCAAACCCGCCAGAAACAGCGAGCATCGCCGGCTGTAGGCCCCATCGGTCCCCCCCTCTAGCCAGGCAAAGCTGAAGGCTGTCGCCCGTACTGAATAGGCAAAGTCGGCTAACCTTTGCCCTCCCGTTTTGGAAGAAATCCGCACCGAAGAGGAGTGTTGCTAAGGGAGCGGTACCAACCCTGACCAGTCCCCGCTCAGCCACCAGGTTTGCTTCATCCTTCCATACGGGGCACCACGTACAGTACAAAATACGTGGGTGGTCACCCCCCGCTTGTTATCACTCAATTGGGGATAACAAGCCCACAGAAACAGACCACGTTGTTCCCGTAGCGGACTTGTTGGGATGTTTGGTAGGAAGGTAGGATAGGAAGGATTATGGGTGGGTGGGAGTCTCAAGAATTACGCCTCGTAGTTTTTGTTACATCTGTTCCTTAGGGGACCAGATCAAGAACGGGGCGGCACCACGTGAAGGAAAACTACTTAGACTTGCTATGGATGTCTACACGACCTGCGCTCCTTTCCATAACCATTCACCGAACCTGCTCACCGGACAGGTGGCCAGGTTAGGGTTAGTTCTGAGCAAAATAACGACCTAACCCCCCCCAAGTACGTCAGTTAATAAATAAGTAAATATGTGTTTCAGACTTTTTTAAAAGGGTAGGGTAGGGCAACAAAGTCTGCGATCAATATTGTTTCGGATTGCGCTGAAATTTGGCATGCAGATAGTTATTTTGAAGTAGGGATCCGCTAAGAAAGAATTTTTCAAAATTCACTTTTTAAGGGGATAAAACGGGGGTTCAAAGTTTAATCCGATTTGGCTTTTACTTCTTTGATGTTTATTATGATAGAAAGGTTTTTACAAAATAAAAGTTTTAAGTAAATAAAATAAGTCTTTAACGCGGAGGAAGCCGCGGGGAACTTCTAGTTATTAATATGCTGGACATTATCCGAAAAGAAAAGTTTAGCATCCATCCTAATGCCAAGGTCTACAACTATATCTACTCTTTTTAAGTCTATTTTATTGATTTGATAATTAAAATAAATACTTTTTTTTTTTCTCGTGAAAGAGATATATTGATATGTACTTGTATTTATACCTATACGTTTGTCAGAGTAGTATGCTTTTATCCTAACTAAGACAGACTGCAGGTTTATACTCATAGGAGTTCATTATTAACTGACTTCACAAAAAAGGAGGAGGTTCTCAATTCGTCTGTATGTATTTTTTTTGTGTGTATGTTACGCGATTTCTCCGTCAATTGTGAACGGATTCAAATGATTCCTTTTTTTAATAGGTACGATAGGTTTTTTTCATGTATATTTTTGTATCATCCGTGTACATAAGAAACTTTGCATAGTGAAAACATCTACCAATATCGTACAAGTAAGATGCGGTTGATACACAAGCATATTCAGATGTGTTGTATGTTGTATAATATGTTGTTACATGTCATGTTCTTACAATATCATCGACGTAGGAGGACTAGAAATTTAGACTTTATTATGGAAAGCTAAGAACACTTTTTATTAAGTCACCTATCCAACAAAAAAAACTAAATTAAATTCGGTTCATCCTGCCACAGACAGACACACAGATACACAGATACAAACATCAAACTTACAACACCCCTCTTTTTTTGTAGGGGGTTAAAGAATAAACGCTGGTATAATTGTCGTATTGTTTATTATGATCTGGGCTTCAAAACAATAAAAAAAATTGCTTATAAAAATCATCGCTAAAACTTCTTTAGCAGTATCCAGTTAAATCGGCAAAGTATTATAAAAATACCACAAAAGTGATAATGTCAACAAACACTTTTCATTCCCAACTTAATCGCAAGCAGCTCTCTTGTCAAAACAAAACTTTTCTCTGATCGTATCCTAATTGGGATTCTTTATACGACTTTGTTGTGGGATTAATTTGTCCAGCAGTGGAAATGTGAGGCGTAAACATACCTTTCACTGACATTTGTATAATACACATTCAATGTAATTGCAGTTATTTGTAACTCGGTTATAATTGGTTTATTATTTTGTGTAAGTTTGTTTAATAATTTTAGATTTACATTTATCGTGAGTTTGAATCATGATTATAAACTACCGACTATTACACTCATTACTGTTTGTTTTCGACTGTCTCGACCTAGGTTTCGTGCATGTCCGATCAATTCCTCGGACGTTTACGCAGCGAGATTGCGACAACTACACGAGTGGTCGAGACAGTCGACAACAAACAGTAGTGGGTATAATAGTCGGTAGTTTATAATCATAATTCAAACTCACGATAAATGTTAATCTAAAATTATTAAACAAACTTACATTACATAAATCAGAAACAATTATTTTGAAATGCCAAAATGGACACACATACTTACATATCTCTTAATAGTTACTTTCTCATATAATAGGGGTGAAATAAAATATTTCAATAATATTGTTACCTATATAATTGTATATATTCATTGTGACCTCGATAACAATGGCCCTACACCATTTGACATTGAAAATGCAATGAAAATATGCATAAGTAAATTATACGTCAACTTTAAAACTACTCGTATTATCTGATTGCATTCAATTGGCTCGCGGATAAATTGTTTATGAACATATGATAAATTGTTGACAGGCATATAACATTTATGAATATCACAATGTAAACAGCTGCAGTGGTGTTTTTTTATAATCTTTAAAAATACTGCAATGATACTGTCTTAGTACTAGATATTATAGGTATAATCTGTACAATGAAATACTTGATTGCTGTGTGGCCAAATCTAAATTTAAAAGGTACCGATTGACCATTTTCTAACCCATTCGTCCTCAGGTATATATATAGTTTTTAGAATCAATGTAGGACCTACATTGTAGGTGTAGTGTGTAGTGGGTTTTTTAGGTTAAATACACCCTAAACCATTAAGATTTTATTTTATTCTTAAAATATTTTATTTTCACAGAGCAATAATTTTGTCCATGGTTTAGGCTATGCTTGGTAAATCAATTTTTAACCGACTTCACAAAAAAGGAGGAGGTTCTCATGTTATGCCGCGTACAACAGCAAACAATTGCATTTTAAAATTACAGATTATCCTGAAATTTAGCAAATAGTATCTATCTGTACCTGATTGGCCTCAATGAACACATAAAAAAATATTAATGTGTACATTCAGGGAAAAATTGTTAAGACTCAACTTAGAAAATCTGTCGCCAAACATCTAATTTGTTCCGGCAGCTATCCTTGAGGGCCAGCTCCCATTTTAGGCGTAGCGTGCTACCATCCTCGACCGCATCATCACTTACCAACAGGTGAGATTGTAGTCAAACGCTAGCCTATATTGTATAAAAAAACCCTGTATATGAAAGTGGAAACCCTACTACGAGTTTATTATCTAAGGCAAGCCTACAGAGTTAAAAAACTACATTAACGTTACCTACGCCTCACCGCGGGGGCTAATGTATGAGAGTGGTTTTACGTGTACACCTCACCGGGGCGACGCTCTGATCTCACAGTTTTTGCACTACTTTACCTTTAGTATGAACAAGATTAAACGCAACTTTGAGTAGGTATCCACAGACTTATATGCGACACTTGGGTTAATTTAATCGATTCCTGGTTACGTTTCTATGTCTCGCTTAGAAGTCAAACCATTTAATTTTATCCTCTACGTCAATGAAGCTCAGAGCTAAGTTAACAGTTTCATTAATTCCCGTTTGATATTATTATTCTGTTATCTTCTTTACTAAAATCGCCGCTTACAATAGACGCTTAGATTTTTAAACTACGCAACGGATTTTACTGCAGTATTCAGCAATAGATAGAATTAATTCAGAGGTCAGTTTGTAACTAGGATTAAATGCGGGCAAAGCCGCCAGGCGCAGTTAATTTAATACAAAAACTATCAAGAACTTTTTCCCAATACACATAATTTTCACATGGCGTTATGTGTCTGAAACTGAACAATGATTTTAATTCAAGGCGAGACAAAACGACGGTGTGGTTATTATTATGGTTTTAAAAGATGTAGACACTGCAAATCAATAATATTTAAAAAAAAGTTCTTGTGTTATATAAATAGACACAATTCATAATAATCCGAAACTGTTATAATTAATGTAAATTAATAAATTATTCATTGAACCAATCAAGTGAAAGTCCCTTAATTCCTTGAAATGTTAGTTAAAAATCTGCTTCCTGTTTCTACACTGTTCCTACGTATCCAATGTTAGATATCAATGCCGTTGAACTTTTAGAAAGAAATAGAGGCATTTACAATCAAAACATGAAGAATCATAAGCATAAAATAAAATATACCTACATGTTGATTTTTAGTGTTATATCAAGACGTTGCCAGTGACATGCCGCTGATTCTTATAACACGCAAAATTCAACAGAGCTCGTAAAATAAACGAAAAAAAAAATTCTTCACACAATAAAAACAATTTCGATGACCGAAAATAAAATTGTCTTAATTTCAAAAACATTTGGCAGGTGAAACCAAATTTATGATCTTGAGAAACGATTCAGAAATGTAAATAAGTTTCATGTTAGCGCCTCGGGTCAAAATAGAAATATTTCACTTTAATTTATGTAATAGACATCGCTGGGATACGGAATATTTCAGTTTTAACATTTTTCTCCATCTGCTAATTGAATATTGAAAGAAAAATATAATAAAATTGTATCGGGTATATTCTGAAGAACGAGATGAGAACGGTTTCAACATTTTTCGATATTTATCTTATTTTATTATACATTCGATAAATAAAAAATTATGTTTCTTGAAGTGTTACACACTTTATATTTTTGTACATTGCATTCCAAAATTTTATTGTACCGACGGGAATGGAACCCGCATCCCCTCGGGAACATGCACAGGTGCTTTGACCAATTACGGTGCGATACTATCAATACGACGAAATTCAAGAATTAGTTTTAATTTAAACAAATGCGTTTCTAAAATACTTATAATTCAAATTATCTAACACAATCCAAAACTTCATCGTACCGACGGGACTCGAACCCGCATGGAACCGGGACTCGAACACCCCCTGGATAACACGTCCAATCAATTCAATTCGTCAATTTTGGATTGTGTTTAACAATTGACAAAAATATAAAGTGTGTAACACTTGAAGAAACATAATATATGACACAGTGCATCGTCGGATTTGAAAACTGTAATGATTTCTTTCGAATGATTAACTTTCGAAATAAGTAGTCATAGATGGCGCCACCAATGCAAAATTGGGTTAAAAAATGCAATCCACTAATTTCGTCGTATCGATGAATCGAACCGTGGCTTAATTAGCTGAGCACCTGGACGTGTTATCCGGGGGTTCGGGTTTTGAGTCCCGTTGATACGATGAAATTTTGGATTGTTTTTAACAATTTACAAAAACATACATTGTGACACTTCAAGAAACATAATACTTATAATTCAGACTAGATGTATCTGTCAGCCATGTTGAAAATAGGTTTTTTGTGAAAAGTGTCCTCAATTATAATCCAGGTTAATAAACTGTCAATTTGTCATCCAAATCCGTTAAGCAGTTTTAGCATGATTGAATAAGAAACATATGCACTTTTACATTTTATAATACCAGTGTTTTGTAAGCTGTAGACCTCGCGAGTCTGTCTTTACATAGCTTAAAACTGAATAATACCAACCTCAAATCCTTTGAAGATGCAAATATAATTAGGACATAAAAGTTGCGTCTTAATAAGGGTAACAAAAAAAAATGTGACAACTTACAAAATTCTTTATACGTCATGTTCAACCCTTATAACAGAACTGAACTGAGTTTTGAAATAATTACAAAACCTGAATCAACCTGATTTTTTTTGTTTTTTTTTGTTTTAAATTTCACGAGATTCGATTGTGAAATGCAACCTGTAGAGAAGAACATCCCCCAGACATAAGAAAACATTTTTTCCCAAGCTGAAATCTTTTTCCCATATATCCCTATCCAATGCCGTTTGTTGCCAGTCCAGATCCAACTAACTCAGAATTGTAATTTTTTTTTCATGAAATACTAACCCTTCATTATCGTTTCCATATCGTCCACAGAATATTCTCTCTAATATATGTGTGACGGTGTGGCAAACGACGCGTGAACAATACACGCGACCTTGTCACAACCAATTATTGCGTACAGATGAAAGCAGGCGCACAAATAAATAATATCCATCACGCAGACGTACTAAGGGTTAACTCCTAGGTACCACTGAACATTTATTGTTGAGATTCACAAAGTTTCGCAAGATTATGGCATTAAGGCTTAACCCATGTGGTATATATGAGATGATGGCATCACTTTTGTTGCGGGTCTTTCCCGTCTTTAAATAGTCTACAATAGGCTACTTGTAGGTAAGCGTGCTAAATTTTGATCCTAATCTTCACATAACATCAGGTGACATAGAAATCAAACGCACCATTTTAGAGGACAATAAACCGTAAAAAATGATATGATTACCACAAACATCGGATACATGAGAACAAAGCGCTTGCTTCAATGGGGATCTAAAATCAAGACCATAGTATCGACTCAACCGACTTAACCATAATCTCTCAATTATTTTTAGGGCAATTTGCCGTTTAAGTAAATAAAACAAAACAGAGGCACTACGCCCTTTACATTTGTCCTCGCTCCGCCCCAGTCGTGTCAAATCATAGTCCAGCTGTTAGATGAAATAGGCCAATCGGACCAGACAGAAACAAAGGTGGAATTTCAGAAAATTAGAACAGTTGGGACATAACAGAGGGTTCCGGACAGTTTACCTGATTTTTGTGAAGCAAATACGTGATATCCGACGCGAATTCTGAACTAATGATACAAGAAAATGTGGAAATTGAATAATTCAGTCGAAGTTTTTCTCTTTGAAGATTCTGTTCTTGGGTTCACATCTGGGTGAATTCCGCTGGTATAAATGAGGTTTAATGGTTGTATGGTAATTAAGCCTCTATGCAACTAGGAATTTAATCCAAGAAGTATCGCTTTAAACCAGAACTTTGAAACCACTGAAAAATATTTTTTCATTGCAGGTACCAGTCAAATATAAGTACCTAAGCATTTTAATAAAATATTTTATAACCATCTTCAGTTAGAGTGATAGAGAACTGAAACTTTGTTATTATCATATCCATAAACACTAACATAGAAAAAAATTACAAAGCATCAATCGAACGGTTTTTGCAATAAGAATATTATATACATATTCTGATGAAAATAGCAAAATATTAGACTGTTTTTCAACAAATAAAATCTTCTTACATATTTTTTCAAACGTCTTAATTCATTTGAAAATTCCCATTTTCTAGCTAAAACGTTACTAAAATGAACCGTCTATAGCTACCACATAAATTAGACTAGTAAATGACTGCGGCTTGCCCTGCGCCGATTCATCATACGCCTGCAAGAGACTGCACGAACGAAAAGACGAACATAATTTATTATGCATATTACATAGTTTTACAATTTATGAGATGGAAAATGAGAAGCATTTTTTGAAAAATTGGCTTGTATTCCTATGTATTCAAATATTAGTTTTCATGTAATATTTTCTGAAACGTAGAATAAATATTACAATAAAGACATCCAAAACGCGTTTGCATACACTAAGACAGTGCCACTTTGTCAATATTAGGTGCGTTTATATACCTATATCTTTGTATGTAATAACAAATAATTTACTCCACCTTTGATACCAGATACTAATATAGACAACGGCTACGTGGATTTTTATAAAATTTGGTAAGTACATAAGAAGATAACGAGAATTCTGGTAAGGCTTATATAATATTCCAATGATATTTTAGTGTTTTTTATCGAAACATTTTTTTTAACCTTAGTTATCGCACGCTAGAATATATGGATAGAATATATAAGTGGCCTAGAATAGGAACAGGTTCTCAAGAACAACTGTCAGAAAGCACTAGATGTTTCGGCGACAGATTTTCCAACTTGTGGGTTGGCCAGCCAGATCCTATATAGTGTTCTACAACCATGCGGATCAGGGTTTCTTAATGATGTTTTTCTTTCACCGAAAGGCCACTGTGAAATGTACATGTAAAGTTTTCGATAGAAAAATCCATTGGTGCACGGTGGGGATTGAACTACATTTGTCGTCAAAGACGACTTTTCTCCCGCTACGGTACTGGACCACTCAATATTCTTCATAATACTATGCAATTTCATATCCTACATCAAAAATGCAAATATACACAGACATATTGGTGTAACCTACGACTAATTCAGTAAATTAATAATTTATTCTTTCGAGGCAACTTATATATTTCAAATTATAAAGCCTGTATCACACTGGAGAGCGAGCACGCGACAAAATGCTCAATTAGAGCGCGAGAACATTAGCGACATAGTGTCGTCTTAATGAACTTCCTAGGTGTGGAGCGCTAAATATAATACGCATGTAAGTACGGCGCCTAGTTACTTAGTGTGGAGCCGGCTTTATTATTCACAAGATCCTATAGTATTTAAAACAATAAAACCTGAAAACGGGAAAAAGCATATTTTCCGTTACGTCTCTTGTTTTTAGGGTTCCGTTGCAAAAGGGTGCCGACGGGACCCTATTACAGAGACTCCGCAGTCCTTCCGTCCGTCAGAGGCCTGCCATAGGACGACCATAATAAGTGTATATTTTAATTTACAAAGTATGTTTAATCGCTTTAAGCGATAAGACCGCCTGTTGCCACATTGTTTTATTTACCATTTTTTACTTTTAATTTGTATGGTGTAATAAAGTGTTTATCTATCTATCTACGTTTTACTATGGTCGCTATAACAATAAATACCGACTTAAAACGGAACAATGTTAATAATTAAAGGTACATACAAGAAACGAGATTTTTCGGCAATTTTTGCTCGATCTTATTAACCGTAATAGATCAGACAGAGATTTCAAATGTTCACAAAGTATGTATTACTATAACTGATGTTACAAAAAATACTAAAATTAGAATTAAGTTAAATATTAAAGGGACCCATAAAAATGTTTGTAATAAACAGTAGTAAGTATAATAGTTAGCACTTTTTAATCATACTACATACAACATAATTATGGCGGAAAACCAAAAATAAAGGTGTAGGTAGTATATCTGGCCAAAACCTTAGCCGAGACGACTGTAATAGTTAACAATTTAATTATTTCTGATAAAAACTTACGAAAACTATAAATAAAATATTTCAGAAAATATACTATGCGCTAGCTGGTTAATTAAACTATAAAATTATTTTGATTTTTTTACTTTTACTGGCCTCGTCAGTTTCAATCAGCCTTATAAAATTCAGTTGTCTCCTATTTCAGACAGATGGTTATAAATCAATTAATAATTTATGAGTGAGGTTTCTGTCTCCA
The DNA here is from genome assembly GCA_954871355.1 of Cabera pusaria. Lineage (NCBI taxonomy): Eukaryota > Metazoa > Arthropoda > Insecta > Lepidoptera > Geometridae > Cabera > Cabera pusaria. The sequence continues at coordinate 27,684,369 of OX940894.1, forward strand.
CACCATACCCGCAATAGTCAACATTGCGACGTCGCTGCTACTTGCGCCAAACGCAACAGGGAAGCGCGCGACACGGCGACACGACGCATTGCTACAATGGGATAACTTGTGCCAATTGCCTTTACACAGAGCTACTTTAGTAGGCACTGAATTATAGGACAGTAATTGCCCCCCGCGGCTTTGCTATTTCCTACATTGATTACACTGATTAATATTTATTTTTATTATTTTTGTCGCCAAACATCTAATGTATTCCTTTGCAAAAATTCAGCTAAGCCATAGGTTTTCTCATTTATAATATCGGTGGTAATAGCAATTATAGTACTTATTGGGCAGTAGCGGGCAGTTATTTTGTCTAAATTTAGCTATTGCATTTGTCAAATAACAACGAAAAGGTGAAACTACATTGTAAGAAACTAGCAAGTCTAGCCTTATTTTTACCTGATTTTAGAGTAGTTTCTTAAAAATACTTATTTGGTGGCTCAAGCAACGTTTAAGCTTAGGGTAATTAAAGCTACATTAGATACTCAAAATTGTTTGCAAATGGTTTTTATTAATAACTTGTTATTTAGAAAAAAATATCGCTCAACTCATAGACATAATACATTTAAATCAACGACTCGACTACAAAAAGTGTCTAGCTGTAAATACTCAAAATAGAAACACGTATCAATGGACGGCACGGACAAAGTATAGCAACTGGACCGTTGCGCTGGCGCCAGCAGCTCGGGCAGTGTGGCACGGTGTTGTCAAATTACTTGAAACATTCAACATTTGATTTATAACTTGACGATTTATGTACTATGTATGATGACGGCCTGTCATCGACACATCATAGATGCTAGTACATAATATCAAGATCGGGATGATGATGTTTCTGATGGAATTTATCTCACGGGTTACTTGCCAAATTTGAAAATTATTTATATTGATAAAAATACCATTTTGAAGTGTGTATTTCCCACTCGATGTATCATTGTTTTAAATAAATGAAACAAAAGGAAACCACTGCAAAAAACTTCGTAAAATTATATTGCTATTTATTACAACCATTTTTGTTAAACCTAGCAAGTAACAATCGTTTTTCAATGCGCAAGAAATGTTTATATTGAACTCTTTCTTTCGCCGTAGAGTCAGAAATATAAGCTCAATGTCATCATCAGCCTGTGTCAGTCTACTGCTGGACGTAGGCCTCTCCCAAGATGCGCCACTGAGCCCGATCTTCGGCTCTTCTCTTCCAGTCACTGCCCACCGATTTGCGTATGTCACCTGGTCACAGGACGTCCTACGCTACGGTTGACGATTCGCGGTCTCCACTCTAGGACAAGTCTACCCAAACGGTTATCAGTCCTACGGCAGATATGACCAGCCTTCTACCACTTCAGCTTACTAATCCGTTGAGCTATGTCGACAACTTTAGTTCTCTGGCGAATTACTTCGTTTCGGATTTGATCCCGCAGAGAAATACCGAGCATAGCATAAAGCTCAATGTATGAGATAATAAACGGAAAAGACGGTTTCAACATTATTTTTAGGGACACATATTAATATACTTACATTGATCTTGGGAACCCTAACAACAATGCCAATGTTTAATTATACAACTATCTGATCTGATATAGACAGAAGCCATGTATGGATGAAAAACCCAATGCAAATCATCAACGCTAATATTATAAATGCGAAAGTCAGTTTGTATATTTGTAAATTGTTAAACACAATCCAAAATTAGCTTTTTTTGCTTAATTGGCAAAGCACCGGAACATGTTATTCCGGAGGTTGCGGGTTCAAGTCCCGTTGGTACGATAAAATTTTGGATTGTGTTTAACAATTTACAAAAATATTAAGTGTGTAACTTCAAAGAAAAATAATATTTGATTTACGCAGTGCAACATCTCTTGTCGGATTTGAAAACTGTAATGATTTCTTCCGAATGATTAACTTACGTAATAAGTAGTCATAGATGGCGCCACCAATGCATAATTGGGTTAACAAATGCAATCCACTAATTTCGTCGTAACGTTACTTCGCACCATGGCTTAATTGGCAAAGCACCGGAACATGTTATTCCGGAGGTTGCGGGTTCAAGTCCCGTTGGTACGATGAAATTTTGGATTGTGTTTAACAATTTACAAAAATATTAAGTGTGTAACACTTCAAAGAAACATAATATTTGAGTTTGTATATTTGTTTGGGAGTTCTTCACGATCAAAGGGCTGGACTGTTTTAACTGAAATTTTGCACACAGATAACCAGTATTATGGATTAGGCTACCTACAGGATACTTTTTAACACGAGCGAAGCCGCGGGGCCCACCTAGTAGATAATACATTATGTTACTACTTTTCGACATCAATGAAGAAATAAACTGGCCAAGTGCGAGTCGGACTCGCACTCGTAGGGTTCCGTAACACAGTTAAGTATTCCATAACTATGATTTTTCGCAACTACAAAATTAACTTTGTTTTTCATAGTGTTTGTATGAAAAACAAAGTTATCTTTGCGGTCGCCATATCTCTAAAACTGCTTACTGTATCTCGTTTAAACCATTTTCGTTGTTAGTTTTTATTGAAATCTACAGTATATATATTTTTTAGATTTTTCGCTCCCATACTTTAAAAGTTAGGGGGGGGGGGGGGGGGCACACGTTTTACCACTTTAGACGCGCCTATCTTTCAAATGATTGACTTTGAGAAAAAATTATTTTAAGAACCTCAATCTCATTTTTGAAGACCTATCCATAGACATCCCACACGTTTTTTGCCATTCGGCTACGGAACCCTAAAAACACATATTAATGATTCAGTGCAACTACAATTATATGAGAAACTTGTTAAAATTATAATGTTACCTAAAAAGTACAATCAGCCGCATCAGTACCATCCATTTTGCGTGTACAGTCGCGTGCATAATACTTTGTGTATTTATGAGTAGAGCACGTTTATATCGTTCCAGTCTAAACAGCTAAGTGCAATTGAAACAATCATGGCAGCTCACGCGTGGCTCGTAAATACCTGCCTTTATTGCGGGATCGTTTGAATGGTATAATTGCACTCTCCGCTAAGTTGAACAAGTAGTTGACGATCGAGTGTATTGCAGAATCCTATACGTAGTTCTTCTTTGATCCGACGTCAAAAAAGAGGAGGTACTCAACTCGGCTGTGTGTAAAAAAAACTCATAATAAGACAGCTCTTGAGCACTATCTCACTTCATCTTAAGAGATGATGTAATCGATGATGTAGCGCGCCTGTTCACTCGCGACTTGAAGACCCCTTATTAGCAAAAAACACAAACTCAGACAGGGAACTCCATTCCTTGGCGGTACGTACGATAAAAGAAGATGCGAATCGCTTCGTGTGGGTAGAAGGAATATAACTTATTATATTATATATTATTTTAGCTGCCCAGGCGGACACTAGATAGTGTCCTACCACCATGCAGGGGCCGTTACTAGATTGATACTAGCTTGCCCTACACCTGTATCTTACCCACTTACTTAGCAAGGGGTTTCTTAACTATGTTTTATTTACCGTAAGTAAAACAGATAAGAATGCTAATATAAATGGCACTGCCTCATTCAAAGGCAGCACAACACCTTTACGGCATAAATAGTGCCGCTAGCCATTACGCGCACTTGCCGGTAATGTGGCCGACGTTGTACAATATGTGCGTGGTTCCAGTGGCGGGGTGGTGTTGTACCTTCATACGCATATCGTCTAATAAGCATCGTTTAGATGATAATATTAGAGGAAAATAGAGAGTTTCTCAGGATTTGCATAAGTGCTCTATGAACTAAGCTGATAGCTATGCTGATTTGAATCATTTAATAGTCTGGAACTTAAACATGGCTTCGAATTTTGCGTAATACATTAGCTAAGTTTTATCTTAGCCAGCTAAAAGTGTCAAAAAGTTTGCTGTTGAATCGAATGACCTTAGATGTTATAATATAAACGCAGATAGGTACTCAGATATAACATAAACCGACCCCACGACGTGAGATAAGGTTTATTACGTGTAAATATGTCCTATTTATATTACCTACAGGTTGTATCTACTAATTCAAAGTCATAATAACATGTTTAGGATTCCGCACTCCTTAATAAAAATATCAAAATCGGAATCAAAAATAGCAAACCAATATACCCTTGAGAGTCAGAGTATTCTAGGCCAAGCGTATTCACCATCTTCGACCTAATCATCGCTTACCACCAGGCGAGATAGTAGTCAAACGCTAGCCTACACATAAAAGCAAGATTTCTAGGGAAATCTTACGAAAGTAAACCTAATTAAATTAGCAACGACAGCAATTTATTGAGGTGCTTTGATTCAAACAAATGTTATTTACAAGGATTAATCACCTGAGCAGTTCCTGAGAGCAAAAGGAGCGGGTAACAAGCGCTGGGACATGTCGATAGTAAGTAACCTTTCTGCACCTGCCAGCCGCGTTTGCGATTCACAGAAACAACTGCTTTGAATGTAGATGGGAGATGGTGCTAGGGGCTTGTGTTATTAATGATTATTCACACTAATAATAAATTTACAAAGTTAAAAGAAATTAGTAAATGGATCGTCCGAAATCGCAGAGCTAGTCCCTTAGTATTACCTAACTAACTAGCTAACTTTGGTATAAAAATGATAGCATTTGAAGGATCTCAGCTATATAACAAAATACCCTCACACATAAAAAATGTAAACTCACTTAACATATTCAAACTACAGCTAGCTAAATATATTAAAAAGTACATTTAAAATACAGAATACGTTAATGTAGTAGTAGTAGCTCAGACAATGGTGCCGATTCTGATGGGCAGCTTCTAGACTGAACTTGTACTATTAATTATTCTGTGACTGAACTAAAATTTCACGGCTTATAAAATAATGATGCTTCTTTCTCTTCATTAGAGTTAGAACTTCCGTCCGACAAAAGTCTTTACGCTATCAGTTAGTTATCGTACATTGTAGTTAGCACCACTGTTGCACAAAGCTAATTGTAATTTGTTTGTCTAGCCTACGGTGATATAAACGATACAATACAATAACTATTTTCTTTATCGATCAACAGAAAAAAACAACTTAAAATAATACAACAATAGTATGGTTATACTATCGGCGGTCTTATCGCTAAGAGCGATTCTTCCAGACAACCTTTGTGGTAAGGATTTTAGGAAAGTACATGGCGGTAAAACTATGGAGTTAAATACATTAAAATAAATAAGTAAATACATAAACACTGTGTGTAGGACTAGCTGTAGACCGTAACTACGCTGGCGTTAAAAAATATCTATGCCTTAATCCAGTTTAACTTTCTGCATGCTTATTTTTTTCTTTTTCAAGGTCTAACAGACACGCACTTGACCACTATCTCACCTGATGTTAATCTAAGATGTAGTTTTCAAACATGATGCTCGTCGAGTTAAATACTACGCCGTAGTATTTAGACTTACTACGCTATGTGCCTTCGTCAGCCGTAGCTAAACACACTACACTAGTAAAGCGCACAATTTTAGCTATATTAGTGTTTAGCTGTGTAACTCTAAAGTTTAACACCCACAGAAGCGAAAGCCGCGGAAAAGCGGTCGCGATCCAGGACGGGATTTTTTGTAAAATTTGAATTTGTATGCACTCTGACATATAGCAAGCGGGCGTGATTTGAGGTGGTGCGATCGCATCGGTGTCTTACGACTATGAATTATTATGTGTTGGTGTTAGTTTTAGGCCCATAATAATTTATAGTACTCTTTAAGTTTGCCTTAATATTTTCATTTAGACTCATGTACTGAGATTGTAATAAACACCTGTAGTCGTCACAAATAAATCGGTAAAAATTAATTACAGACAAAGTTAAGAGAATGATCTCTAACATTTCTGATTATCGAATCTACCAACATCTACTGGACTGACATTTTTTTTCTATAGCAATAAGGAAACCAGAAAAACGTACCTATTTCAGGTTTTACGTTCTACACCTAGAAACCTAGAAAACCTAGAAAACTGTGAAGTCTTGAGACGGGAAACTTTTTTAATCATTTTAAATATACCACCGTCACTAATGAGTAATATTGCGCTAATAGCTGGCAACCCTAAGCCGATAACTAGCGAGTAATCTGTGCAGACAGCACATTAGTAACTATTAGTGCTTGACAACTAAGCCGAGGTAATGGAGACTAATCGAGTATTAATTCAACAGGTTCGATGTTTACCCTTGCTTTGTAGTTACGTCGTAGCTTATGCCACCATATATCTGTAGAAATATAGAGCGATGCTTAACGAAATTAAGCATCGCTTTGAGAAGTCGAAGAAACCTTTGTAGGTTTTTCTTTTGTTTGTTTTCTTTAGGCACCTGTTTTTTTTTTCATTCATTAACAGCCAGTATTCGTCCACTGTAGGACACAGGCCTCTCCAATGGCACGCCACAGAGCTCGATCTGTCAGCTCTTTGCTTCCAACCGATGCCAGCTTGCATATATTATCGTTCCACCTGGCTGGAAGTATAAAGGTACCTATTGAGAATCAAAATGATAGAAGTGGAAGATCGCGTATAATTATGCAAGAAGGTGCTTTTTCGGTTATCCAACGTCAGATTTGAACAAAATCGACTGTATGAAACTGTTATGCCAAAAATTCTGTATGAAACTTTTAATATTAGCAATAGTTCGTTTATAGTAGTTTATGCAACTGTCATATAATGAAGGGTATTAAAACACGAGTGTGAGTTTATGAAACGAGCGCAGCGAGTTTCATAATAGTAACGAGTGTTTTAATTTTTTTGTAGGTCTTATTAAGTTGTACAACTCTTGCATAGAAAATATTCTTCTATCTATTTTCATTTAAGCAGCGTTCGTAAGAAACGTGTTTTTTCGACCGTTTTTTTGCCGACTTAGGTTACAAATTAGGTCTCCACGAATGTACCTTTGATTTAAACGGGATAATATATAGCCTATTTTCATTTCGAAAGTCTATTCTAGTAGTAGTCCATGTATTAGTGAAAGAATTTTTAAATCGGTTCAGTAGTTTTTGAGCCAAATCATTACAAACATACAAAAATACAAATGTTCTCTCTTGATAATATCAGTATAGATATAGATAGTATAGATGTGGGCTTTTCATCGGCGAAGATAATTAATTAATAATTTAGAAGCTCCTACACCATTCTAATGACTTGTATAACTTATAAATAATATAGTTTAAAAACTTAAACAACCGAATGCCATACCGTGCGAGTCAGTTTCAGTTGCAAGTTTGAGACGTTTATCGTCATATCTCTAGAGATACTTACCAGATCCTAATGAAATTACAATGAAATCACGTTGAAAATGTAGCCTATAAAATAAATAAACAATAATTCGAATCGGTTCACAATTGACGAAGTAATCGCGTTACATATACATACAAAAAACATACAGATGAATTGAGAACCTCCTCCTTTTTGTAAGTCAGTTGATAAGCAATTCTAAAAGACAGCTGCAACATTCTACATAGTGTACATTTAGCCTTCTACGAAATACGCGAGTGGCTCTATAAAACCGAAATAAAACGGTTTGAGTGGTCTCGGTACTGCTACATATTCTGTGGTGGTAGCCACAATCTAAACATGCAGGTACATTAAATATGGCGGCGGTAGATCATTCTAAAACAGAATGTATAAACAATTTCTGAATAATTGGCAGGTGTAGAGATGCGCCTAATCCGTCTGAAATTAAAAATACAAGTACCGTAGATAAAAGTAAAGTGAAGTGGCAGTGGGCTGATCATATCTGCCTCAGGATAGATAACCTTTGGGGTAGACTTGTTCTAGAGTGGAGAGCGCGAATCGGCAAAAGTAGCGTAGGACGTCCTGTGACCAGGTGGAGCGCCGACATACGCAAAGCGGTGGGCAGTGACTGAAACAGAAGAACCGAAGATCAGGCTCAGTGGCGTATCTAGGGAGAGGTCTATGTCTACCAGTAGACTGACACCGGCTGATATGATGAAGATGATCAGATCATTTGAGTATCAAGTGTTGTATCACTGGGTTAAGCGCGGCGACTGAGCACGATTATTTTCTACTAGACAGTGATGGTGACCTGATTCATGCTTAAATCGTTTAAAAACGAAAAAAGAACCGACTTCAATGCCGCGCTATTCATTTACAGTACCAATTTTGAGATGTTTATCGCAATATCTCTGGAGATACTTATCAAACCTCAATAAAATTACCATGATACCACACTTGGGATATCTCCTTTCGAACAAAAAGTAAAAATAAAAATCGGTTCATAAACGACGAAGTTATCCGCGAACAAACATTAAAAAAAATATATATATATACGGTCGAATTGAGAAACCTCTTCCTTTTTTGAAGTCGGTTGAAAAAAAAAACAAACGCCAGTAGGTTCAATATTTTTACGCCACTTCCTTATTTCATCATCATCATGGTACAATTTTAATTTACTTATTTGCAATTTTAAAATGTTGTGATATGAGTATATATATCATAGTAAAATAAATAATAAAACTTACATGAAATTCGTTCTTAGACAATTAATACCAGTTTGCTTCTTTGAACCTGCATTTAGATGATACTAGCTGTGCCCCGCGTCAATATGTATCCTTCGGCCTAAACCATAATTATTACAATCTCTGTGAAAAATGTATGTAAATCGTTCGAGCCGTAAAAAAGTCCCACACCAACAAATATATATACAAAACTAAGTGAAAGTTCACATTTTTTATAAATATGTTGATTGCTGTCCTCTTTCAAATCTCAGTTCATCTCTAAAATATGCTGCGAAAATGAAACATTGTCGAGGGCTAGCAACTATCAACAACTACAATGTTGCCCGTTTGCTGCTGATCAATTAACCACTTTTGTAACTTACTATATCTGCATTTGATACTTTATTATCATCCTATAATATTATACGAGCAATAATTTATCCAAGTACGAGAATTGCTAAGATACAAATACCTATATTAAAATGTATCAAAGACGCTAAGAAGGATTTTCAGGGGTAGTTGTACAATACGGCTCAGGAATGCGCTGGTTGATTGAGTTGACTGGTTCGAAAAGAAAAATAGATGAAGTTGCCTTGGATGAGTAAAATAATGATAAAAACAACGAGCTGTTCCATCAACTTGTTGACATTATTGCTAAAAGACTAAAGGTCACACACCGCAGCGTCCTGCGTGCGCAATCTAGGCGGCGATCAGATAGCGCAGTAGTATTTGTACCGACTGGTTCACACCAAACGCGATCAGAAAACAATTGAAAAGTACTGAGATCGCACCCGCAGATCGCAGGACGCCGGGGTGTGGCCGTACCTTAACTGAAGTTTGTTGTTAGATCCCTAGGCACGGTTCTTGTACCAGCCGCAGGTAATACATTTGTAGTAAGATCTAGTATGATAGTAGATGTAGTAAGATCTTTTTTACAAGCTTTTATTTAGTTTCACCTGTACCGATGTTTGTCATCAAATCTTGGAAATTAAATTTTATTGACATTGTAGATCACGTGATAATGCAATATTATGATGACATGGTGCTGATCTGATGATGGAGCTGGAAGGTGGCCAAAGGAACTTCGCAATAAAACGACACAACCTCATCGAGTTTGGGCTCATTTGAGTCGTCTTGACGAGTATTTTTCATTGCACATCATTATTTGTTTAAAAAAAGCGTGTGCACAAAAAAGTTTTTAACATTTAATTTATCTTGTTTTGACAATAAATAAACTATATCAGGCCAAAATGTAAAAAAAAACAACATCTTTAAGCAACCTTTATCCAACTCATTAAATTTCTTATTGTTTGTATTCCCCACTAGCACACTTGTGTGACACCTCACATCTTAACAATGACTTCTTACCAAATTTAAGCCAAATCTTAATCACACCCCATAACAAGGTAATCTCTCCGCCGCAGCCTTACAAATCCCACAAAGCAAAATTAACAACATATCTCAAGCGAAATAATATAAACCCACGTGTCACTGAGATAAAAGGAACTTGCACGTGAAGCAGGTTGTCTTAACTTTCTTATTACACACTTACCTCTACACCGATCTACAACTTTATTTCAAATCCATTAAGGTAGGAAGTCGCGCAAAGTTGTGTTAGAGATAATGTGGCAAGGATTAAATGGTGTATTATTTGCAAACGCGTGCGTATCTTAGTAATTTCATTTCGCGACATCCCTAATGTGTTTGTAGTGATGTGATGCAATGAAAATATGCTAGGTATGTATACTTTACGGTGGTTGTTACGTTTTTCAGGCGGATTTCCTGTGCATCAGTTTTCTGAAATAAAGTTGAAGGTAGAAATTAATTTCGAGATAGCATCATAAGCATCTCATATCTGTTTATTAGAGGTGAACTATATGTTTTAAATATTTATGAACTAACTAAATTATGAACTCCGCCGAGAGATCTGTACCTATATTAATAATAATAATGATATAACATTCTCGTACCAAAGTACCGAAACTTAAATACCGATTCGTTGCAAAAAATTGCCTTTGATCAATTTTAATACCTTGCAAAATAATTCATAGTTCGCCCAAAATATAGTTTAGTTGCCAAACCAAACATTTTCCAAACATCCCGTGCAATATCGGCTCAAATAAAATATAATAAAAACAACTTTTCTAAACACGTGTCGAAACAGCGCATATAAAAATATCAGAGCAGGTAGATAGGTAATGATGGCGAGCAAATCGCGGCGCGCGCGCACCGACACGAACCACATGGCCGGTGTTTACGGGAGACGCGGGGAACTGTCTTGATACTTGAACTTATATAAACTAATATTATAAAGAGAAAAGATTTGATTTTATGTGTTTTTGATTGTCACGATTTAACTCAAAAACTAATCAAACGATTTCAATTTTTTTTTCACTAATGGGTAGCAAAATTATCTGTAATTAACATAAGCTTTATTTTGTCCCCGCATTCTGACGGGAACGGGTACTACGCGGGTGAAACCGCGAGGTGCTGCTAGTATATAATACAACATTACGACAACTGATTTAAGAAAGGAATAGCCAAGATATCAATACATTGTCCCCCGTATCTTGAGATTAGTTGTAGGTCTAGTAAGTTTTGTTGAATTCCCAGCAAAGTTGGGGCTCAAAGAGAAATAACATTAAATTTAATGTATAACATTACATACAACGATGTAGGCTGGGATGATGAAAAAATGTGTAACTTTTGTACACACAAGTTTTAAATTAAATAATTGATTTGCTACATTTTCCCGATATTGATGTTTTGTGTCTATGCTTTTAAGCATTTGTCATCCACAGTGGTATAATCCTGTTTATCAACTTAATTTATCCTCTGTGATAGGGAACGTCAAATGTAAATTAGTCATTGAATTAAAAATGTATGAAATACTAGCTGTACCCGCGACTTCGTTCATGTGAAATTGTGTCTTTGGGTAACATTTTTAATTATTTAGGCTACATATTTCACAAATAAGACATCGTACACGTACAGATGCGTATCCTACCTCCACCGCACCGTACCACGCCGCGCAAATCCCCAAATTAGCCTATGTCCTTTCTCAGGCTCTAGACTATTTGTGTACCAAATTTCAATGAAATCGGTTCAGTGGTTTTGGCGTGAAAGTTAGACAGACAGACAGACAGAGTTACTTTCGCATTTATAATATTAGTTAGGAAGTTAGGATTAGGATTTTGAAAAAAATATAACAAATTAAATGTATTGACCAAAATGTATACAAAGCCGGTG